>VYXF01012584.1:124897-160157 GCA_013397295.1 Polioptila caerulea
ACACCAACCTCCCAAAACCCACACACAAACACACCAACCTCCCCAAACCCCAACACACATCCCCAGCACCCCAAACCCAGCCAAACCCACACTGACCCTGGACCAAACCCAAACCCAAACCCACCCCAAACCCCCTCAGGTCCTGGGGGCTCCGCAGCACCACCAAGCCCAGGGCACAGAATCCAGCAGGACACCGAGCTCACCAGTCCCTGTTCTCCCCAACACCTCTCTACCCCCCACACTCCCCACCTCAGGGAGGAAGGACTGGAGTGCTGGCTAGCTCAGAGCTGATTTGGACTACTCTGCGTTATTGAAATATTTGTAAAGGTTTTACCTTGAAAATGTCTCACAACAGAGTTCTCTGCAACAAAGAAACCCAAAATGGAAAATTTTATCGGTTCTAACTGCAGCAGTGTTAGAGAAATGTGTGCACCTCCCACAAAATGAGCCCAAGGCTCCTGCTTGCTCTACAGCTGGGACTGATGAAATGAGAAGGATGGACAGAGCTAACAGCCTGTACCTTTCAGCAAGGCTGCTTTGTGCTCCTTTCTGTGATGACCAGTGTAATGACCAGAAAAATGAAATAAAGAAGTTTTTATTTTGCTTTTATCCAGATCATAATTTCTTGTTAGAGTTGAACAGATTATTTGGGATACCTTGGGATAGCAGGTGAAAGGTGCAGAGAAAGTTCCAGCCTTGCTGCAGATGTGTTCCTCTCTTTCCTAAAACACTCTGCTGTCATAATTTCAGTTTTAAAAATAAACTGTAATTGCGTAGTTAGTTCCATTACTTTTTTTTTTTTTTTTGTCAAGAAACCTTTTTTAAAGATCTGGTTTCTGCTCCTCTGTTTGTGGCTGCATTATCCAGGATTCAATTCCCATAAGATATTGACATACTGGATTTCCAAGTCTCAGTCATGCCAGATTTACTTTCCTTCACGTCAAACAGCGTGAAGGTTCAGGCTGGTAATTCTGCAGTGCTGAGAGGACAGGGGAAATCAGGGACCAGCTTGTCAAGCTTCACTTGGAGAACATACCCAGACTACGGTGGGCCAGCCTAGCAGGGCCAAAGAGCAAGAGGGTTTTTTTCCCCTCAAACTGGTGGAAACTATATTACAAAGGAGCAGTGTTTTGGCAGCTGTGATCCTGTGCTCAAGAATTTTTAGACCTTGCCAATTCTGTAGCAAAATAAAATCTCTTCAGAGAGGCCTAAGGACTCATCATCTTGATCCCACAGAGATGTGTGTCCAGCAAGAACATACTCACCTACACACCTTCAACCCACCTCAGAAGAGAGCAGAGGTCAGAATCTCTCAGAGGTATTACAAAACATTGAAAGAAATTCTGAAGATTTCATTATATTCTTCATATTCTGAAGATACTCCCATGCATACCCAAATACATTCTCTGTAGTTCTACCTCACATGTGCTGTATTACAGCTCACACACAGTGAACAGAGGAAGCATCTTCAAAAAGAAAGTTAACAGCAGGTTATAGTTAGCTTTTTCCATTCGTTTCCTCATTCTTCAAACAGGTTATTTTCAGCACACATTAAAAGGCATACTATAAATAGGGCAATGTAATTTGTTAGCAGAAAACCCCCACCTTATTGCATATATCATCTAATGAGGTAGCTATTTCAGTATGCAAAACAGACCTAATAATGATGTTATGCAGCTGAATAATCAGCTAAAATGTTAAATTTTAAGTCAAAATAAAGTTTTTAGATGGTAATGAGAACAGATATCTTCAGTGAAAGCAAAGCAAAACCCCTCAACCCCCCTATACAATAGACCCTACCAGAAAAATGAATAACAGTGCAAATGTTTTTCCAGCCAACATGTATAACTCATTGAAACAACTCATTAAGTTATAAATGGTAGTAAAATTCAAGCAAGAGATGGGTATCCATACAATAAAAAGCTCATCTGCAATTACAATGCCAATACAAAATCATTCTACTGCACACCTCTCTTCTTGTAAACTAAATTCAAGCTAAAGTTTTACACTAGAAGTTATATCCTCTGAAGAAGTCCCTCATACAAATGCTACAGGCAAATCACACCTTCTCAAATTCCTGGTTTTGCCAACTATCACAATATTTGATTAATAACAACTCACACTTACTTGCCATAAAGCACTTAGCAACAGGGGAAAGAACTGTTGCATTATAGATTGCACTTCATCCATACTATTTTACACAGAAGTAGATAATTTTGGGGGATATTTGTGATTGGTTTCATTGAGTCTTATTTTTTTTAATGTTGTCTTAGCTTCACAAGCATCTTGTTCTTCATAAGCCATTATATTAAACTAGGAATTGTTGTTTCTTCTGATAATGAAGGATCTATCTTTTATGATGTGTTAACATATATTTAATGCTTAGAATTTGCTCAGCAATTTATCTAACCCTACTACTGTAATTTATCTATCTACTGCTGCCCTGAGGCACTTGAAGACTAAATAAGCATAAATAAGAACTTTGAAAACTTTCCTCACACAATATTGCAGAAGCATTTCAAATCAGTTTTCAAGTTTTCAAAGTGCCTTTCCCATTGACTTTCCTTTCCCATGGATCAGGTGTTTTTACCTTTGTTTAGGATGAGCTGTTTCTTTGCTTGGCATGATGACGTTGGCACTGTCACCCGAGGGAGATGCCTTTGACATTTTGGGAGAGGAAGGAGTGTCTAAGTGACAACTTCAGACCTAAGCAGAGGCAATAAGCTGTGGGCAAGTTGCCCAACTTGAGCATGACGCACTTCACGATGTGCTCTAAGAGGCTGAGTCTTCCTTGAGAAAAGACAAAGGACAGCAGTTACTGGTAAGAGTGCTTCATTAGCTTTCCTTGGAGGATGCTTAGAGTGAATATTGATAATATTATTGTCATTGATAGTTCACTGAAGGAGAAGCATTTGTACAGAGCATCCAGCACCAGCAGTGAGATCATGCATCAAATCAGACCTAATTACTGCCTGCAGTTTTGGAACGAAGAGGTGCATGACTCAGATGAGGAGAGAGAATTCCTCTCTTGCTACTTATCTCTCTCATAGGGAAGCACAGGGAAAGGCAAATAAAACATATTAGGTTAATTCTGTAGAAAAATTCTTTTGTCATAAACATTCAGTTCAGTGAAGTTGAGAGAAACAGGATTTGTAGTTCAGATACCTGAAGCATATGTTCAATAGTCAAGACAAGTGAAATATCAGTCCTCTCTGTGCACACAGAGAAGTTTAGAGAAGTTTAGGCTGGCAGGACCTCTGCAGGTCCTTTCCCATCTCTCCAACACCCACCTGTGCATTCAGATCAGAGCATTTGAACTCACATGGGAATGCCAAGGGCCTTATCAAGCTTCGTCTTGAAATTCTGATCCACTCCATCCTTGGGTCTATTCAAACCTGACAAGACCCACTCCTGGACCCAACTGTTCTGGCTGACCCTGCTTTCTGACCTCAACCTCTTTCTGACCTCACTGTGTTTCTGGACACCCTGTTAGACTACCCATGGTGGGGGTGTTCCCCTTGAGTTAGACCTGCAGCAGAAATACTTCTGTTCTGTATGACTGATGTAGCCAATTTGAAATAAGTCTAAGGAGCCACAGGATGTAAAATACAAAAATTAATCTTTGACAGAAAATGCTAATAAAGGAAAAAGATGAGAAGCAGGTAAGTTCACACCTTTTGCAACCTAAACTTATCACAAAATCCAGCATAAGGAAACAACTTCAGTAACATTAGTTGGATTTCATAGTATTTTGAAGAGCATTTAAAGACAAAAACATTTGAGTAGAGAGGCAGAAAAGTAACAAACTTCAATTTGTTACAAATAGGCATTATTTTCTCATCATTAAAAGGAAAGAATATTGCCATAAACTTACCTCTTTTTGTTATTTTCAAGGCTCTATATAGCTGGATATGACACTGCATAGAGAAGGGAGGTGAGGGATCAGTCTAGTCAGTCCTTGCTCTGTGATATGATAAATCAAATTCCAAGTAAAGAAGACAAAATACGCAAGATGGAGGGAAGCAAGGACTAAAGTGATGAGATTACATAAGGCAACTCCAGTGTTAGCATTAGGCAAAAGCAAAAGGCAAATGGGGAAAACCCAGCTAACATACTCAGAATTAAGAAGTTAGTTCCAACTGAAAGAGAAGATAAGTGAAAAGGAAAAGGGTCTTTCAGTCTATAAGGGGACCTGTGTTTAATATCAGCCAAAGTAGTTTACATGTACCAAGAAGTCTCCAGATGGAAGCTGTACTTTCTCTTCCAAGACAATTCTCTAGGGCACCATTGGATGAGGTCTTCCCAAATAAATAGATGTAAAATTCTGCAAGGGGGAGCAAAACAAATAAAAAATTTGAAATCTCCTAATATTATCTTTTTAAACTCCCTCTCTTTTTTACTTTTTCTGGCACAACAAACACAACACAACACATTCATCCATCTCACAAAAGAGAGAGGAAAAAAAGTGCATTTCATGTCAGATGCTTTGCGTCAAGACTGCTAAGGCTCATAAATCCAGCTGTCTATTGCCCTGGTCATTTCAACCAACGTCTGACCCTTTTGTTAACTCATGATTTATAACTGAAAGTTACTTTTTTTTTAATGCCAGATTTATAAACTTTACTGTGATTCGTTTGATATAATATCCATTTCGTACACCAAGCTATAAGACAGTAAATTTATTGTCTATGAACTGTTACCTTGAAAAATTACATCAATGCAAAGTGGTTTCCATTTAGAATCAATGAGCAATAAATTCACTGGATTTTTTTTTGAAGGGGGGAGAGAACAGGATATTTATGAGGTCATGAGTGGGTATATAATGGGTGAAACTGGGAGCTGAGGCTACAGTTAGACAGGAGTTCTGAGTTACAGGGTTAGACACAACAAAACATCCAACACAGCAATGATGCATAAAGTGATACTTTGGTGTCTCATTATCGTCAGCTTCTCCTGTCCTCTCTCATCTCTCCCCATCATCAATGCCAGTGAGATGTCCTATCAACACTCAGGTAAGAGTCTTTTGATTTTAATGGCTATCACACAGGGGCTGGAGCAGTACAACCAGAAAAGCAGCAGGTGAGCTTTCCAAGGGGCCTGTATCTGTGCTGCTCAGCTGAAGGAAAAGCAGGAATGCCTTCAGGACAAAAGCAGCACAAGGGACATATCATTGGGTGCTGGTCTTGTACAATGGGGAGGTTGGGTGCCCTAAATAGTTACCCCTGCTGCTTTGAGAGCCAGGAAACAAAAGTATGCAGAGGAGAAAAAAGTATCTGAGCCTTACAGCACTGAATGTGAGCTGGTATTCAGTGTCTGAGCATTCATAGGCATTGAGTAACTTAAAGAAACTTGGCTGTACAGTCCTGTTTCTACTCTTTGAAATGAGCTATTTTGTGTTTAAAAAGGGGGAAACCTATTGGAAACATCTAGAACAGGCAAATCTCTCTTACACTCCTATGTATTGAGAATGCTGTTTGCACTAATTCAGATTCCATTCAGCCCAGGGAAAGAATAAATCTTTGCTTGAGAAAGTGATTCTTATAGTTTGAAATGGCTCAGGAAAAATGCACAGCAGAATCTGGAAGGTCACTGTCATCAGACCTGATTGGTACTGGAAGACTTTCTAAAATGAGTTCTGAAAGAACAGGCAAACTAACCCAGAAGTTATTGCAAAAAGCTGACTATTAAAAAGTGGCTATTCTTACCTGCTTTGCAACAGCTGTTTTGCTGGTTTATAGGTATCAGCAGTCCCCAGTCTGCTTTGAAAGTCTTGGACGTACTAAGCCAGCATCTTCTCAAGCCTTCCACAATGTAATTTGCATTTACAGGTACCCTTGACTCAATATGAGTAATATCTGTCACATCATAGTTGGCTCTAACCATTATTGCATTAGGTTCAAGACACTGTGCTTCTTAGATCTTCCTTGCTAATATAAAGAATCTCTAGGAGTGAGAAGACACAAGAGGAACTCTCTTAAAGAGGGTTGGTTTTGGTTTGTTTTTTTTTTTTAAATCTCAAGGCAAATTTACCTGCTAGCACTGCACTGATTTAAAGAATAATCCATAGGCAGAGATAGAGATTGTCTCCACATAGCACTGGGAATTTTTTGTATTCTTATTCTGAGTTCTATAATGAAATCCCCACTGTGCTTTGCAAATGTCCTTTTATGCAGTGAACGAATTAATAACATGCATGTCCAAGGTCTTCATGTTCCTGATCTTTGTGCAAGTTTTTGAAACGTTGGGAGATTATTTTCAGTTTATTTTCTTACATATCCATGTGAGGAGCTACACAGTCACACCCATCCCTGCAGGTCAGAGCAACTGAAACTCCACACGATCAGCTACAAGTACAAAAATACATTCATCTACACAAATAGTGTTTGATAATGACACCCTCTTGTTGTCTACAATTTTGGATGCCTGCTGTATATTATCAAAGATGATATTTACTGCTCAGATCACAAAAACCCAAGTTACCTGGAATATAGCACTGCTAAAGGCTTCTGTTGGCAACTTGCCTCAGGGCACAGGCTAGCCACAGAATTCTGTATCTCTATGCATAGATAAATTAATTCTATCAGCTACTAGTAAGCTGTTGTGCTGGAAAAAGTAGTAACATCTGTACTGGTACACACATTAAATGAGAGATGACTGAAACACACCAGCCAAAATAAGTTGTAAGTCTTCCTACCTTTCTTCCTGCCCTTCCAAATCTTCTATTGCGTTTAGTAATTGCAAAATTGAGCTGGTTAATAGGTCTTGAACAGGAAGTTTTGTCTTTATTCATAGGAAAGCTAAAGCATAGGAACTAGTTGATAAAGAAATGAATTAAAATAAATTTTAAAAATTACATGCAAGTCTGGGCTATGTACTGGAAGGATGAGGTTGAGTACCTCAAGTGACAGCTACCTTTCCTCCTGCCCTTCCAAATCTTCTATTGCATTTAGTAATTGCAAAATTGAGCTGGTTAATAGGTCTTGAACAGGAAGTTTTGTCTTTATTCATAGGAAAGCTAAAGCATAGGAACTAGTTGATAAAGAAATGAATTAAAATAAATTTTAAAAATTACATGCAAGTCTGGGCTATGTACTGGAAGGATGAGGTTGAGTACCTCAAGTGACAGGAGGGGCTGCTGTTGGTCAAAAACTTTTGTAACAAAACATCTGCCAGAGAAATTAGAATCTGATATTAATGTCAGGAAGGTATCTTTTCTCAAAGCTTTGGAAGGAAAGGAATACAAAACCAACGATCCCCTATTATAATAATTAAATAAGGATGAATTGTTGTGCTTTCATGAAAATTTCCAATGGGTGGGGCCAATAGACTTGATCAGAAATCACCTGAGACAGACTGAAACAGGGATGCAAAGCAAAAGACTCACCCTGTGCTTGTTTCTGTCATCTTCCATTGGCAGCTGATGAAGATTCGAGGTTAAACCCAGAGAGGTTTGGCAGCCTTGGAAGCACCTCCCTGCTTCAGTTCCTGCCAGAGCTCCTGGGCACACTGACTGAGGACAACAAGGCAGGTGAGGATTTACCACAGCAATGGGAGGGTGCCCATGGTTTGCACCTCCAGCTTCCACAGATATCACCCCAGCTCCCAGGTATTTGCTAAAATACCACGGTATACATAAGCAACAATCAGCTGTCATTCAGTTAACTGGGACGTTGGGGAAACCTGCTGAGCAGCCGTGCTTGCAGCTCAACACCACCTCGAAGTCTCCAAACAAGTGTTGCAAAACTTGCAGACAGCAAAACCAGGGCAAGGAGAAGATTAGCCTAAGAGGAGCTGGCAGACAGAACAAAACAGCACTCTAACAAAACATCAATACTTGCAGAAAGTAGCAAGGGATGGTTTGGGAAGCAATAGATGTTACTGTTGGGGAAGATGACTCAGGAAAGCCTTATAAATATGATTGTCTGACAAAAGATTTTGAGAATATAGAAACTGTAAGCAAAATTAAAATGCAGGCAACCTTTGACATACCAAACCTCAGTTACTGAACAACCAAAGACAATGGTATGTCTGGCATGAATGTAACCCCCCTCTTGTCTAAACAAGACCCTCTGCTTACTGATAAGCATGGTAATGTAAGGATTCTTATAGGCTGTATGTAAATGCTATAGGATTTGTATTCTGTACTAGATTGGTTGGTAGGAATTAGAATATTCAACATAGAAAAGGATTTATGTGATTGTAACGGAAACTTCGCTCTCTTGCCCTTACTCTTACTCTCTTGCTCTTACGCTTGCTCTCTTACTCTTTTGCCTTTTGCTCTTGCTCTCTTGCTCTCTTGTTCTTGCTCTTACTCTTTCCTCTCCTCCCTGCTCTTCTCCTTCTTTGTTCACCCCTCTTGCTGCTCTTATCTACTGTGCTCTGCCCTTATCTCTTTCTCTCTTGGGCCTGCTCTGAGCTGCAGCTGGCAGCTCCAAGCAGACCTCTTTGTACTCACACCCCATACAATAAACTCTAAGTTCTAGGACCTGGCTTTAGAGATCTCTGATATCCGTCCATTGAACCCACCCACTCTCCGACAGCCGGAGCACCCCTACAGTCTCCTACATGTTACCACTGTACATTCCAGTCCAAGACCTCTGTCAGCTATAGCATTATGGCACATGAGAATTACTTGCCTAATTCATGATTTCTAAATGGTCAAACATTTCATTGTCTCTCCCCTCTAACAGGTCTTACCCCCAGCAACTACAACCCAAGGGAAAATATCAAAGAGGTAAGTAAATAACTATCTGTCACTGAAATAAGAAAAATAAGACTTCAAACTACACAGAATTGTTAACAGGATGTCATTTCAGATCCACAGACTTCACAAACAGTATAGACTAAAGTAGTATGCCACAGTGTTCCTGAAGACGGAATCACTTAGCTGTTAGATAGGCAGGGGAGGGGGGAAAAAAATGGAAAATGAAAAAAAAAGTCAGAGCAAGTAATCTAGACCATTTAATTCTAAACCCTCCCCCCCACACCCTTTTCTCCCCCCACCCTAGAAAAACAGCTAAGTAAAGGCAAATTTCCACCTTCATCAGCCCAGGCACCAGTATTTCCAACACCACCACCTCCAGCCCAAGCTACACAGTATTATCAGATTTGTTATGAACCATCATGTACACGGAGAACAAAATCCCTGTTCACTTCCTGCTGAACTAAACGTAAATGCAGAAGACAGGGATGAGTTTTAGTGCAACATCTAAATCAGAGGTCACACAGGGCAGTCCCCTCCTTCCCCCAGTCAGAATACAGAGCTGGGTGATCAGGAAGGGTGGGGACAGTGGAGACTGTACTTTCCCTCTGGGAATCACCCACCAGTAACCTCTCTAATGCTGTTTGATTTCAGACTTTCTATGGGAATCATCCTCGAATTGCTTTGCTGGGACGCTTCTTGGCCAAGGACAGGAAGCAGTACAAGAAACGTGGGAATCTTTCTGAGTGCTTCTGGAAATATTGTGTGTAAACAGGAAACTCCCTAACTGGTTGCATAATTTATACAGAAGTCTGAAAACATGTATATAGATTGGCTTGATTTAAAATGAGAAAGGAGAAACACAAAGGCAGCGCCTAACTTTAGACTCTGTGCTACTTGGAAATGAATAAATTTGTGATGTTTTGCAATTATGTTGTGACCAATGTAGTAATTTCTTAGAACTCAGCACAACAGGAAGGAAGTAATGGGAGAAAGAGACAAATACACAACACAAAGAGAACTTGGGCAGAGGAAGCAAAATTCCCATGGGGTTCTGTGAAAACTCCAAGAGCTCAACTGTGTCTAAGTCCAGATGCAAGGGGACTTTTCTCCTTTGTCACTTGATGTAGATTGGGGGTGCCAGGAAGAAGGGTCATTGCTGCATTCTCTAAAGATGTTGAGCAGGTAAGAGATGGCAGGTTAACAATGCCCAGTCCCCTCCTGCCATTCCCAAGGCAGCACAAAAACAATGAGCACAAGTCAGGATCAAGCATCTGCTCCCACTACTGCTGGAGATGACTGTTTCTCTCAGTCACTTGGAAAAAGACCCACAAATCTATTTCTCTGCCCAGCCCACAGCTACCCATGATAGGGCTGCCTTGTGTATACCATGGGTTTTAAGAATTGTGTGTGATTATCATCAAGCACAGTAGGGAAGGTAAACATAGTTGTCAAGACTTTATACCCAGATTTGGGCAATCAGTGGAGGCAGGAATGACACCATGTGAAAGATTCTGCGGCTGTGACCTGCACTTATGTGCCTGCACACACAGGTGCAGGAAGGTGATACATGGACATAGATAATCTGTGTTACCCAGGCAAGCCTCCTCCTGCTTGGACACTCAAGGGCAGTGAGATTTGTTCCCCTGAGCTACCACTCACTGATAATGTTGCTGTATCTTGGCATGTATTATAAACAAAGGAGAGGACAAAATGATAGCTACAAGAAGCTTCTAGCCTGACTCCTCGATATGCAATGTATCTGCAGACTCCCTCAGTCCTGGGTACCTTCCAATTGTAACTGCAAGAGATAGAGCTAAAGTCAGTAATTTTCTCTGGGGGATGCCATTTTTGAGAATATGCACAAACTGTCAGAGCTGTGAATCCCTGCTCAATACATACTTTGTATAAACCTCACTCCAGTCAAGGCTCACAGAAAGCCTGAAGTAAACACCTCACAGTGATACACAGGCTACATCGATCTCAATAGTACACATCATAAATCTCTGACTGTGCTGTTTAAACAAAGCCTACAGGTTTAAAACAGCTTGTTCACTTCACATAAATTTTAAGACAGATGATGCCAGGTATAACAGAGAAAAATGTCCTCAAACTCAGAGCAGCGGGATGCACTGTGCAGCTATTTGAAATCTTCTGAACATTCATCCTTCTCTTACACAGTGGAGCAAGTCAGTGGCTCTCTGGAAATTAGTCCTTTTCTGCTACCTCATGAGCCCATAAAATCTTGTCAGAAAAGATTTCAAATTTATCTAAATGAATAACCAGCTAAGATAGACATATAGACAGGTAGAAGCGTAGAGGCTAAAAAGACTGGAGGCAAAAATATTTCCAAGAAATGCAAGCATAAAGCTAAATAAATAAAACCAGAGTGAATGATAATAGAAAAAATATTACAAGTATTAAGGAGTTCACTAGCCTGAGAGAGGAAAGAAACAAAGAGCTGTCAGTGTTGAGGATGGGGTTGAGACAATGTAATTGAGCTATAAATAGTGAAACCTTAGCTTTTAAAACTACAAAATACTTGCTAACATTTCTGGCATCTAAAGAAATAATACCAACTCAATTTATTACTCCAGCTAGGCGAGCTCACAGCAGCAGAGGCTGAGGAGGAATTCAGCTAATTCTAGAATACCAGAATTTCATCAGGGCCTGAAACTTTGTCAGTCACAGTCCTTTTCTCTGGAAGGGAAAGCGTTCAGACTGTCTTTGGACATCACTGGTAGTTCTCAAAGAGACAATGTTTGAGACACTGTTGAATACTCAAGGGCTTCCTTCCTGACAGATGCTCCTGGCACATGCCAGATAAACTCAGGTCTGGGGCCCAGGAGCAGAGCCTGGCCAGGTCATGACACAGGAGGGCAAACTCCACTTCTCCATGCTGCTGTGACATGCAGCTCCCACCAACTTTCAGCTCAGAGCTTTTCCTTACTCCTGCAGGCCACAGACAGGGCTGGAACTGTCACAGAGAACTAACCAGACTGTAGAAAGAGTCTGGAAGCCAGGCAGGTTTGTTTTTCCACGGGAAGATGTAGCTGGGGCAGGCAGCCAGCAGTATCCTGAGCCCATGTGCACTGAGCAAGCAGAGGGCAAACTGGAGCTGCAGCTGGGAGCTGAGCAGGCAGACCCTGGGCAGAGCTGCACCACAGCAGTGTGTGATGGATACTCTGACAGGGATCATATTGCTGTGGAGCAAATCTACTACAGAAAATACAGGCCCATTACTTCTGAGAATGGGATGATTAGGCATCACAGGCCCAATTTCTCACCATCTGCCAAAAATACAGCAGTGTATCATGCAGCTCACCTCTGACATCCACACAAATGTGTAACTTCAGGCTTTCAGCTGTGAGCCAGAACTTTACCTGGCAGGAGGATGAATGCTATTGACAAAGCAGAAACGTAGACAGGCTGACAGAGCCTAGATCTCTAAATAAAAACATAGAACCACTCAGAATATTTTTCGTAAGCCTATTCATTTCTCCTCATTTTTTGGAACAGATAGATAATTTGACTCACAATTAACCTTTAAAAAAGAAATCAATAAACCCTCAGAATTGATATATCCAGTGTTACTTCCAAGATGCCTGTATTTCAAGGCACTGCATCACTTACCTTATCAGAAGCAGTTCAGTTATGTACTCATCTAAGATTACTCCTTCTTTTTCCAATTTCAGTATGATGCTACTTTTGTTCTGTACCTTGTATTCCCTGCAGTGATTTTTGCCTTTCTCCTGCAGGCTTCTTTAAGCACTATCAATCATATCTCTGTTAAGTCCCTTAAAGCAGAAAAAACGAACAAATTGTTGCTCTGCAATTAGTTAATAACATCCTTGCTCTATGAGACATGCTCATGAATTAAATCTATGAATTTTTTCTCTGTACTTCCTCTAGAATAAAAATTTTTTAGACAAGTCATCACAGACAAGCTTTAAGTCCCACATGCCAAATCCCAGCAGTTTAGAAATACAGATGTTTCACAAACAAAAAGTGCTTACCCTTGTGGGAAACATTGAAAAAAGAAAGAACATATCCTGGAGCTGGCAAGGTGGAGTGTGACTGAAAAAACCTAACAACCACAAAACTCCTCAACAAAACAGCATAAATGGCCACTACACAGCCATTTTCACTGTACCCACGATCCCCACGGACACTGTAGCCCAACCCATGTACAATCAAAAAAGGTATTGAGCATTCTGTTAAAAGCCAATTTTCTACACAATTACCAAGAACAAAATAAACACACATTTTATTTATGTTTTATTTATAAAATCAGAAGCTCCTTTAAAGTATACAGTTAAAATCACAACTGTAAATTCAACCACAGCTGAATATTGTTTCAATAAAATACTCCTACCAACTGATGTAAAAATTCATTCAATTGTGATTCAAAACTCCATTCAGCTGGAAGATAAATTTACCAACACATTACTCATTCAGCAAGTATTTACTACACTGTAAAAATACATGAAGGTCCCTTCTGTTCATAGCAATGCCATGAAAATATCTGCACAACTCATTTTTAAAAACATAATTCTACGTTTATGAATACAACAACAACAAAAAAAAATTGCCAGCGAAATCCTCCGAGGGTTTCCAAACTACTGACACCCCCACAGGGGGTAGTAACTGATCAGTGCTGTACCAGCATGTTTTCCCTCTGACCACTAAATAAGTGATTTTTCCAAGCAGTTCTAAACTATCTGCAACATTTTGCCAGGCAAAACAAAGCCATAGAAACAAAACAGCAGGTGCAAATCCGGCTGCAACACTCACTCCATTGGCCCTTCTGATCAGAACTGCATCTTGCTGTAATGACTCCAGCACACTACAAGGACTGAAAGATTAGTACACGCTGAAGTAAAAACTGCCAGTTCCTGAAAACTTATGGAAATGAGGTCAAAGGCTTGATAAGGCATTTCATTGCAAGATGAAGTTGTGGCTCTAGCAGGGTAAAGAGTACCTTGGGAAAGTTCGGGGTTTTTTTTTATCCTAAAGGGAAAAAATCTGCTGATTTTGCAGCCAAAACTGTTTGATTTTGGGGCAAATAATTGCTTCATCATCCCACAGGGCACTGATTCATCTGTTCATCCTCTTACATTATTCTCCCACATCACAATTTTTTCCATAAGCTAAGGTGTGTTTAGCCCCAGAGAAGGGGTCCTGCACCTAAGATTTAACCAGGATTACAAACTTGGAATTCCAACTCCTAGGCACATGAATTTTCATTATATATGGCCAAAGGATCTATGGTATTCACAGCAATTCAAAAACTGTCTGGGCTTTCTGTTGCTCAATGCTTCTACTGGGCACAAGTAGTAGGGGGTACAAGAAGGGTTAACATCTCCAAACAAGAAACACAGGTACTATGATCAGGTTTCTAGACACAGAATCTTGATCACTTGTAGCAAAGACAGCACAGGATACAGCAAGTGAAGACTCCCAAATTTTACTCCTGAATTTGGAATGAACTGCAGGTATACACCTTTGTGCCTCTGCCTCTTTTTATACAGCTGGGATAATAATGGTCATCTTTTTGACATGTTCATGGACCTACGGATCAAAAGCATTATTCAAGTGTTAGGTACATACTGTCATTCTCCTGAACTAAGTCTCACTGTTTTACAAAAGAGATTACATGTCTGCCTGCTAAGACATTGCAAATCAGCTCATTTTCATACTTGGGAAATAAACACTTTCAAACTCAGGAAATAAAAACAATGTACACAAAAGAATCTCATCATAACCTTCCTTCTGGCTTAGGGTTCCAAACTATCTTGAAGGAGACAGCTGTCCTTATCTGAAATATTAATCTATTTTACTAAGTCTTAAAATGTATTGAAGCAATCATTTTAATTTAAGCATAGCTAAGTAGAATGGATTCTAGTGCATAAAGTCTAATTTGACAGGTAAGTTAATGAAGCTCCCCAATCAAAAAAGAACCCTTACACAATGTATCTGATTACATGTTTTAGAGCAAATATTTTAGGCAGTGTGGTTATAAAGCAGAATACCATGTTTGGAAAATGCTGTAAAAAGACTAGGAAAGCTGTAAGATATTGCCCACATCTTCCTACTTGAATACATAACCTGCTACATGTGAACACCTACTGAAGTCTCTTATTTTAAGAGGTGTTTGAAGTTTGAACACAAGCAGTACTGAGGATGTGTGGACCTCTGCTGATTTACAAGAAAAAAAACAAGTCCAAGCTGAAAAAACTGAAAGACAAAGAAATGTAGCTTAAGAATAAATAGAAAACAATAGGTATAAACAGAGCAGGCAAAAGCACTGAAAAAAACACCCAAACTCATAAAAAGAATGCTGCATGAGTCAAATTAGCCTTGAAAACTCAAAATTCTGTAAAAATAACTTTCCTTAAAATGAACTTTAACAAGAAAGATTGTCACTGGATTAACTTTTACAAGTAAAGAAACCTTTAGACAAATCCAGTTTTCCTTCAATGACCTGCAGATCACAGCATTTTACGTGAAGGTTACCAGTAACTGAAACTGGAGGAACGAAAATATTTCGCACAGCAGCAAAAGGGTTACACAGAACAAAAGGGTAAATAATATCTTACATTCTAAAACTCTTGGCTGACAAAGCTAAGGTGATTAATAACACCACAAGGAAAATCTGACTA
Source organism: Polioptila caerulea (assembly GCA_013397295.1). NCBI lineage: Eukaryota > Metazoa > Chordata > Aves > Passeriformes > Certhiidae > Polioptila > Polioptila caerulea. The sequence goes on from VYXF01012584.1 coordinate 140,261, forward strand.
CATCCAGCTATTGATAAGCAGAGGGGAAATCAGACAAAATTTGCCAGGTTTTTAGCCAAGCATGTCCTGTTTGAAGAGCACTTTGAGAAATTAATGAGAATAAGTCCTTTTACATACTGAAAGTGGCTACCACGTTCTGAACTACAAACTCCTTTTTCATCCATGGATTTCAACAGCCAGAAACTACATTACAATGAAAGAGGTTAAATCTTATGCAGGAAGTCAACAGTGTTAAGAAATAATGAATATGTAGTCTGATGTTCAAGTTTAGCTCCACAACAGGTGAGTTTTGAAAGCAGAAGAAATGAAATTAATTCTTTTTGGTTTTGGCATCACCACCACAAATCAGAAAGACTGCTTAATTTCCTATTTTTTATGTCTGGATTAAACTCCCCTAATCACTCAACAAAGAAAACATTAAGATATAAACCCACCTTCCCAAGCACTACCAACATAAAAGACTGCATGTAACTGTTTAATTAGTAGTTACAGTTAATTGCATGTAACTACTTGCCTTGATAGAGAAAATTTTCCATGGGTCTGTTTTTAAAAAGCAGAGTCTGTGGATTGATACTTTTGTGTTGGTTGAGTTTTTTTAATTGCTTTATATAATTTCATCTCTGGTGTATTTGAAAACCAGTTATCCTCAATTAATTTATATATCTGTCTTGATAAATACAGCTTTAAAATCAAAAGCTGTAAAACAACTTGACTCCAAAACACACATCACAAAAAACATAGGGAAAAATTTGCTTCTTTTAACTTCAGTTTACTTCTTTTCGATGGGCACAAGTTGGCAAAAGGCATTTGATGCATAATAACCTGGCCAGTTTCAGCTGCTCTTTAAAAAGCCTATTGGATTCTCAAATCAGCTACAGCAATTTCAGAGCCTCAGAATATTTGGATCTTTAGTTTACACCTTTAAATATTGAACAAAAATGAAGAGTACTGTAGGTTGGCTTCAATACATCCACCTTACTTGGAGAGTAAACACGCTCTGATCAGTACGTTCATCACCACAGGTCCTTAAACACTGCATCTTTTCACACTTACTTGCCAACTTCAAAAGAACAAACACCCAAACCAAAAAAATCTTTGTATTTTGCTCATCATCGAGCAGTTAAAGGTTACAAACATAACCCATTCTGTGTCAAGTCTGTGAGGTCAGAAAGTGAAACAGCCTCCCACTGAAAGATTGTCTTCAGAGTCATGCCAGGAGCAGAGGGTTAAGGGAGGAAGATTGAATTTCATGTGTGACTGCTCATGTTGGTAAGAGATGGCCATGGAGATTCACTGCTGGTATGGAGCAAAGCCAGAGGGAAAGAGGGTGGAAATTACACCAAACAGCTGCACTGACACAGGTGCTGATGTCCTCAGCGTGGCAGGACTGGAGGTGGCTCTCCCTTGTTTCCTGTGCTGTCATTGGCCACTGCAGCCTCACAGCTTGCTTCCCTGCTGTCACACGTAACACAGCCCTTTGAAAAGGAGCAAGAAATAGTAGTTTAAATTCTTTTTATGAGTTTATTTCAAAGGATCAAATCCTATAGAATACATTGCAGTCTCTTGAAACCTCTCACCAATGGGGGGAGATCTCTAAAAGCAGAGATTATACAGATATCTTGCAGATACTCGCAACCTAACACTTACCTTACCTCGGAGATTAGTTAATTTAATTAGTGGAACATACAGTTCTACCTTTGAGAGAAAAAGGCATCTGACTTTCTTGAATTTGAAGACCTAATCATTCAGCTTTATAGGCAAGCTCCTTACTGAAGATTTGGACTGCAGCCTGCACAGCAACAACATTGACCAACAAACAGATGAAATGTCTGAGTGTATTGATATTTTTCTTGTTCTTGAGAAACCATACAATATCGAAACCAAGTCTCCAAACAGAAGTTCTGTATTTCTTGCTACTGTCAGAAGCCTGGTTGTATTTGCAAAATCACAATCTGCTCTAGAAACACGATCTTCTGCTTAGGAACAGTTTCAGGACCTCAGATAGAAAATAGCGGTATTTACATACCAATAAATTTCCTAACTTTTGAGATTATAAACATTCAACAGCATTTTCTACAAGAACACTGGACAAAATTTTGCTATCTGAATCAAACACAGTGTTCTTAACCACAACAGGACACATGTTATCAAGGAAGTATTAGGAAAACAAAGACTAGTTTTCTGGTCTTGCTCCATAGCCAAGGACACGCGTCTTAGTTTTTCTTCTCTAATAAATACCACATCTCAGAATGCCATATTTGACAACCCCAGCCCAACATGCAGTGCTAAAACAGACAAGTGCATAAGTACATGAACACAGTCTTAAAATTTTTTGTCAAACTCAACACTGAAGCTCTAGGTCTTTGTGGGACTAGATCTGGCTTGCCATTCTCCATAGCACCTGGGAGCACTTTAAACTGATTAGGACATTCTCTAACACACATCAGGGCAAACCAGAAGCAGTTTAGCAGAGTGCCCAAGAGTTACACCAGCTAAAATAATGAAGTATAAGATTGAATGAATACACCTACAAAAAACCGGCTATTTTTGTGTTTCTGACAATACACCTGACCTTCCTCTGTGACTGAATATTTTTCAGCTTCCTGAACACACTTTATCTAATTTTTTCTGCTATCTCAGCATTACATGCTATTCAATTATAGAAACAATTTTATAAGAAGAAGAGCAAAGGACTTAATACCAAGAGAAAAAAACAACTCTAGACGCCTTACATGAGATCATGACACCCATAACCCAGCACTGTAAGATGGCCCTGGTTGGAAATGCCTGGGCTGGCCAAGGCAGGGATGACCTGCAGCTCCTTTCCCATTGCTCACCTGGGTGCTGATTTGCAGGGGGACAGTCTGGGTCCGGATCCAGGAGTGCACCTCTGCAAGCTCCTTCTTCTGCCCATCTGTAAACCAAGGCTGCTGCTTTTGCATGACTGCCAGCTTCTCCAGATCCTGCTTTAGAACTTCCTCTTTGACTCTGCAGGGAAGACACACCTGTGAGCACAGCTGTACTACACAAGCAAGGCAGGCACTGACATTGTGACAGTCTCTTCACCAAAATCTGTGGCTGAAGCCTAGACAGCATCAGCTGTTGAAAGGGAACTGTACTTTGTACTTTATTTACTTTGAAAGGCTGCTTTCAACACTGGGCTAACAGTCAGGGGTTTATTTGCTGTTGGTTTTGTTGGGAGTTTTTGGTTGTTTGATGTGGGGTCTTTTTTGTTTTATGGCTTTATGTGGTGCTTTTTTAATGGGGAATCCAATTACAAATTATATGTATAAGCTAATTACAAGCAACTTGCAAATAATCTGTAGTTCTACCCCTTTATGCATTCAAAGTACAGGACAGTAACCAATCCCATTAATACCTCAGCAAAAAAGGCTACATGTTACCTTATTTTAACACACAGGAGGAATGGGAAAAAGTAGACACAAATAAGTAAATAATCAGGCCTGAACTGCATAAAAATAATCTAAGACATCTTCTTGAAGTTTCATTGGTATGTGTGCTGTTTCCACAGTCTCACTTTAATCCTAATTTAAAACTGTAAGTTCCATGCACAATTCCAAACTACATGTCAGAAACTGTAGAATGTCAGAAATTGTTGATGTTTTCCAACCTGTATGGCATCTGGTAATTCATTAGAACTCTCTCAGGTGTGTGATCCATCATCACCCAGGCTGACTCATGTTTCGATTTATAAGCTGTCCCTTTTTCTTCTGCTTCCTGATTCTTCTCTTCATTGGAAACTTCAGAAGAATAATTACTGGCAAAATACTTGCTGCTTTTCCCACTACCTGCTGAGAATGACCATGGAAGGAAAAAAAAAAAAAAGCAGATGCCTGGAAAATCTCAGTAATTTAGCACAAAAAGTACTCCACCCCCAGTGAATTTCTGCAAGTTAGTTCTGTAATACAAATACAGGTATTCCCAAATGATTGCTCTAGCAACTACTACCTACTGAGAATTCAAAGATAAAGTGCATTCTCTCAAATTATTCAAGATCTCCAAAGCTCTATCCACTTTTTTCAAAATTAATTGGCTCAACTTCTCTGCTTCTGAGAGGTCCTGCTCTAGGCAGATTCATCTTTAGTCAAGTAAGATGTAAAGCAGTATCTAATGGAGAGAAAAGCGATGAGAGAAACGAAGAGTGACTTCTAGGTTAAAGGAGTAGCTTCTTAGACTTACATTTCCAACTACAGTGACTGAAACAAACTTGGCTACAAACACTGAAAGCTGGTGAAAAGTAAAGGCCACAGATCTTCTTACACAGATTTCCTATCTCCACTACATTATCCTGTTATTAAGAGTATGTTAGCAAGCCATCTAGCACCAAATACCTAAATCTTGGACTTCCCTACCTGTGCCATGACCAGAAGTCTTGTTGAAGCTAGAGCCTAAAGAACCAGATAAAGCTGATCCACTGCCTGATGCTGCTGAACCTGAACCCAACTGTGAGTCCTCATACAATGAGCAGTCAGGAAATTCAAGAGCAGCACTGTTGCCACTATCTTCTGGATCATTATCCTGGAGACAAAAAGCAGATCCAACACATCCACAGAAGTTACATTTAAGTATGCAAAAAGAAATTCATGCAGTTACTGAATTTGTCATACGTTGACCAAGTTCTCATATCAATTCAACAGGTTTGGAGTTTTAAATTCTGAAAATGAGTGGTGGTTTAGAACTCTGGATAACACTCTTCATGGGTGAAAATCAACAAGCATCTGAACTCTACTGGTTTCTGCTGTAGATCCTTCCCCAATTTGTCAGGGTATTGTACGGTTGCATAAAGTTAACAATTTCTGCTGACAAGAGAAGAGTCAGTTCCCTTCACATCCTGTTAGATGGCATAAAGCAGCCACACACACCAAGCAAAGGTGCACTACAGGGAAAATGAGAGTCTTCCCCTGATTCACTATGCGAAGCAACTGCTTCAGCAGGCTCCAGCTCCCCTTTCAGGACCCTACCCTGCAGTTTCAGCTGATCCAGCCTTTCCAGCCCAATCTGGATTCAGGAGGCAACATTTTTTTCCTTGCCTGCAGAGCTCAGATTCCTGCCTCTGAGTTTACCGCGGAAGTTGGAGAGGCCTTTTCTATGCCCATGTATGGAAACCGACCCACACGGATCCCTGTTCTTCTTTCATTAGCTGCATCCCTGGGAGACAGAGGGAGTAATTAGAAGAGTATCTTCCCTTTGTTTTGGTTCTCCACAGAGACTGTGGGACTGGGTGAAAAAGGATGCAAATTGTGCAGCACTAACCAAGTTCCACATGCATAAAAGCCCCAAACCCCAAATTCTAGCTGACAGTTCCATTGAAAAGGCTGCTGTCAGAATGCTGAGCAAAAGCAGCTTGTGGCAGCCTAGACCAGAAGATCTCACATTTCTAAGTGCCCACACTGTACAAGTTCCCATAAGCACAAATATAAACTGCTTTCTCCACCTCCTGTGCTATTCGTGACCTGCAGCCTACATAGCACAGCCAACAGAAAAAGCAGCTAACAAAATCTGCGTCCCTGACACACAGATCATCACCACCGGTTTTGGTGACAGAACACTGTGAAAGTCAGTTTCTCCTCTACACGAAAAGTCTTTGTTACTTACACTTTTATCTTCTGCATGTGGCTTAACATCAGCACTAATGGAAAGCTCCATAGGTTTTGGCAGCTCTTCTTGAAGCAAATTCAGCTGAAGTGGGGAGCTGCTCCGTGAGCTGCTCAGCAGTAGGGCCTGGTCACACTGGCCCTCTTGCTGGTCCTCCACGGATGAATGAGGAGAGGTTGGAAAGGGCTGATCCCCAGAGCGTGGTGCTACTGGTGATGGAGCACAAGGAGGGGGTGCTGGAGGCAGTGTGGTGCACGGATATGAAGAGGGAGGATAAACACACTGAGGGCTAGGGAGAAAGACATGTTGAGGCACCTGAGCATACATGGGGAAACCTTGAAAAAATACAGCCATAAACGTGCCTATGTTTGGGGGATAAAAGACTGGGTATGACTGTGTTCCACAGCACAGCTGTGATGAGGACATGGACTGAGGTTGTAATGAGCGAAGGGCAAGTTGCTCTCCTCCAGAAGAGACTGGAAAAGTAGACACTGGATTTGAATAGGCAGGAAATCCCACAGGAGGATGGACATTCAGACTGGAGGAGCTCAGATAGGACACTTCTGAGGGAGAGAACAACTGTCTCTGATTTGTTCTCTTCTCACATGGAAGACAATTTCTATTTTTACTAGAAGAGTGGCTATCTGAGCACTGTCTCTGAGGTTTCTGGCGCTTGAATTTTCCATGTTTTCCTTTTTTACAGCTAGCTGGGCTCATCTGCTTTGAAGGGGAATCGCCTGAGGAAGAAAAATAAACATATTCACTGAAATGACAGACCCAGGGAAAAAAACAGAGGGGGAAAAAAAAAAAAAAAGAGAAAAACACTCAAATAAATGAGTGTTACTTAGTCAGAGAGCTGACTTTCCTCTGGATAATTCTTCCACAAACCAGTGATGGACTTGCTGACATATCTACAATATTTTTCTTATTGATCACTTTGGCTTATCCCAATTAGATCTTTTACGTTCTTTCAAGGGGAGGCAACAAACTACCTGGCATCTGCAGGCTTTATTGCAATAACTAACTATCTGATTTGTGAAAAGTCTAAGATAGCAAGATCCAAGATGGAGGAGACCTTCTGTGTGGGCAATGCTGCTGTCAAATCTTGGCAATCCAAAGGCCAAATTCTGTAAGCACACCCTGATAAGACACTCACTAAATTATATGAAGGAGAACCAGACTTCATGGTTAGCTTGGTCTTGTAAATCATCTAACAAGTCTTTATTTCTCAGAGCTGCTACCTACCTTGGCCACAGGAATGTCTGTTGTTACTTCTGCTTCCTTGCTGAAGGTAAGTCCTAAATGGAGAGTGCAAGACCCTCTGTCGGAACTTGTCAACATAGTTCTGCTCCTCCTTTTGAGTATGGGCTGACAACGTCTCTTTTGTTAGCCCAACTGGCTTTAAGTCCTCAGGCACCACTGCAAGACTCTGAGCATTCACAGGAGGCAGCTCAATTTGTTCACTTCCAACAGCAGCATCCTCCATTGTAGTCACTTCTTTGTAGAGGGAAGAAAACAAATCACTCTTTGCTCTGCTCTTTTGGTGTCAACCCAGAGTGTTACACAGAAAACAACCTCATCTGAGCTACTGAGCAGAGGCACAGGGAGAAAATCTTTCAACTCAAATACAGTTACACTAACATCAGCTGTTAATGTCAAATTACTTTGCTTGGTCTTGAAAACTTCAAATTCACTTTGAAGTCAGAGGCACTTCTTTCTTCCTATTTTCTTAGTACAACAGCAGCTACATACTTTTTTTTTTTTTGGCTTCTGTCTGCATTAAAATGAAGTAACATTGGCCCCATAGTAATTTTTATTTGAATCCTCAACGGCCAAAAGCACATTGTTGTGTTTGAGGCACAGGCAATGAAGTTCAAGGGAAAAGGAAACAGTGTAGTCTGTTAAAATTATTTTACTAAAATACCCTAAAAACTTCCAGGCTCAAGTTTTTCTTCACAGCACCCTGAGAAGTACCTTAGTATTTCAGAATTCACATTTATAGAGGACATATCTTAAATAAACAAAACTTTCTCACCGTGTACTCCAGGCTGGAAACACTGTGTAAATCTAAATATCAGTCAGTGTTTTGTGAGTGTGAACAGTACCTGATTCAGGGTGTGGGACATGCACTATAGTGCTGCTGTAGCTGCACTGGCTGGTGACAGATATGACACTTGGAGCCTTGTTGGACAGGGTCAGGTCTGCCAGAGGAGCTCCCACCATGCCTGCAGTTGTCTGGTCTTTCAGCGTCTCTTCCAGACCAGCAGATATTGGCGTGTGGGACTCAACTGCTGACAGCATAGCAGTATCTATTGGCAAATGACAAAGTTTCTACATGGAATTCCATTCCAAGCACTATGCTCCCAATTCATCAAGTCTCACTGGTTCAGAAATAACCAGTAACTATGCAGACTATTAAATAAGACACTCTTATATACTAAAAAAAACCCCACGTTTACATGCCAGTGCAATGTCAGCACATACTAAAAGTGGCATAAAATGAGTGAGCAACAGAAAGTTCATTTAGCAAACAAGTTCCTTTGATGCATTCAAAGACTCAACATTTTAGCTTAATTGGGAGATTTAGACGATTCAGGCAAATATTTACTAAATATTTACTAAAATACTGTTAGCAACACAACAGTTTAAAAAGTGGACAAACCGTGGAACACACAACAGTGACATACAAAAGAAATCCAAATCAGTTTTTGTGGTTCTAATACGATTGCCAGTACACTTTGTGTTACCTTCCAATGCCCTGACTTCCTGCTGACTTTGCTGGACTTGTTTGTCATCCTCTGAAGATGACGATGATGTATTTGCAGAAGATTTACACTTTCTTTTCAGTGCTGGAATACTGCAGCTCTCTAGATATCTGAAATGAAAACATATCACAGGAAGCTCTCTCTACTTGGGGGGGTGTTTTTCTCCATTTGGAGATACAAACATTTGAACAATCCAAACTGGAGATCCAGAGGTTGTTAACTAGTATTTTAAATTCACTGCAGGAAGTTCTGGACATGTATCTGCTTTCCAAGGAGTATTTTAAATAAAATCTAATCACTCTTTGAGGGGGGAGGGGGACGCAGGAAAGAAAAAAGAAAAAAGATTACATTATCCACTGAATTAAAAAATACTGGTATTTTATAAATTATATCAACACTCTATTTTATATGGATGTTCTCAGAGGGTGTAATGAGAAGACACTGACATATTAGGACCATCAAAATTCACTTAAATTCCTATTGCACAAACGACAAATGTCAAAAAATAGTTGCAAACAGAATCTTAGGTCCTGAACTTTTCATTACAGTGTAATTCAGATTGGGCAATCTATCTCAATGCTCAGAGAGGCAGAAACTTTACAAACAATCCCAAATTTATCTCACAACTCAAACCCCAGACAGGTTAAGGCCAATGCAAACTGCTTGGATATTTACTTTCTACCAATTAATCTTAAACTTGTATCATTAAAACTGTTTCATAATTTATTACCTGATGATACTATCAACACAATTGATCTGCTGATAGGAAGGAACATGTGGAGACTTCTTAGGATCATCATAAAATGTGTTCCCTGGTTCTTCTGTGCTATCCCCTCTCAGTGTCTGAAGAAAACAGGAAGCATTGTGCCTCTTCCCTGGAACAGAGGAAACCTTTAAAGATTCCTCTCAAGGGCTTCTAAACACTACCCTCACACAAATAAATATATACTGGAATTCACATAATGATACAAGGAAATATAGCCTATGACAGCACAGCTCTCATTACAAAGTTATTCTGGATTTTCATCTCAATTTACATGTTTTGAGGCAAGGGAAGGAGAGGGGGAAAGATGCCTGAAAAAAGCCAAACCCCTCCTCGTATCACCATAAACATCCATTTGAAAAAGCAAGGAAACAAGGAGAAAACAGTCTATAAACCCCTATGCACTTAAGTTGCAAATAAAGCTGCAATTAATATTATTCTTCTTTGAATTTATACGTCACAGAACCCAACCCGTTATTTCACAGTAATTCACAGCTTTGTATACCATGGATACACTGGCCAGAGTCCTGTCCATATTGACAGTACAGTCCTCTAGGACAACATCACCAGTTAACTTTAATAGAGAGTATCACAGAGCAAAATGTTTTAATACAGATTCCTATGACATTTGAGGGAGCATCCAGGTTTCTCAAAATACTTGTGCTACGTACAAACTGCAAATTATGTGCATAAATATAACATTAAACACTCAGTAGCTAAAACCCTACTTCAGTGGTAAGTGGGGCCACATTGTCCAGCCTATGAACATTTCTAGGAGTTCACATAAAGTAACCAAAGGGAGCTTCCACACTACTTGCTACAAGCACGTGTGCATTTTCACTAGAAAATGCTGAACTATAAAAAAAGAGAAGTCTGTTAACCTAGAAAGAGACAGATATGTTCCTCCATATTTCAAAGAGGAGTTAAAAAGTTATTGAATCTGCTGAGGTTATTTTTAGGGGTGAATTGGGGGGGGGGGGTGGGGGAACTTGTTTGTTTGGGTTTTAAACAAAACAAACCTCATGTCTAAGCCATGCTANACGCTAAAAAATGCTATCTAAAGTTGTTGAGTGTAACATCAGGTAGCCAAACTCATGGCTACAGATCAACAGGAGTTCATGTTACCTTAAGGATCACAATTACATAAACTTACCTCCCAAAACTTCTGAGCTCACAGCCTGTTCATTTGCATTCTGTGGCTTGCTCCTCGATGCAATGTACAGCTGCTGTCCCAGGTTCTTTATTCGGTTGACATCTGCACAAACTTGTTGCAATGTCATCTTGAGACATGCAAAAAATGTGAAGTCAGAATAAAATGAGTACAAAGAGGCCATAGGAGCCGACTTGGGTTCTTGTATTCTTCAAATTGAAAGGGAGCAGACTATCAGCCTAAGCCTGGTATCTATTGGTATTTGTAAACTTAATTAATCCAATTATCATGGTTAATTTAAGTAAATTAACTACAATAAAGCTCAAACAGCCTCAGAATTTGAATGTTTTAATACTCATGCCAAGCCTTGAAATAAGAATAAGCTGATGACTTACTCAGGGGCCTCACAAAGAAATTAGGTAATTGCAATGCTTGTTTTAGGACAGCACTAGTTCCACTCTCTTCTACAGCAGTCAGCAAAGTTAAGAGCAAAAACCAAAAGTCAGCACTCTGTAATTAACAAATTTAGCTTGAACATGGCTTTATTCTTCCCACTTCAGTAAAATTCATTATGAGAAGCACATCTGTACACAGTAAACATTTTCATTTTTACACGTGTATTTTCACTATTCTGGAGGTAGTGACACATTTATAGACTTACTGGTTCCTGTGTTTCCTCTGCACAGTTCCCATTGGAGTCACTTGAAGATGCTATGCTGATGTAGTGCTCATAGGAGCCACTGCTTCCAAGGCTTCCATAACCACTGGAAACATTACTGTGAACTGGCTGTATGAGAAGGGGAAAAACAATTTAAAAAGCATCCTCTAAGAGAACAAAATGAAGGAAACAACATACTCAGCAACACAAAACTTCAAATAAGCCAAGACAATCAAATGAAAAGTCAGCATTTGTCTGGGCTCTACCACTTGTTTACAAAGAATTCTCTACCATGCTTCAAACTGTTTCAAGATGCAGATTTGCTTTTCAACATAAAAACTTGTCGAAAATGTCAAACAGATTTTTTTTTTGTAATGAGGTGGGCCTGTATCCATGTAGAACTTTCGTTTCTGACCTTTTAAAAGACCATCCTCAAAACAGCCCACTAATAAGACTCAAGTTTCTTTATCCTCTCACTCAGAAGGCCAGCCTGTGTTCTGAAATTCTTTTGCCTTCTTTACCTGCAGAAGCAGTTTGTAAATTTGTCCTTGTAATTCTCTTATCTCTTTCTCCACGCTGCTCATTTCTTTACTTCTTGGGGCAAAGACATCTTCATTCAGAGGGCTTCTGGAGAGAGCCAACAGTAATTCACTGTTCATTTTCATTTGATGAAGAAAAGATAGCTATAAACACTTAGAATAGATTCTTAATTGATTATGATTATTTTATTTTGACTGTTCTGCGTAGTCAACATAGAGGAATGTCATCTCTCCCAACAGCTGCTCTGCTAGGATAGTGGGGCAGTGCTATGAGAGCAGGGAAGCTCCAGGGAAGTCAATACACCAGCAGAGACACCAGTTAAGGCTGACAAGCATCTACCCTTCTGTCTCCTTCACTCAGAAGGCAAACTCATACCCCATAAAATTTTGTACAAAAGATCACTTTGAAAAGTCAGAGGGTCATTCCCAAAAGCCATTTCCTCTAAGAGAAACCAGGTAAGAAGGCAGTCAGTCATATTTTCAAATTTCTTGAAAACTAAAGAGAAACATCTGAAAAATTAATTTGTATGTTCAATACTAACTGCATTTTAAAAAGATGGTGCCTTGGTAAATATTTAAATGCTAGATCAAGTAAATATGCTAAAAGAAGGTCAATTAATTGGGTTTTTCTGGTGAGCCAACCATGAATGAATTTTAGGTAATTATTTGTTAAAGTGATCTAATTTTATCCTGCTTTTTAGCTTTTGCTCATGTAATACTGGCACTTTGATTTGGACATCAACTATATGGAAAAGCCTGCTAAAATAAAAAGCTGGCTTTGCCTTTTACTTTAAAGTAATTTACTTATTCTTGCACTTAATAAACAAGACTAATCCTGTCCTGAAGGAATGATCTGAAGACAGATGATAGGCTGTTGTCACACCTGCAAGAGCAAATTATGTCTCCAGTTCAGTACTTAGACTTTGGTTTTGCAGAGTAATCAATGAAAAGCACTTTATTTCATCAATTCTACAATTGACTTACGTCCGGACTTTGTGTCGGCCAATGATGAATACAACTTTCCTGCTCCAAGGATTCACAAAACTGGACCAGCTGGTGTCCAGTATGACATAATCCCCATTTTGAGTACAAAATCTAATAGGTAAATGCTCAAAAGGGGGTTGGCCAGCAAATTTCAGTACTGAAAGAAAAACACAATCAAGAAACAAGGTTTAGCTTACATTATGACACAGTAGTGCAAGCACAAACACTAATGACCGGGGTTCTTAGAACTTTGGGATTGAATTTACTTTGATCTCAAAATGACTGCATGAGTTAATTAGTTAATTTTTGTCTAGATTGCAGATCAGTCACATGTCAAGCAATATGATAAAGGTGTGATAAAGAATCGTAAAACCAACAGAAATTCTTGTAAAAGCAGCTCTTACTTTTCCGGTGAATAGTGATCATCAAAGGACGATCTTCTGGGTGCAAATACATCAGTATGGATGTTCCAATTAAATCCTGAGGTAAGTAACCCAACAAAGGCACTGCTCTGAAACCCAAACACATTATCACAGGTTATAATATAGTTTTGACTACTTCCATCCTTAACCCTTTGCTTGTGAAAGAAGTGCCCATGCACAATCTACAGTGAAATGAACTAAGGCTACAGAACATTTCCCAACACATCTCATAATCCTGCACTGTAATATTAACACATAAATACCCATGATAAACATTTCTATGGCTGGAGATGTAACAGATATTCACACTTGCAGGTAGTTTTGTGCTTGTTTACATGCAAAGGGAAAAAAATGGATCTTGAAGACAACGGGTCATTGGCAAAATGTCAGCAATTATGCTCATTTTCCACTGTTGATGCTACCACAGCTCCCTATTGCCCTGGATAAGGAAAACTGACTCAGTTCTGTTTAACATGTGTTTTAAATCAACAAAGAACATTACATTTGTGGAGTGTGAGATGTTTTCCATGAGTGGACTAAAAAAAACTGTTTTGTTTAATTACTTATTGCCAATCGCACAGTTCAGCTACTTTACTTCGATCTCCAGCTGCATCACTAAACGATTTTTTCTATATCTCCATACATATCTCACAGGTCTTAAAAACTCAAATCTCTCACCTGTCATCTATGTCCAGAAAAACACATCCAGGGGTGTGTGTGGTGGTGAATATTCTTTTATCCATAGGAATTCGAGGAGCTAATAGAAACAAAATATGCACTAAGACAGAAAACTTGGGCATTGCTGTTGCTTATGATACTTACTGGTTCCTGAGCTTTATAATTGCTTGTTGCTTTCTAACCAGTAACTCATAGAAACATTACAGATTTTTAGGTACTACAGACTTCTCTCAAAAATAAAAATAACAAGTAGAGGTCAAATGCTTTGGGGCCTGGCAAAGGCAGCACAGATATTCTGGATTTGCATGCATGCACACACAAGTTGCAACTTGCACAGGTGAGACTACCCAAGCACAGGTTCTGAACAAAGGAAGAAGACTTTCACACACTGCATTTTTCTATTGGCATGGATTTTTCTCCACTGGAGCCTCCTGACTTGCCTTCATATCCAGAGTGGATTTTCTCAGCCAAAGCTAAGCAGCAGGACTCTGCATCCACATGGACAGAAGTGCACACGTGGACCAAGTATGGGGTGATTCGGAAGGGGTAACAACGTGCTTCCTGTTCGTGATCCTTCCCACCCCTGAGGAAAAGCAAAAGGGATTAACACTCTTGTTTCAAGACTCACATAGGCCAAGAGCCCTGCCCAGAGAAGTTATGCTGAGCACAATCCCAAATAATCAGGTCCTAGGCACACTCCTTTGAGATCCAAGGTCAACACATTCAGCAACACTGACCTCCCTCCTGTTGAAGTCAAGTAGATGTTTTGTCTCCAATACTTACATTGAGAGGCTGTCTAGAAATACTCTAATGGTTAAAGACAACCTTCTAATTCTCAGTCCAAGCATAGTCACAAGAACCACCCACCTGGTTTTGTGCTCTCCTTCAAGCTAAAGAGTTCTTTTTCTGCTTGTTTAGTCTGTACCATTTTTAGGAAAAAAAAAAATTAAAATCTGCCTCCTTCAAGGTTAGTTTTCACAGACTTACTTAAGAAAGACTGCTCCAGACTTATTGCATTGCTGTTCTTTGACTATCTTCCACAAGAATTTGTCTTCCTAGAATGTGTTTGAACTGTAGCAGCACACAACATTCTTGATGAGATCTTAACCACAGCTTTGCAACAGCTGCAGCAACGATTGGCACTTTCTATTGTAAGTGCTTTTCCACCTGTTATAATTTCAGTATCGTACCCAGCTCTTACAGAAAGAATTGAGTTAATTTTTGAAGATTATAATTTACACTAAAAGTTACTTTCTTATTGCATACTTAGTTTTGTAAAATGTTTCTAGAGAGACGTGAGTGTCATAAAATCTACTTCTGACACTTCTGTCTTTGGGAAAACAAAAGGTACAAATGGAAATTGGATACAGCATATGTCTAACTCAAAATTATTTTCTTACTTAAGCCTAGAGTGTATGCTTGTGAAAAAATATTTTTACTCATAAAGCCAACATAGTCAAAAGATCTGTTACATAAGGGAAGTAGAGACAGATGTTGTACAAAATCATGGAGAAAAACTGCTGTAAAATGTTTATGTATCCAACGAACAGTTCCCGCAATCTAACATTGTTATCTGTCCTGCTATATTCATTTCAGGTGCCCTTACACAATTCAAGAGAAAGAGGTGGTTTAAGAGCTAAGGTTGTTAAATCACATATGAACGAACCAATGATCAACTGAAAAATGAGCAAACGTCATATCTGCTCAGAAGCAAACAGTTCTTATGGAAATCCAGAGATCACCTGAGTCTGTGACAGAACTGCACTGAATATTGGAGGCCAATCTCAACTTTTTTCCTCTTTTAGCTCTAAGATTAGTCAGGTACTAAGCAACGAACAGCATTCACAGCAGCAGCAAGTTGGGCTTCACAAGCCTCAGGAGTCAGGCTTCACACTGGGACTTAGGTGACCTAAGTTCCGTTAAGGCTTCTGCCCCAATCTCTCAAGCAATCTTAATCTTAAGCAAAACACTCTTTGCCTCCACTCTCAAACAGTAAAAGAGGGAGCAGCAATTTTTCAAAAGATCATTCTCCTGCACAACAGTATTAAGGGAAACTAATAGGTCCATGAGAAAAAATGTATAAACAGTTTTCCTTCTGTGCCAGAGCAAGTTTATGCATCACTCTGGGAAAGATGTTCAAAATGTGCTACTGGATGACAATATTAAGCACAGAAAGCCCATTTTGTAATGGAGTTTCATAAGCTCACACTAATCAGCTATACCAATAGAACAACTCCTGCTAGTACTGTACCCCTTGTCAGCCTTCACAAAAATAAAACTATAATAATGCACTTACCTGATCCTGCAGAAGAAGGATTTCACCTGGGCATATTCATACGGAGAAGCTAATAAAATGAACACATTGAAAGTATCACTAGTTAATATCCTTAAAAAGGTCACACCTACCAGAACTATGTTAAATTCTGCATTCTCCAGACTTTCTGAGCAAGAATGAAGTCTCACAACCTACTCTTTATTAGCTACTGAATTGTCTGTTCAACAGCCTGCTCCCACCTCAAATGTTCTCTCCTCTCTAGTCCACTAATTCTTAGAGAAATGGCTTACCTGGAACTAAATTCAGAGGAAATGCATATTAAAAAAAAAAAAAAGGAAACAAACAAATCAACAATTAACGCACCAAAAAAAATTTCTCCATCACTGCGAGAAGGAAAGGTGGTATTTCCTGGCTTTATGAGCCACACACCAAAAACTGTATACAGACAAGAAAACCTCAACTCCACTGGGAGTGGCTGCTCTGCTGAGTAGGTATATCACTGGCATCCAAGTTGTGGAATCCTTGGCATTCAAAACCTCCAGATGTCTCATATTCTTTGATACCAAGGACTTTTGACTTCTCAGAACTGATGCCAGAACAGCACCCTGTCAAGGCGGGCAAAAGACAGCCTTGGCCTGCAAGCTATGTTTGAACTGCTCACAAATAACACAGAACTCAAACATCTCAGTTCAGACATATCCAGCACTAAATAAAAAATCAGCTTAGAACTTGGGTTTGATGAGCTGTGCTCACAGCAGGCAGTGAATTTACCATAAAGGCAAAGCACCTAAACAACCATAAGGCAGAGATTAAACAGCTTTAAGCTCACAGTCAGACTTATTTTCTTTTCAAAGAGCAGCAGTATTTTGAATGAGTAAGATAATACATGAAACAATGAAGTGTGTGCCTTTTATTTACCCCAAGTAAGAGTTAAACCCTTAAGAGACTCGCTAGGTCTGGTCCCACAGCCACTCCAGTTTTCCAAGTGGAAAGGAACAAATGAGGCTGATGCATATTGCTAGATAAGCATTTAAAATGAACTACTACTCTGTCCTCATCCTGCAAGGACAGAAAGACACAAAGAGCATTTTAGAGCATTGCCATGTCCCACCTGTTTGACTTTCCATGTTCCAATGGGGCAGGTGAGACTGATCAGTGTGTGTGTAGAACACACTCACATCCTGAGGGACAAGCAACTCCACAAA
The DNA here is from genome assembly GCA_013397295.1 of Polioptila caerulea. Classification (NCBI taxonomy): domain Eukaryota; kingdom Metazoa; phylum Chordata; class Aves; order Passeriformes; family Certhiidae; genus Polioptila; species Polioptila caerulea. The sequence continues at coordinate 157,316 of VYXF01012584.1, forward strand.
CCGGGAAGAGTCCAACACTTTCTTCTTACAGTTCAGAATGGATGCTGCCTGCTCAGAAATATGCACTATGCGTCCAGACAGCAAAGAAAATACAGCAACAAACGTGTCCTGGAAAACAAACAAAGGCAATCATTGCCTGAAATATGGTAGTGATAACAAGGATAAGCAAAACAACCCCAAAACAAAGCAAGCAACCCCAAACCGCTACACAGCACAACCTCAGGCTGAGGTTCAAAAATGTGTTGGGTAGTGTGTGAACTACTACACTCCAGTGCTACAGCAGCGTACTCAAGATTTACAAATGCTAGTAAGACTGCATTAGTCTTCTCAAAACAGATTAATGCTTGTCTTTGCTCTGAATAACTGGTTGTCACTCCATACACTCCTCCACAAATTTCAAAGGATTCATCATAATTCCACACACAAAAACATTCTGAGAGCTTTCCAATATTTTTTGTATTTTTTCAAGCGTTAGCAGTATTTCTGATACAGCATCCAACACTACTGATTTTCAAGAAACACTTCTTTAAAGCAGAGCCAGAAAGCATGAAATATATTGCAAAACAAGAAAAAAAATTAAATGCGGAGTAGAAATAGAAACCAAAAGTCCCTCACAACTATAGATCTGATTGGTTTTAAAACCCTTGTGCTGTATCAATAGATTACTCTGCTGTAAATGAACTCTCAAAGAGCTATCCATTGCTTCTGGCCAAAAAAACCCAAAATATTACTATTTCTTTATTCACTATAATTGGGTACTGACACAGCACATATAAGACAATCTTGATTTATCTTTAAAAACTTGAAGATTTGTCTGGCTAAAATTTAAAGGCCTTTCAATTTTACACATTCTATTTCCACAAAACAATGTTAGGCAACTAAACTTAGTAAATTGAATGAACTCGTTGAGCATGCCTGAATTCTTACAGTGTTTTTTGGTGTGTGTTCAGATGCAACTGACACCAACTCTTCTATGCTGTATGTCACCACATCTGTCTGAAACACTCTTCGGTCATTCAGAGCCTGGAAAAAGTCATTGTTTGCTAATTGAAAAAAAAAAAACAAAACAGAAAAAGCAAAACAAACACAAGGAAGTCAGTAAGGAGACTACTTTGAAAGTATTTCTTACAGCCCTTGTACTTTTGTCATCTTTTTGGTGAAGTCCAAGGTGAGATGAGAAGTTCTGTGTAGTGACAAAGGGAAAAGGAATACTGATTATACTACTGAAGTAATCTCATTTTGTTACAGAAAACAAGCATGAAGTAGTACAATTTTAGCTACTAAATTCTGTGGGAAAACACAAACTAACCAATAATTTTTCGAAGTGGGATGGGAATACTGTTTTCTCAGCATACATATAAAGATACTATTAGGCACCCCTTAGCTATGGGACTGAAGAAAAGAGAAGCAGTAGAGGGGTACCTCAACAGAAAATATAACATGTTTAACAAAAACACAGGTAATGAAACCACAGTGCTTCAGAAAGTCAACTCTTTGCAGGATAACTGGAATGCATTCTTTTAATGCTACTTGTTGCCAGACACATCTATGCAAACCATGCTCTTGTTCGTCCAGATTTTCTCCACACGTACCTTGGACCTGCTGAACGCACTGCAAGGCATAGTTGAGAGCACTGATGGTACTGGGCTTGTTAGAACTCCTCTTCTCCTCAGGCAAACACCTTTTCATTTCTTGGATCATCATCATCATATCTCTGTGGGACTGGCTCCAATTCAGCTGCTCACTGTAAAACAGAGGTTAAACTTTATCAGAGAATTCTGGTGTAAGAGATTTTTTTCCTATCACCCAATTAAAATTACTCCCTAAAATAACGTTTTATGGGAATGGCTGCAGAGTCATGCAATATCCAGGAACATCCTAATGATCATAAACTAAATTTCCTATTGTATCTTTCTCATTTCTTTGCAATTGAAGCTTTTCTCCTCTACCTTCCTTCTTCCCAATTCCAGTGTCATGGATGACAAAGTCACATTGAAATCATTCTGCTTGCTAAGATGCCTAGCAACTAAAAGTAAGATGTTTAGTCTAGATTTTCTAAATATTACAGGTATTAAAATAATTAATAAATGCTGATCTCTCAAGTTTTTCTAGCCTTGAAGGCTGCACCTGGTTAGAAGCATCTCAGGGAACCATGAGGTCCTCAAAATACACCTGATGCAAGTATTTCACTGCTCGTGACTTCAGAGTCTTCATCATACTTTTTAGCTGTTGACCTCAACAGCTGCAGAGCTGTTAACAGATAAAATCTCCCTCTCCTTACATTTGCTTATTTCACTGATTAAAAAATAAGCAATGTCCTCAAATCACAGATTCTAATCCTACAAAAGAGATACGAACACAATTTTTTTAGTAATTTTTTTCCAGTTGACACTGTCATTAGTATCATACTCTTACTATATAAATCATTGCATAAGCGTAAGTATTGCATGGTAACTTTACATGCCTGTTCAACGCTGCATACATTATAGCCTTGAACTCTTTTAAATTAAGAAAAAAACAAAACCAAAAGCTACTGAATTTCTGAACTCTCACGAAAAATGTTATTTCAGTAATTTCTGCTTTGGTACTGCTAAATAGTCTTTGGCTGAAGCACACATCTAAGCTCCCCAAGGGTGGCTGACGTGCGCGGCTCAGCCGATCTCAGATGAGGCACAGCTTATCAGAGCCGCGAGCAGCTCCGCGCTCGCCCTACCTGCACACGCCGCGGCCCGTGACCGCCCCGGAGCCCCACAGCGACAGGGCCCGAGCGGCGCTCCGGGTCCCCGCTCCCCACCCGACCCCGCCGAGCACATCCCCGCGCGCTAACCGGGTACCTGTTGGC
>VYXF01012584.1:165334-197791 GCA_013397295.1 Polioptila caerulea
GGAGCCGATGCTCCCCGGCACCCGCACGGTGCTGCCGGTGACAGAGCAGGGCCGGTCACACGCCGGGGTTCGGTGCTGCTGGCGGTGCTCCCGTGGGAGCCCCGAGCTTGCTCCACCAGGGAGCATCGGCCTCCTCCACAAGGCACTGGTGGGAGGGAGGCACTGGCTGCCTTTGCATCACGAGTTCTGAGTTATCTTTTCTTTTTTTTTTTCCCCCCTTATTAAACTTAATCTCATCCCAGGCAGTTTTCCCCTCATGTCTGGTGTTTCAGTTCTCTCCCGCCATGCCCCCGGGGATAAGGGAGGCGATGCCTTCTTTCAGGACTGGGTCAACCTGCCACTATGTAAAGAAGCCAGCAATTAACAGCCATGTAAAATGGAAAAATGGGAGAGCAATTTGAAGAGTTAATGCTCATTTATTCTAAAAGAGAAACATAATTAAACTTTCTCTGCCATTAAGAAGAAACTCTTTTAATGAAATCTCATCTTTTATGGAACAGTTTATACTGAGTGTCATCCCACAGAACTTACAGTATGGCCAGGATATCAGACCCACCCTTCATGGGTTTAGGAGGGGTAAGTCGTGTTTAACTAATCTGATCTCCTTTTATGACCAAGTGACCCACCTGGTGGATGCAGGAAAGGCTGTGGATGTAGTGTACCTGGACTTCAGCAAGGCCTTTGACACTGTCTCCCACAGCATTCCCTGGAAAAGGTGGAGCATGTGGCTTGGACAGGAGCACTCTGTGCTGGGTTCAGAACTGGCTGGATGGCCAAGCCCAGAGAGTGGTGGTGAGCAGTGCTGCATCCAGCTGGGGACAGCCACCAGTGGGGTTCCCCAGGGGTCTGTGCGGGGGCCTGTTCTGTTCAATGTCTTTATTGACAACATGGATAAGGGTATTGGGTCTTTCAGTAGTAAATTTAAAGATGACACTAAGCTGAGAGAGTGTGTCCATCTGTTGGAGGGTAGGAAGGCTCTGCAGAGAGACCTGGAATGGTTGGATGGATGGGCAGAGTCCAAGTAAGTCCAAGTGCCAGATCCTGCATTTTGGCCACAGTAACTCCTGCAGGGTTACAGGCTGGGATTGGTGTGGTTGGACAGTGCCGAGGCAGAATGGGCCCTGGGGGTGCTGGTTGACACCCGGCTGGCCAGGAGCCAGCAGTGTGCCCTGGTGGCCAAGAAGGCCAACAGCCCCTGGCCTGGATCAGGAATGGTGTGGCCAGCAGCAGGGAGGGCATTCTACCCCTGTACTGGTCACTGGTGAGGTCACGCCTCGAGTGCTGCATCCAGTTCTGGCCCCTCAGTCTGGGAAGGACATGGAGATGCTGGAGCGCGTCCAGAGGAGGCAGTGAGGCTGGGGAGGGGCTGGGAACACAAACCCTGAGGGAGCTGGGGGTGCTCAGCCTGGAGAAAAGGAGACTCAGGGCTGAGCCCAGTGCTCTCTGCAGCCCCTGAAAGGTCCCTGTGCTCAGGGGGTGGGCTCTGTCTGCAGGCAGCACTGACAGAACCAGAGGACACAGCCTCAAGCTGCATCATGGGGAAATTAGGTTGGATATTAGGAAGAAGATTTTCATGGAAAGAGTGATAAAGTACTGGAATGTTCTGCCCAAGGAGGTGGTGGAGTCACCATCCCTGAATGTGTTTAAAAAAAGACTGGATGTGGCACTCGGTGCCATGGTCTAGTTGAGGTGTTAAGGCATGGGTTGGACTTGATGATCTTGAAGATCTCTCCCAACCTGGTCATTCTGTGAATTCTGTGAATCTTCAGTTGTGGAGCTGGGTTTCGGAAGAGCTTACTCATAATGGTACTAACACAGTCTCTGATAGACCACGTGATTAATTTATTAAACCTGGTTTCAGGCTCATGCCTGGCTGGGCTGGCCATGTAGTCTGGTACTTTTCTTCTTGAAGACCAGTTCATGTAAGTTGCATATTTGATTAGTGCAATAGTGATTGCGTCTCAGTTAATTGCATGATTAATTGTGACCTCTTAGGTTTCTACATCAGCAGCCCTTTTGAATGCTGCCATTTGACTCTGCTTTGTGTACACTGTAGTTGATTAAGCATTTTGCTACCAGCTCTATATGGTTTCTCATTAAAAACCCTGGAAGTGATTGTCCACTGAAGAGGAACTGCAAACAAAGCTCTGGGGGCTGCACCTGCTCACAGACAGGCTGTGGACTGTCACACCACAAACGGTAAGAAATTAGAGGCAATATTCTTACAAGCAGGTCGTGTAGAGCAGAAATTTTAGTTTCTAGAAACTGAGAGTGACTAAAGGACTACTTTGCTCTCAAAGGGGATGACGTGTTCAGAAGAAGGCACACACTATGTATGGGGAAATTTTCTTTTTTAATTTACAGCAGAAAGAATATAAAGCATTCAGAAAACATTTTCCATATTTTAAGGGCAATTCAAAACATTTTGCATGGTTCCAGCAGCTGAGTTCTTCAACAGATCCATTGATTCAGTGATGCTTTACATGCACAGTTACAAAAATAAAACTTACAAAAGAGAAGACATCTATACTAGTTTTACATGCAAGTCTTGGGGACCCCCCATTGGGCACCAGCTATTGTGTGGAACTGCCATAAGCGTGCAACCAGAGAGGGGGTTCATGTTATATTCTGTATTTCTTTCACACAGTATTACTGCTGTCGAATGTGTTTCACAAAGGAGCGATTCTATTATCAGAAGACAGAAGATCTGGCTCCTGGCACTTGGGAATTTCAATTTTCCTAGAAAGCTGCACTTACTTAGGTGAAAATGTTAAGTTCCACAACCAAGAAGAGGGTTTGAAGAATCACTTCACTGTGGGGGAGTGCTCCTCCCTCCCCAGTGTCACACTGAAGGGTTACGGCCCGACACAACAAAGCACTTGGGAGCTGAACTGGCTTCAAGCATGCCAGGAGTCCTGGAGCTGTGCTGCAGAACTGCCTGCATGTTTAACAGCCAGTACAGGCTTAAACGTTTGGCTGAAGCAGGATCTAGATTAGTAGATACACCACCAGGCCCATGGATCTGGAAGAGTAATTTGAAATAGCTCTGTATATTACTGAATCGTCTTCTGTAAAGACAAGGAGTTAAAACATTTCCACTGAGGTCACTACTCTTGTTAGGAACAGATCAATTCTATATTGTCACGTATTGGTTAATGGGTGCAATATTTCAGTTTCAAAATGTCAAGAGTTCTTCCAGTACTAATACAGAGCATTTCCAATTCATTCCAAAGGAGATTCTTCAGTGTCTCCTGTTCTGTTTTGGCGCGAGAGGAAAATTTAATGGTTAAGGTTCCAATTGCAGACAGTAAATCGAAGCTAGGAGGCTGCCCACAGGCACAGTGTGAGCGCCAGGCCATTTGTTTTGCTTTTTTCCCTTTTTTTAAAATTGAATCAGGTCATAAAGCAGCAATTCAGAAATGTACAAGAGAATTCTTATAATGAGCTATAGCACATCTACTGTAATTCAATGCTGGCAGTGAAAAGAAGTAATTAAAAACAGGTACAATTATAGAAAAGGCACCAAGAGCACTGACCCCAGTTTTTTTGCCACAATCTTTGTTTTTACTCTTCTTTTAAAGACACCAGTTTCAAAGCTTCCTATGTGTGAATGTTTTTTGGCTTCACAACAAGCCTTGCGTTTAAACATTGCAGTTGGTGGCCGGGATCAAGCAAGAACAACTATTCCAAAACTAACAATCTCAAATTTACACAAGTTCATTCAGAAATTTTAAACTGCCACGAGCAAGACAAACAGACAGGAGCAGTTTCTGATCTCAGACACATGTACGTGACCCACAAGTAATGACACGGACTTCAGGAGTTTCTTCCCTTACATTCCTGTGTAATGAAGATCAGAACTGGTTCCCATTGTTGAGAATCTGTGACAGTTTTAAATTAGTAGTTCAATTTTAAAAAAATCTAATTTCTTTGGCTCCTCACTATGTGGAAATAGCAATATACCATGACACCCCTACAGGATCAGTTTGCATCTTTTTTTTAAGTTTTACTTAATTTTTTAAAATTTTTTGTGCAATTTTTATTACATTTTCTGACTTCCAGCAGGAGATATGAAAATGTGAAACATATTTTCTACTTTCGTACTATTTATTTATTTTTTTTCATTTTATGTTCATTCTAAGTGTTCTTTATTGGAGTGAGTGTATGGTGTTAAGCTAGATACAGTTTTTGTACTCTTATGATTATCTGCTTTGCAAAAGTAACTTAATTTTCTTAAGCAATATTAGCATTCACATTACTTGGCACCATTGGCAAAAAAAAAAGAAAAAAAAAAGACGGGGGTAAAAAAAAAGAAGGAAGGAATACATAAATTAAACCCAACTGAACCAAACTCCTGGTAGCCAAAATCAAATGTAAACATATCCTTTTTTTTTTTTTTTTTTCTTTTTTTAAAGTAATGTTGCTCTGCCTTTTTTTCCTAAGTCTAAATACAGTAGCTCTTTTTTTGCCATTTAGTCATGCTTTAGCAAAAATGTTCTTCTAAAGAACATTTAAAATAAAGTTTCTTATAGTGAAATAAAGTTTTTGTTTCATTTTACAGACCATAGCCACTAATGCTTTGCTTTGTTCATTTCTTTTTCTTGAGTTCATGCACATATCTCTTTAATATATACAATATGTACAAACAATACATCCACACTCTTCTCGTTCATTCAGACAAAACTATACAAATAATAATTTTATCTTGCCAAGTTATTGACCCTTTGTGAATAAAATATTTAGTAATTAATCAATATATTCCCTTTCAAATATTTTTTTCTCATTTTCCATTTCTACCTTCTATATATACAGAAACTGCCCAGATTTTGATGAAGTAGCCAAAATAAGAAATTTACTGGCCAGAATGCAGCACCACTGATCTTTAGGTGGCATAAAATGTCCAGGCAACATATGTACGTGACTCTGCAAAATGACAAGAGTTTTGACAAGTACATAAGAGAAAAAGCTACACGTTTTACAAATTATTTGAGAACTTAATTAAAATAATAGTACATGAAGGTAAGGCTAGAAAATAAAGTGCTGAATATGAGATAAAGTACATGACAGTTGATATGTTTGCAGGTTCTAGTAAAAATACAAAAAAAAAAGTGTAAAACTTGCTTAAGCTGCGCTCTCCATTCCTCATGCAATACCTGTGTCTCTCATACACCAAACCTCTCCTGTAAGTTCCCACGGGATGTATTAAAAACCTGCAGATTTAAAAAGTTGCATTAAGTGTGCTGTAGAGGTTTAAATAAAACACAAAGGATAGGAGTGCGAAGGAAATGAGGATGCATGGACCCAATAAAGATGTACTCATCTAAGCCCCTCCACTGAGACTCTCAAAGCTTCAGTTTCTTGGAGATGACTGACAGGTGCAGGAACAGCATTCTTGTGTTGCTTGTGCATTCCCACCTTTTCTGAACAATATTTTTGGTATAATATTTGTACAGTTCCACATGTTGTTTAATACAGCCCTATATGAAAAGGATAATTAATCGCTTCTTCCTTCCTTCTCGGAGAATGAAGCAACTCACGATTTCCTCCTGGTGTCCTGTTTTCCCCACGATCCAACAGAAGATTGAGTTCCAAGATGTCTTGCTGAACAAATTAAAAGTTGTCCATGAAAGTGCAAATGCAATGACCAAAACATTACTGTTAAAATCCTGCAGCTGGTATTTCCAGAACTGCAGTGGGTATTTTTGTTGTTGTTGCATGTCTCTGCTAAAAACAGAAAATGAAAACAGTCTGAAAAGCAATGTCACATTGCTACGGGATGCTGCTGCGTATCTTCAAGTTCCTTGGCCTTTTTCAATTCTTTCACTCTGAAAAAACAAGGAGGAGCTATGTAACACTTCTATTACAAACCTCTTGAAGACAGAACAATCAGAAGGATTCAGCACTCCAACCTCCTGTGCAGAAGAGGCAGCTCCCAGAAACAGGACAGGAGGGCAACACCTTCCCAACACCATAAACAGTTGGAAGCGCAAGAACGGGCCACTGGAGATCCCAGACAAATGCATTTGGAGAGACACACTTGGTTCCAGCTACTGCTTTTCCCCAGTATTGGCAACTACAGCTGGCCTTCATTCTGGTGTGAGCCTGATTGCTTGGAGTTTCCTGGACTGCTGTTCCCTGCCTGACCCTGCAGCTGCTTCCTATTCATGGCAAAGGGGCTGTTCAGTGCTGATCCCTTTTCTCCACACAGTGCTGAGGCAGGGACAGCACAGTGGGGGAAAATCAGTCTGTCCAGCTTGGAAAGGAAGCCTGGTATTGACAGAGAACCTCACATAAGAAAGTGTTTATGTACAAGCAGAAGAACCAGTATGGGTGTGAAGGAAGGTACGTTGTTTCACAAGTCCTCCAGCTGCTGTGCCTGTGTGTTTTATCGTGCTGTTGGCATATGCTCGTGTGTTTTTCCAGCAGTGCAGGACGCTGGATACTGTGTGCCAAGGGAGATGAACCTACAATGCAGAAGTCACTCTTCCTAGATGTGGCCTGATGCCCCAGTTCTCAACTTTCTCAAATGCATGCCATACCCTACCTCCTCTAACTCATCAACCCAAGAACTAAATCATCACTGAAAGCTGAAAAAGTTAAAAATTAAATTAAAAGATGAAGAGAAGGGAATCATTTCAATCCCATCAAGTGAAACAGAGCTCTGCACTGGAGCTGGGGCAGCAGGAAACTTTCTACTCGGGTTGTAAACCTGGCTGTGTGTCAGTGCAGGCTCCCTGCAAAGGAGCTAGAACAATTCCAGAGGCATTCCTGTGCTGCCCCAAAGATACTCAGCTGTGCTTGGGGCTGCCTCTGCCTCTGCTTACAGGGAGTTTCTCTGCAGTGAGATCCCTTTAACACCTGCCTTCACATGTCTTTCCTCTGCTTGTGCAAGGGCAAGTCCCCTGCAAAAGGAGATTACAGCAAAAGAAGGTGATTTAGCTAAGTGTGTATAGGCTCAAGTGTTCACTAATGTTGCAAAAACTTGAAAGGACAAGTAACAAAGGTATAGTACAAAAAATAGTGTCAGAGATGCAAGTCTGTGTCATGCAACCAGCTACAAGTGAAAGGATTTAACAAAGCCCAAGTAAATAAAAGTAAGAAAACACGTCAGGAACGCTGAGCAGCAGCAGTGACAGTTTGCAGCTACTGTGCATAGACTTACACCCACACATCTTTTGGTTCTTGCACCAGCCTGCTAATCTAAGGATACAATGAAGGCTATAAATTGATCTCTATAAGTACACCTCCATTTCATCATTTTATTTATTCATTTTTCTGCATGTACTATTAGTCAGAACCACAGTGAAAAGGAACTGACTGCTTTTACCTCTGTTTTAACCGACTCAAAGGCTATAGCACCCAAATGCATTCTCAGTATTTGTGAAATGTGGCCAACAGAGGTCAAATCAGACTAACCTGTATGCAAGTTAGACCTTTGTTAATGATCCTAACTCCACTATTGGAGAATATAATGTATGGAAAGACAGAGGGCTCTGCTAGGCCAAATGCACATGGTGTGTTCAGAGTCCAAAGGCCACTGCTGGAGAGGCCCTGGCACTCCTGAAATCTGAGCCCAGCAGAGCAGCTCAGCAGGCTCTCCCAGGTGCCAAGGAGTGCTCTGGTCCCCAGGCTGAGGAAGGGACAAGGCAGCAAACAGCACAAAGGGTTCTCAGTTCCTGCTTGGACAGAGCGACGCTGAGCCCGACTGCCGGCTACAACTTTATCACAGGAAGGTTTTGGCTCTACACAAGCTGGTGTCTAAAAGAGCTTGTTGACATCAAGACAGTGGAGGCTTCAGCACTGCACAGAAGGCAGAACAAGCCTCTACTCAGGCTGACAGCCTGAGTTATAAGTTTACTGGGGTTCTTCATGCTGGGTACAGCCAGATCCCCTTTTCATTGCAGGAAACATAGGAGGACTTACACAGCAAGCCAAAAGAGTCACAAATGACAAGTTACTCATCTCCAGTATATCTTGTTTTATTTTCTTGGAGCAGAAAAGCAGCCTCTCTCTTTAATTTTTCACTAATATTTCTAGTAGTGCACCATTTAGAAGCAGGAGAACCAGAATCCCTGGTGCTGTGCTAGAAAAGGTATTGTGCCTCTAAGCAATGGACAATTTTTAAGGCTTAGATTAGCTGTGTTTAAGATACCATCAATTAATGCATGATTTGCAGTGCAACTTCCAAGTGTTTTCTGTTGCACTTCAATACTGTAATGTAAAATTAACCTGTTATTATAGATCTCTCACTGAGAACATGCACATTAAATAAGCTGGTGGGTCTTTCACTGAGACATGCTATTCCTTACTTGAGCACTTTCACATGCAAGGGCTACACTAACGAAGCACTTTTACTGGAAGAATGCAAGACATGCTTTGCTGCAAACTTCAACCTACAGCATGCAATATCTGTACTGGTGCAGAACTATTGCATCTGTTTGCCTGGAACACACATGCCAACAGTAGTTAATTACTGCAGCACTCAGCATTTCCACTATAACAGGTCCTGTTCAGAAACAGAGAATCACAGAATCATAGAATGTAATGGGTTGGAAGGGACCTGAAAAATCATCTAGCCCCAACTCTCCTGCCCACATGGGGCATACCTTCCACTTATCCCAGGTTGCTCAAGGCCATATCCAACCTGGCCTTGAACACTTCCAGGGATGGGGCAGCCACAGCTTCTCTGGGTAACCTGTGCCAGTGTCCTGTAATCTTCACAGAAAAAAAATTCTTCTTAATATCTAACCTAAAGTTCCCCTCTTTCAATTTGCATCAATTACTCCTCACCCCATCACTACAGTTCCAAAGAGTCTCTTTTCAGCTTCCCTGTAGCACCCTCCACACACTGGAAGGTGCTGTGAGGTCTCCACACAATCTTTTTTTTCTCCAGACTGAATAGCCTCAACTTCCTCAGCCTGTTGTTGTAGGGGAAGTGCTCCAGTCCTCTTATCATGGCATTTTTTGGACTTGCTTCAACAGTTCCATGTCCTTTGTATGTTGGGGACACCAGAACTGTGTGCAGGACTCTGACTAGAGTAGAGTAGAGGGTGAGAATCCCCTCCTCCCCATGCTCCTTTGGATGCAGCTCAGGACTCAATTGGTTTCTGGGCTGGCAGCACTCAGTGCCAGCTCATGGGGAGTTTTTCACCTACCATGACCAAGTCTTTCTCCATGAGGCTGTTTCCAATCACTTCACTCAACCTGTGTGCGTGGGATTGCCCTGACCCAGATACAGGATCTTGCACTTCACTTTGTTGAATTTCCTGAGTTTCACACAGTCCCACCTCTCCAGCCTGTCCAGGTCCCTCTGGATCCATCCTTTCCCTCCCTTGTGTCACTGCACCACACAGCTCAGTGGTGTCAGCAAATCTGCTGAGGGTGCCCTCAAACCCACTGCCCATGGCACTGACAAAGATGTTGAACAGTCAGCCCCACCACTACTAACCCCACTCAGCACTGGCCTCCATGTGGACCATGAGCCACTGAGCACAGCTCTTTGCATGTGGCCATCCAGCTGTTCTTCACCCAGTGGTCCATCCTCAAAACCACGTCCCTCCAGTTTACAGACAACGATGTCATATGGGACAGTGTCAAACACTTTGCATTTGTAACTCTTTCTTTGGTCAGGTGGGATTTACATAATTTACATGCAGGTGTAATAATTACTGCTGAAAAACACAGACATAAAATAGCACAGAATTTCCCTAAAGATCTGCCGCAGGGGCATTATTGAAAGATCTTCACAGAAAAAAAATTAAAGATATTTAGTATGTAATGGCTTAAAACAACCCCTCCATTCCACAGCATTTATACACTTAAGCCTCAAGATGATAACCATTCACTAAGCTACCATATTTTTTTAATTAACTAATCTCTGTTCAATGCAGTAGTGTGTGTGTCACACTGCAGATGGGAATGCAGGTAGGTACTATGAGTCCTTAATTCCATTAACACACTGCCTGGTAGATACGGAAATTTGCAGTCTGCAGTTGTCAGACTCTTCTCTCTCCAGAGCTGGTCCTAGGATGCCAGGGAAGTTCTTCCTTCTCCTTGGCAGCTGGTACAGGGCAGCCCTGCTCACCACGGGCTCTGCAGCAGGCACAGCCAAGTGAACTGAAATACCTCCACATGTCACCAAAAATGGAACCAACCCATGGCCAGAGTGTCACTGGGGAAGCTCTGAGGTGTTATGGTCAACACCATGCTGCTTCCTCAAACCAAGATAGACAGGAGGTGCCAGAACCAGTGTGTGCACCAAGGTAATCCATTTACTTTCTCTGAAATGCTTTGTCAAGAAAATTTAAAACTAATTAATTCTTTCTTGGATAGTCTGCACTGCAGCCTTTCCTGTGTCTTAGAAGTCCTTTCAGTCTTTTCTAAACTCTTCTTGAGTTCCTCTCTCAGTGGCACTTGATTTGATTACAACAATATAAAGTCCAATGGCAGGGACTGTATTTCCTCTTCATTAACACTCAGTATATTAAACCCTCAAAACTTTCAACTGCAGTTAAAAAATACAGGTTGACCAGGGAAGAATTTTTGACAAATTAAGACCCTTGAGAATAGAAATCCTCTGAGTAAGTGCTGCTAGGAGAGATTTTAAGTGAACAATATAGCAGTGCCTTCATGCTATAAGGCAATCTTCTTTGGTTAACATTTTTCTAGTCTTAAACAGGCAGGGAAGAGAACCAAAGTGTAGCATTTGCAGTTATAAGCATTAATAAATTGCTGTAAGGATTAAGAACAGTACTGGGATTTATAGAATTGAACAGCAGAAAGAATGTTCTTAGAGAAGATGTTTCAATCCAGTTTGTTAGACTTGCAGTGAGAGTGGTTTTTTAAACAACAGAGGAAATGAGGGCAATGAAAGTGACAGCAGCAGGCCAGGTGCTGCTGGATGGTGTGCAAACCTCTCCAGAAGTCTACAAGCACTGTCACACTGGCTTGGATCACTTCTGGGAGTGCCTCCCTGAGCTGAATAGGGGCTGGAGTGAGGACAGCTCAAGTGATTCCCAGATGCAAGTGGAGCACCCCAGAATGGAAAACAGGCTCTGGCTTTTGCAGGTCTCCAAACAAAAAGCACCACCCGATGCCAGCAGCTCTGAAACCATGCACAAAACTGCAAGGACTGTACATCTCATTTTGCAATGATGAAGCCTTGAACAAACACCTCCCCAAATAACATATTCTCTAGACAAGTAAGCGCTTCTAAGGCACAAAATTATTCCCTCTGCAAGTGCTGAGGAGCAGATGGAAGGAAAAAGCACGTGCAATAGAGATGACCACTGCTAAGGTGTCTGAAATCACAGCTGTGATGCTGACATACAGAAAGGGAAGAGAAGATGATTTCAAATGAGCTTTGAATCCTGACTCTTGGGAGATACATCCTGGTTCCCAAACTGCTCCAGCCAGCCGAAGTTTCTGCCCCTCACACCATGTTGCTCACTTGGACAGTGTCCAGGGGGTGCATCAGTATGTGCTGAAGCAATGTAGAAAGCAACAGCCCCAGCGAGTGGCAGCTCCTCTCCCCATGCCCTCCCCAGTCCTGTACGAGGTGTCAGCAAATGAACCAGCCCTACTCAGAAAAAGTCACAGCAAACGATGGCTTCATGGGTAAAGCAGAACATAAAGCTGCTTCATCAGAGTGACTCCGTGATGCCCAGCCAGGGAAATGCTGAATGAGTCCAATGCTGAAGATCAGTTTACAGGACAGGGTGCAAGAGCCAGAGAGGGCTGGCTGGCGAGTTACCTGTTGCTCTGAGAGCTGAAATGGCCTGTGGGATATTTAAGACAAGGGAGATCTTGCCTTTTTCCAGATACCTCATTTAGGCAGCAAAACAAAAAAGACAGAAAGGCCCAATAAGAACGACACCCCAGAGCACGCGGTCTGCAATTTAATACACACATCTGAGCTCCAAATACATTCAGCCCCTGCAAGAGGTAAATGAAAAGAGAAATTACTTGAAAATTTTGAATCACTTTTGTTGCAGGTACAGTGACGCATATCCCAATATCACATTTTCACACATTGTCCTCAAACAAACTCAAACAAACCAGACTTTCCTACCCCTTGAAATTTCCCCCCCTTCTCTATCTTACTAAGAGAGGCAAGAAACCAGGTACCTCAATGCAATGTCTGCTGCACAGATTAAAACCACATAAAAAATACAAGTCCTAGATGTACAGGAGTAGGAAAAGGTTTGTTGCTAAAATGCCAAAAAAGGGAAGAGTATGCAGAGAACAACAAAACACAGCAGATGTTGTTTATTCAGGTATGAAATGCAGCTTTACTTACCAGAGAAATTACTTCAGATGCTACACACTTACTCTCCAAAACTGGAGAGCAGCATTTAATCAAACCGTGAGAATGTGGTGGGGTAAGGGGGCCTATCTGGACACAAATGGTGAATGAAGACAGTTTTTATTACTCATGATCATGGGTAACAAGTGCACTTTTTCTGCCCCAGAGAAGACAGAAGTTTTGCCATAGGCAGAAGGTGCCTGACTGGTCATCTCCTTGAGATGGGAAAGACTCGCATCTTGTGATCTCCTCCAGATCATCTCCTGCCAAGGGTAGGGCAGAGAGGGTCACACTGCAGGCAGCTGTGCAATTTGTTCACCTCTACACCTGGACTGGGAGCAAAGCTCTCTTTTGCAGGAAGCTACAGAGGATGGTTTGTCTGATATGAAGGCAAACATTTGTACAGGGGGGCATGGTGAGTAGCTGAAATCCCTCTACTGAAGCAGGTTTCCTTGAGATGAAAACTGTTACTTAAAGGCAACAGCAACTGGATGGGGTTTTTTTCCCCCTAAAGGTATTTTAATTTCTACCGAAGAAGGATACCAAGTCTCATCTCACAAGAGTCAAGCAGTAAAATCTCCTGCCTCTCCTTCTTTTCTGATCTGGTGTAATGTCACCCAAATAAATCTAGAAAAAAAAAAATCACTCCGTTTGGAAAGGTTTTAAAACTGAAACCCAGGGGCCAACGCTGCAATCATTTATCTGCACACGCTAACAGCACGTGTACAGAAAACACCCAACTTCTGTATTACAGACAGACAGGTTTGCTGGCATTCCTTTAGCACCAGGGGCTGTGTCAGCCTGTGCAGGCCTGGGAATACTGTTGGTGTTTGTGCACTCCAGCAACAGACACACACCGCGTGTTATCAGAATGCAAAGCAGCAAAGAATGTTTTGCCATTACAAACTTACTTTGGCAGAACAGCAGCCAGTACATTTTGAGATAGCTCACAGTTTACTTTTTCCAGCCACCCCGTTTCCCCATCAATCACACATCACTGGTCATTCCAGGCAAAACCTGCAAATGCTACCAAACTTCCAGAATCTGCTTCCTGCTAATTTTTCTTATGCTGTCACATATACAAAGCCTTAGAAGTGCAACAATTGTTTCTCCTCCAACACTGACAACTGGCCTCTGCTGACAGCAGCCCCTGCAGAGCCTGCCCTCAGGGCATGTCTAGGCCTTTGCCCTCATTTCACCCAATTTCTACTTCATCTGCTATTAGTAAAAACTCCAAATTTTAACTTGTAAATAAAGGAGGACATACAACAAAAAATGGTAGCATAGAATTCATGATCATTTCGAACAAGTGTCATTAGCTGCTGCTCCTTTGTTAGCCCAAATAGTTAAATAATGGTGCAGGCTCAGGCCTAATTCATGCTCTCACTCCAGTCTTAAAAATGATCTCTGCAATTCCAAGTCAATAAAACTCAGTCATCGGCAATGCAGTTTCTTTTTACAATGTTACACAGAACCAGGGGTCCAGGCCACCCCTCCCTTGCTGCACAGGAGCAATAAGCACACAAATGGTGATGTTTCTGGCAGCAGTTTTTTACAAAAACCCTGCTGCCCTCAAGTGCGAGATGGAATAGCCTGATGGCAGCTGAGGCACATGCCTTGAAGAGACCTGTCACGAGAATTCTCCCATTGACACCTAAAGATTTTTAGCTTCTTCATGTATTTGTAGCTTTGTAGGTTTTTAATATATAGTTTTATGGTTTCTAGCACTTTCTTACCGTTTTTCATGCTTTAAAACAATAGCTAACCCTTTTTAATACATTATGTCGCACTCTTGAAAAACTGTTTAGTCTTATTTCCAAGAAAAGAACAAGGACATCTTGTTTTGCACCAGTATTTGAGAGTCAAAACAAGATACAGGGCAAAGAACCTCCTGGACACACTCCAAGGGGCAGGCCCAAGGGTGGAACTACTGGATTTACCTGCTAGATACACTCATTAATTAACCTTATAAAAATTATAGAAATCCTATACCACACATGCTCATACCTATGTTTTCTACACCTGAATGCTTTCATTAAAAAACTGCTCTTTATATTACCACTTTAATATTGTTTGGAAAGCTTTTCATTTGATTCCAGGCAACACCACCTCTTGCCACCCTGCTGTCTGGCAACCAAGCAGCCACTAATGTGACTGAGCACACGGGTGAGGGGGCTCTTCAAGCTGAGAATGAGACTCCCAACAGATGCTCTCTTGGCACTTATTTTAACAGTTACAGCATTTTCTCTTCATTTTTTTTGTTTTGTTTTCCTTCCCAATATGTGTATTAATAAATGAGAGAAACAGCTGCAAAAAGTTGGCCCTGTAACACAACCAGATGTGTAACTCACCAAAGACCAACTTATAGAAGATAAACACTGGTGCTTAACCACCTTTGGGAGTAAAAAGCAGTGTGAGGAGCTCTTCTGCTTCCATCTGGCTCAGGCAGAAATCAATACCCATTTAGAGTAGGCTGTGCCTGTAGTGCAGCTTCCTATGATCTACCCCAAATGCTGTTGCAGTCCATTGACAATGGAACTCATTGAGGGTGTGTGAGAGCAGTCCCTGTCAAATTCCAACATCTACTCACAGCCATTTTGGATACTGAAAAAATACCCCACCGACAACGCCATCTAAGCATGCCCATGATGAATATACATGTCCTTTTTCACACATTCATGCATTGGTAACATCTACTGCAGAGCTCTATCCTGTTACAAAAGCAGCAGTGTTAGTCATTGCAGTAGGGTTAGTTTATAGAAGATTCTTTCATATAATTAATGGAGGTGAAACTTACTGGCATATCTCGGCCGCAGCCCCATGCAAGCAAGCAGAAAGCAAATATATTTAAAATGGAAGAGAAGAACTGGCTAGCAGGCAGCTACACTCACCCTTTTGTACAGCCTATGGTCCACCAGAGGGCTTCAGAGTGCAAAACAATACCAAAGAGCCATTAGACACACATGGCAACAACCATACCTTACCCAGAGCTTCACTTCAGGGAGGAGACAGCACTTCTGCTTGCCTGGAGAGAAAGAACCCTTCCCACTCCTGCCTACAGGACTCCTCTTTACCAGGGAAAGGAAGTCCTGTGTTTAGGTGCTTTAGGGCAGAAAGTTATAAACAAGTAGAAAAAACCCAACACTGTCATCCCCATGGCATTTCTAGCTGCATCCTGCCTTCCCTGGCAGCAATCACCTCTTTTCTATCTCTTTCCAAATGCTACTCCATGGAAAACACTGTAGATCATACTTCCACCTTAGCAATGGTCTATGCATCCCCCAGAAGAGTAAAAGTTTCCTACAAATCAGAGAAAGAATAGGAAATAGGAGGTTACCTTCCCATCAAAAGCTGACTGTACCATATATGAATTCAGCTCAGCAAATCCAAACCCATTCAGAACTCCCAGATTTCCCTGCAGCTCTAGATGTGTCACATCTGGGGATCACTAAGTAGGTGGAGTCTTTCCAAAACATTAACTATGCAAAGCTTTGGTTCTGCCTCAGAATAGTGAGCCTGGAGGCAGGTCAGCTCACAGGAGCTCTTAGGGGCAAGCTTTAGGCTGGAAGTTAGTCAAGTACAAGCTGACAGGTTTGGGCACCATGGGGAGAGATGGGTAAAGCTCTTCTGGGAGGTCAGGTAGTTTCTGTTTCTCATTCTCAACAAACAACACTTCTGTGACAGATCATGTTGATACCATGTTATGCTGATGCATGTTTTTCACCAGATTTTTGAGAATATGACAATAAATGGATAAATATGGGGGTTTTTGTTCAAAGTCAAAAGAAAACAATACATGTCTGACGGTCAGAATGACTCCTGCTGATGAATGATCCCTTTTGTCTCCATGACACTCAGCTACTAGAGTTCTAATATCTTCTCTAAGAGTATATTCAACTAAAACTTACATATTTTCTGATTTTCATCAACATCTATGCATCCACTACTGAGAGCTCCAATTGCAGAACCTCTCATTAACTCTCCCAAAACACCTGAAATACCTTCTGGTCAGGCAACAAATAAAGTTCAGGAGATCAGATTCTCAAGGTGATCAAAATCACATTTGATATATTAAGCCTTTGTGCCAAGAAGTTATTAAGCAAAATAGGAAAAGGTGACCATTAAAGCTGTTCTGAATGCAAGCAGACAAAGAGTTCTCATAATTGGCTTAAAGTAGACTTTGATCAATTTTAAACAGGAAAAAAACCCCACCAAGCAGACAGTTGCCAGGGGAAACCCTGAATAAATCTCACCTAAAGGCCACACAGAATAAGCGCTTGAGAGTAATTTTTTACTTCAGCAATAGAATCTGCTCATGGACAAAAACCTAGGTTAAACCATTCAATTTTTCAAAGGCTGAATTTCTGAACTTTAAGCATTTACTGTCTTCTCACTTAGCTCACTCTCCTTACAACAGACTGCAACTGGCTTTTGCAGCCTCTTCCCCCAGCTCTATCAACTGGCAGAAATCTGCTGCAAGATCCTGTTTGTTTGACATTCCTGTGCATGCTTTCTTTTCTCTCACTCCCTCAGATTTTCCAAAAATAGTTGTCATTTCTATCCCTTGCACTGACAACGCACTGTGGTTTAAAAAGTGGCTTCATAGTGCCATTTTTATACCACAGAAATTAACTAACATTAGGTATTAGCTGTCACAGCTCACCCCTACATGCTCAGGAGCCTGGATGGCTGAAGGGAGACTAGGAATTTCTTAAATTCTTGTTTATAGCAGCAGTGCTCTAATTTTGAGTATTACAGGAGGAGACTGCAATGAGATTTCAACAAGCAGAAAGAGTGTATGGGGCTCTTAGCCCAATCCCATCCTCATCAGCTGTACCCTGAATGTCACATGGGAGACTGAAGTGATGTAATTAGGAAGCTTATACAGAGGATATCTGAAACTTAATTAGCATCCTAAGCTTTATTATTCTATCCTTAGGAAGAGGTAAGCAAGAAAAGTCAAGCAGGGAGGAATAATGTCGTTATTGAGACACAAAGAAAATTCAGAAAGCTTGAAGAAAAGTAGGTGAGAAGGAAACAATTCCACCTGGTACTCCAGTGTACCTGCACTACAGGGCAGCTAAGAAAGAGGGTCGCAGAGCCAGGTTTGGGAAGGAATGGATGAGGGTGCTCTCACCAGAATATCGTTGTGCCAGGGGAAGCTCAGGGATCTACCCCTCAGGACAGGGAGTAAAGAAGCAAACAGGTTAGTCTGAGTCACCTGAGATGCTGGAGCAAGTGAAGCTCTGTTCTATTAAGTAGATAATCTGTGTAGTTTCCAGTATTATATTTTCCTTTACAGTTGTTTATGCAAGCAAAAGGCTTCTAATTTCTCTTCAAAATCCTGTGTGGTTATAAAGTTCTAAGAACCTGATTTGCATGGTGTTTGTCACTGACTGCAGAGAGCAGAGGCACCAGATCCCTGTGTGGTTCCAGCAGCCAGAGGAGCCCAAGGGTCTGTGAGACACTAAAGCAGTGTGAGCTCAGGAACACAGATGCAGCCTAAGTGTACAGAGCATGAAGTGTACACTCTGTTGGAAAATGCATTCCTGCTTGCTAGAGCTTTCTTAGCAAGCAAGAGGAAAATAGGGAATGAGACTCAAACCTGTCACATTTCTAAACAGTTTTATAAATCTGGTAAATTTTTGTGTTTTTCAAGCAGATTCTAAATGCTGGTTTTGTAATTTTGATAAGTTTTGCTTTCACTTTTAGCATTTACCAATGCCACAATGCTCCTGTTCAAATTTGTCAATTATTAATAATAGTTACATTAACGCAGTTTTGAAACTGTTATGATTGTTTGGAGAAAATATGCAACCATAATCCTGTGATCAGTCCTATTTCAGAAGGAAAAGCAAGGCAGTTTAGAAATATGGTTAACATCTTCAGTGGAGGCAAGTCATCTTTTCCTTTTGTTGCATCCTAGTCAAGAACCAGGGACAAATCCCCGAGCAACCACAACTGGTAAGAAAATGCCTGTGGACACAGGACAGGACTGTGTTGTTGCAGAAATTCAAGCACTGCACAGTGCAATGTGAGTCAGAGAGAGCCAAATGACAGTGAATCCCCCCTGCTCCTGAATTTCTGTCTGAACTCCCCAAAAGCTAAACCCATCCCATAGGGATGTCCAGAGCAGCGACCATGCTGCTGGAGAGAGGAGACTGACCCTGGGTCTGGCCTGCAAACTTCAGTGGTGCAAATGAGCAGGGTCACTCTACAGAGCAAAGAGGAGACACTGAGAAAGAGGAAGGCAATGAGTTGAAGAACTGTTAGAATCATGGGCAATTTAAGCCCTGCAGAGTCTGTGTTACTCAACAGCTGGAGTCTTAACCGAGCCCTGTTTGCAGTGCATGGCACATGCTGGGTGTTGGTGGGAACCCCATGGACACAGCCAGACTGGAGGCATTTTCTGGTCCTGTGTCTGAGTCGGCCCTAAGAACCTCTCAGGCTGACTCCAGGGATCCCATGGATGGAAATTTGGCATGTAGCTCCCTCAGGAACTGCCTGTATCTCAAGCAGATCTGAGAGGATATAGAAGTTCTGAACCTCCAGGACATGCAGCACAACAAACACACCAAAACAACCCCTTTGGTCTCTCCCATATACCCTGCTGAAAGTGAGAAGTCGCTTGTGCTTCTTCATCAATGACTATGGCTGTTTCAAAGCACTTGAAATCAGCCTGGAAACTAAAAAGCCCTCTTTCTTGTCCACACATGTTACGCCCCACTGAACCTGCAGGTAAGATGAACTTCCATACCATAAGCCACACTGACCTCCTGCAAAGTGCAGTTTTGAAATCCTACAATAAGGGCTAGATCTGTTTCTAAAATCAGGAGTCTATCCCACGCCTCTAAGAGCTCTCCTTGTTAAATGTCACTGGACTGAACAAAACATGCTTCAAAATGCATCAGGTGTGACCAGCTCCTGAGTGGATGAAATGCATGGGCTGTGGGAATGGAGGGGGCAGTCAGAAACATCAGGATTCATCACTGTCTAGGCAAAGTCCCAGTTTGCAACTGAATCATATAGGGGATCCTTTGAGCTAAAAACCATAGCAAATACCCTGCTGGTATGGAAGTGCTGGCTGCCACAGGGGAGCACTCTGGCAAGCTTGTGCTGTTCCCACACTGGCAGGAGCTGGTTCATCTTCACGTCTGTGGAGTGGCTGACATGACCTAACCTGTGCTGCTCTGCTGCCACATCCCACCTCCCCACAATGAAGAGAACAGGCACTTGAAGAGAGACAACTAAATGATTCTGTGACCAAACTAAAGGCACTTCCAGCACACACCAGATGTTACCACTTTTTGCACTTTCCCACATACCGTGAATGTTTTGGGCAGCACTCAGAAGCTGTAGCAATGACTTAACAAGCTTTTTTTAGACTTCCTCAAGTCCAGCTTTTAAAGTCAAAAAAACTGGGCTGTTTTACATTATAAACAATGAAGCTGTACACAATTCTCCTTCAGCAACAGTCCTAAGTTAAAGATTTCATTTTTGACAGTGCATCTTGGAACCAGCTCAGCTTTGTTCTTTGATTAAAAGATCTGTAGTGAGCTGGTTCGATTATATTTACATTGCACTCATTGCAGACACACTTGAATATTGTCACATTGCTCTAAGGAAGGGCAGATACCAAAAGATAGTCATACCTGTGGCGGCAGCGTCGTAAAAACCGCATAATCTTGCGAGCAGCTTGATCCTGCTTCTTGGTAAGCAGACTGCTTCTAAACACAAAAAACCCCAACACTGAAGTGTAGGCAAAACTGGGGAGAATACTACTAAATGCAAAAATAATTATCGTATGAACCACAGTCCTTTTCCCACTGGCCTTAGTCTGTGAAGCACAGCATAGCCTCGAAGAGCATAAAAACAATATATAAAGATCACAATAGCAGCAACACCCCGGGGGCTTACCTGAGTTTCTGTTGTACGATGGTGGCTGCCCGACGGTTTTGCCTCGTCTTGCCACACTCCTTGTAGCTGCGGTAGTACTGCTGGATCAGCATCGCCGCTCGTCGGCTCTGCTGGAATTTTTTCTGCTCATAGTAACTTCGGAATTTGCTCTGGATAAGAATGGCAGCTTGCGTCATCTTTTTATAAAGTGCATACTACAACAGAAACAAAGAGAAGCTGAGGCATCCCAGTAAGAAGCAGGTTCCTACAGTGAAAGACTCTTGAGCCACTAAGACGCGATGAGAAGTAAATGAGTATCTATTCCCTGACTGGGAATTGTGTAAGAAAATGGTGACAGCAAACTGGAACAACTCTAAGATTAGGGACAGAACTTAGTCTGTATCAAGAAAACATTTGTTTTTCTGCCTGTGAAATAGTTTGACTGGATTAACGGAATCTTAGATTGGTTTGCGCTGGGAGGAATCTTTAAAGGCCATCTAGTCCAACCTCCCCAACATGAAAAAGGACATCTTCAAGGAGATTAGGTTGCTCAGAGCCCCATCCAGCCTGCTCTTGAATGTTTCCAGGGATAGGGCATCTGCCATATCTCTGGGCAACCTGTGCCAGTGACTCACCAGCCCCATTGTAAAAACTTTCCTCCTTGTATCTAATCTGAACCTACTCTCTTTTAGTTTGAAACCATTACCATTCCTCCTATTGCAACAAATGTCTGTCCCTATCCTTCTTAAAAACCAACCAACCCCAGCAAACCCCACAACCACAATGGTTACTGAGCCTATGACATAGGCAAAACTAAGTCTCATTAGAAATCTCTAACAAGCACACAATGAACTCAAAAATTTGCATGAGCAGTCACACACTTCCCAAACTTCATCTAGCACAGTATTATTTCTAGTCCTGTGATTCCCAGTAAAGCGGGCACAAACTCTTAAAATGAAAATCTTTATTCTACATCCTTTTCCTCTGACAGCATGCAAGGCAATGACCACCTAACAGAAACCATGTACATTCATACATATTTTTAAGTCCTTTCTAAGACAGAAATGTAGAACAATGTATAGAAGTTGCACTCATACTATATAATAGAGGTTTTCAGTGTTTGCTGATCTCATTTTGGTTAGTTTTAATACTTTCAAAATTGATGTGTCTATTGTTCCTGGATATTTTATCAGCTTTGACTTGTGCTCACTTTATCAGACAGACAAGTAGCAGCTACTGCCCTGTACAGAGTAATGTCCTAACATATCTCACTATTTTCCACTCTACTGGGACCAAAAACCCCAAATGCAAACAAACAATTTCCCAATATAAACTCAAAGCAAAAAATCATCCAGTATCATCACAGACCACGATTTACCAAATTTCACTTTTTGGAATTGAAGCAGTTGTTAGGAGCAGTTATATTTTGCCATTATTAATTTCTATTGTTTTTTTTGTTTCCTTTTTTCTTTCTAACATTTTTCAATTAATGAATCAGATTGTGCTGTTCAATTCACTGTTTTAAATAAGTCTATTCATGGGTTGTTAATGGTTTTCCTTCAAAGTTTTAGCCCAGATGGGACTTCTGTGGCTGAGTTACAAACCCCTGAACAGAAGGGTTCAAATACAAAACTGTGCCATGAGCTGTTACTTTTTCAATCCAGTCACAAACTTGTGCTGATCAGTGCAGTAACAGATCAAAGGAATAAGGCACATGGAAGAGAAATTAGCAGTCACTTCATAGACAAGACCCCAGTATGTTTGCATGCAGCTCTAAGACCTGAGTAGCTGCTCCCTGTAATACTCTTGTTACCTTCTTCTTTCTGGGAAGGGGATCAGTGGAGATGTCACCTAAACTCCTCCTCAAAGAGGAAAGCCTTGGCGAGTTTAGTGTCCCAGAGCTCAACCAACTTGTGCTGAACACTCTTAAGCCTGACACAAAACCACAGGGCAGGGGGAAGCTGAGGATGGAATATCCCCCTAAGGACACATTCTTGCCAGGAAAAGCAGACTTGCCTCCTGGTAGACCTTAGAAAAGCTCAGTTCATTCTAGAATCTGATGAGATCAAGATGTTCACACCTGGGAAACCCATCTTTACAGCAGAGAATTATTGACTGTGAACAGTTTAGGAACTGTTGGCATCAACAGTTGTGCCTCCAGCATAAGCAGCAGTGTACTGAGATGCTGGTCTTAGGAATTCAGTATTTCAAAGATGAATGGTCAAAATACTTCAGCAGGCAAGCAGAGGGCATTGGCTCACAGGTGGTATAAATGTTCTAAGCTCCCCAAATGCCAAGGCAAAGGTCACCAAGTGACAGCTGATCAGGAGCACTAAAGGAAAGCCTGTCTTCTGGAAACTGGCTGCAAAACCCTCCCAGCAGCTCAGCCCATCCCTGCTCATGGGAGCTGATGCAATTGTGACACAGCAGTCCCTACACAACTCCCAGAAAGTCTGGTTTGTCAATGATTTCTCAACCACAGGCATTTATTAGTGGATACTATTAAAACATTTCTCCAAAATGCCAGAGTCTCCTTGTTTATACTGAATGTGAAAGTTAGTGACCCATGGGGAGCTGTTTCCAAAATAGTGTTTGTATTCGTATTACCTTCAAGGCTATCCAAGTAAGCTTGGGGAGAAACAGAAAAATACATAGTTAATGTTAGTTCTGCAAATAAAGAATTAAAAAAAAAAAAAAAAACCAAAACCAAAAAGACCCAAACAATCTTCTTTCAAAAAGATATTATTCCAGGATCCAAGACAAAGCAATTTGTCAAGCAATTTTTGAAAGGAATTAAGCTTCCCTACTACTGGAAGCATCACTCCAGAATGAAAGCCAAATGATGGGTTGGATGTGAACCACAACACGGTCACCTAACGCTAGAAAAACTTCTCAAATAAATGTTTTAGAGGGTTGTAAAGACCACAGGTGCCTTGCCTCACTTTCTGTTAACATGCTGCCAGGCATTAGACAGTCTGTGTCTAGCAGGGTAGAGTGCAAAGAGGAATGTGGGCTCTAGTCCTCACAAAAAAACCCCAAACCAAACAAAAATCAATCAAACAAACAAAACTAACAAAAACCAAAACAAAAAGAAACCCACAAAAACAAAAAAACCCAACCAAAAACAAAAAAGGAAAGGTATCTTCTTTTTCTGGGGTTGAGAACTCAGCCTGAAAACATGTCTCCAACCAGAGTCTGGAGAACAGTCTCAGTCCTGGAAAAACTTGCATCAAACTACAACATGTGACTTCCCATACTTTAAAAGTTTAGTATGTGCAAAACAAAACAACCTATTTTTCATCTTCACATTTACCAAAGGCAAAACCAACTTCAATTTCACAATGAAATTTGGCAAGCAACTAGTCAGAGAACAGTCTCCTCAGGCTACAGCATGCATAAAGGCCAATATGGAATACATCACAGCCCTCCATCTCAACAGCAAAAACACAGGCATTATCACAAACAAATTTCAAGGATTCCCTCCAAAACTAAGATTCAGGACACGAATCTCCTTCCCTTTTCAATTTTACTTGAGCAAGGTATTTCATGACTGCATGCTGAAGAGCATACAAGAGGAGCAGCAGGACAATGCCTACTACAACAGGGTGCGTTCATGGTACTTACACATGCTTCATAAAATTTCACTCTCTTGATTACCTGTTTGTACTTTCGGTAGCAACGCTGAATAACAGCAGCAGCCACCTCCTGCTGTTCCCGGAGAGGACGACCCTGTGTGGAGAAAGAAAGCAGCAGCATCAGTCACAGTGCACCAAAATCCAGGACAGGTGATGTGGGCTCTTGGCTGCTCACAGAGCAAACCTCTCCTGTCAATGCTACCTGGTCCAACTCAGGCCTAGGCATTTCCTGGAGATGTCTCTGCTGCCAACTCACATGAGGAACAAACCTTCAAAATGCATCTTTATGCATTACCAAATGGGCAACTAAGCAGAATCTCCAGGGTACATTTTGAGGATGTGCTTTGTGAGTGATGCTCTGGCACAGCAGGTGTGCCATGGCATGGCATACACTCCCCATACAGTACTTGGGCAAACATCAACAAGAAGATGTCAGAAGCACTGAAAAGGTTATGACAGAAACTGTATTTTTGTCCCTGGAGTGGGTATTATCCACATTTTGGTTTGTAACAAATTATACTCTTTCTTACACACTCATCAAGGAAGACACTGGACATTTAGGTCACATACCTTGTATTTCCTGAATACTGTCTGGACGAGTTTGGCAGCTTCATAGAGTTCTCTCTGCTCATGATCAGACAGAGTTAACTGTGCAAACTCATTTTCTACCTTCTCGCTGGTGGATGCACTCAGAAATTCAGACCAGTCTGCTGCCGAGGGAAGGCTGGGTTTCTCAAAAGCTATTTCACTGATTGGTGAGCCTGCAGGGCTCAAGCTGGTGTTCGAAGAAGGGGTCAGGGGTTCACTATACAGACTTCTGAAATACCAATCAGAGTAGGAATAATTGGCTTACAAAGCACATGGACTGGCATCACAGATAAGGACAACAACATTTCTGAGTTCAAGACAGAAGTTTATGCTCCTCTCCCTCTCTTCAAGCAACATCCCACACACCTGAGTCTGCCTGTCCTGCACTGCACAGATGTGGTGCTGGAGTGAAAGCCCCATTCCAATGATTTGTAGCTGTGCTGGCAACCATACATCTGAGCACAAGAGTGTGCCTGGGCCTGCAAGACCAGAACTGAGTCTCACTGAGAACTGGCATCTGCAGGCTGAAGAGCCAGAACATGCTGCCCAGCACTCACACCACACCAAAACCCAGAGCAAGCTCACAGCTCTCACTGACCTGATCTGTGCAGCACTGGGCAAATGATCGACATCAGCAAGGTAACTGGCCAGCCAGCTCATGGTGGTGCTCATGGCAGCACTGTCCGTCCTCTCCACCAGCAGCGATTCCATTGGCACAAAATTCTCCCGCTTGATCCTGTCAGGCGTAGCTTCAATAATGTGCTCTGCAAGTGTCATCATGTTCACCTGTCAAGGGGGAAAGAACAGCCAACTTTAGCTGCCTTGTGCTTTCAGGTTACAGCCCAGCTTTTGACAGAATTCCCCATTTTACCCAAACCTGTGGAAGCTGGAGCCTACTGTTTGTCTTGGCAGTGGAGAAAAATCCAGTAACCAGTGCTCATTGGCTTTTCTGCCTCTTCAGACCAAGCACTGCAGGGTTTCATATTCCCCCGATCTTTCTTTCTCCTTTATGGGGAGCCCAAGAGATCTGGTGAAAGGTCTCCAAGTCCTCCCTCTACAGCTGTCACTACCATGTTATTTCCAAAGGAAAAGTGACTTTGCTGCTCTTTTGCTGAGATTTGCAGTAGAGCATGACAAGACAATAAAGGCACATCAAGAGAAGTTAAAAATCTTGGGACAAAACATTGTCAAGAATTCTTCTGAATGATATCCCTCAGCTCAGCTAGTTTCACAGGAATTTTCAACTCAGAGAACAGAAATCTGTTCTTGTTTGCAATGCTCTGTTTCACCCGTATTACATCAGCCAGAGGAGGACATTCAGAGATATCAAGGCAGAACGGGCAAGGCTGTGTTCCCATTACCCATTGCTCAGACAACCACAGTATCTTTCTCCCAGTGATGATTTCTTATATGTCTCTCCTGCTTTCGTTGTATTTTTATTTTCTCTTTTCCATACCTAGTGGGATTCTTCCTTCCCCAAACCCACTGTCTCTCCCATTCTCCCCTCTTTCTTACCCCCTTCCTGCTGAAGTGCAGAGGCCTGGCCTGCAACCACAGCACTACCTCTCTCACATCTCGTCTTTGTAGGGACTGCTGCCCAATTCCCACAGGACTAGTGGGCCATGAGTCACATGCACTGCTGTGATTAGGCTCCGATTTTTCCTTTTTCCTTGCTCAACTGCAAACAATTTTGTGCATTCTGTACACTGTTGAAGCATATGCCACTGTACAACCCTAAATGCTAACCATTAGCCTTTATGTCTGTGTTGAAATTGGAGGGAAGTACGCATTGACTGTGTGACCACCTCCTTCCTCAAAGCACAATTCAGAGTCTCTAGAGGCCTCCAGGAGTTTCTCCCAGTCAGGATCCTCTGTGCAGCCTCTGTGCTCTGAGACTGCTCATCTTGATGATGTGGGTGTGTTTACCTGCAGTTCATCCATGTGGTGTAAACAGTCCTCATCCCCTGCGTTGTCCCTGTAGGACAAGAGTTCTGCATCCACCATCTCCCTGTCGGCCATCATCAACACATTCATCTGCTCCCGCTGGCGCAGCCGATGGGCCACAGCATCCTTTCCCAGGGCAGAGCTCTTCTGGCTCCCTGCCACCTGCACTGCAGACACACCAATATAAATGTCTTTTGGGTTCCATTTGATGCCTGCTTGGCTGCCAGAGCCCCGGTACCCAGTAATTTCTGGGATGTGCTGGGAGAGCTCCCGGCCATAGTCCCTCAGCCCTTCGCTGGGGCTGATTGTCTCAGCGGAGGATTGCTTGGAGCTGGAGTTCTGCTTCCTAATGCTTGGCTGTTCCAGGCTCAGTGCAGTGGAAAGCAGCTTCTCTTGCCGGGCTTGAAAATACTCAGGGCTCAGCTTATGCTTTTTGGGTGCAGGGTAATCTTTCTGAGTCTCACTACTGTAATAGCTGGAAGGTTCTGATCTTGGCCGCCTCAGCTCTGTAAACAAATAGATCAATGGTCAAAACTAAACATGCAACTCACATTCTACACGAACATCAACAGCTTCTGCCTCAGGCCAAAGTTTGTGCTGTGCTCTATGGACACCTGAGAGGATGTGCAAAGGGACTAACAACCACCCAGGGAGGAGACCATCTCAACCACTCCTAAGATATACAAATCTTTCAAAAGCAGGCATTCACTCCTCTTCCTGATGCTTATGCAAGTGTATAGAGCACAAGAAAAGAATTAAGCATAGACAGCAAGGCTACAAGTGGCACCTGCTGCCCAGATGAGCTCCTTGCCCTGACATTTTCACATGTTAAATGTCAGCAAAACAGAGCATGCCCTCCAGGGTGTTTTACCTGTGTTTGTACTGGAAATCACTGTGACTCCCTTCTGAGGCTCCTGAGAGGCAACAAGCTCACTGTGCCATTGGGACACCCAGTTCTCTGTGTTGGAGTCTGTGCTCGAGGGGCACTGAATCCTGGGGTTTTGCCCAAGCTGAGTTTGCTCATCTCGCTGTAGCTGCTCCAAGCACTCTGCCAGCTTCACATGGCCCCGAGACCGAGCAATGGCCAGAGGCAGCCTCCCGAGGGAGTCAGGAATGGAGATGGCTCGGCGGTCCCACTTGTACAACACAACAGCTGCATCCATGTGGCCCAGGGCACATGCCCACATCTGAAGAGGAAAAGGTAATTGACACACTGGGAGACCTGCCTTCTCCTTTCTTATTAATGCAGTGGAGTCTGATCCCAGCTCAAGGAAAAACTCTTCTGATAAACAAAACCATGACACACTCAAAGCCAGCAGATTACATTTATAAATGTCCCAATCCAACAAAAGGCCAATATAGAGGACTGAATACATGCTATTCTCTCCTACAACAGAGAAACTACCAATCGACAAATAAAGCTGACTGTTTTCTTTTGTTTTGGGGTTTTATCGTGACATTGACATCACTGCAGAGACAGAACAGCTTCATACACAAAGGAATCTGACGTCAGAAACATGCAGACAGGACCAAAGGTTGGGAACAATAAAATCAATACTCTGCGCTGTAAACTGGCAGTTCTGGTTCCATCTGTTTTGGCTTGTCTAAGCTCTCAGTCATGATTTCATGACTCTAGTGACCAAGATAGTTTATAACTTCACAACCTCTACAGTTAAACAGTCACAGAGGACAATGTGAAAGAAGGCATGTAAAGTCCTTTTCACACCATGATAGTGGAGACTGGATTCTGTGTAAAACTCTAACCAGAACCTTCTGTTTGTCCCCTTTCCTCATGTTTCTCAATGACAAAGTTTTGTTCTGTGTGCTCTCTCTCAACAAAATGCCAGGAAGCTGATAGTACCATGTCCTACCATGTACGCAGCAGGAACACACAGGAACATTTGGTCTCCAGAGAGTGAAACACTTTAGGAAAATAACACATCAGAAAGAACTCCCCAAAGGGCCCTCAAAACTCTCTCAGAAGTTTCAGACCCTGCTCTTACCAGAGGAGTGCAGGAGAAATGATCCACATTCAAAGGGTCAACTTCCAGCTCCAGATCAATGCTGTCTGCATGTTTGGTGCTGCAGGGGAAACAAGAGAAGGAATGATGCTCTGTAGCCATGTCAGGATCAATGTCCAAGCACAAATTTATCTAAAGCACCATACCATAGAGAAGAGGCCACACACATACCCACAACACGTGTATTTACTACAGACAGTGCCCCCACTACATTCATGAAGAGCATGATACATCCAGAGACTGGAATCGCTCCCAAGAGACAGGTCCCATCAGATCAGGGAAAAAGTTCAGGAGCTTGGCTCTTTGTACAAGACAACCAGAAATGTGGACTGAGCAGAGTTTATATATGCTCCTGCCATGCCTGTACTGACATCCCACAGTCCAGCAGGCTGTGTCTTACCGCCATTTGATGAGGGTCTGGATGAGAGTAGCATAGCCCTGGGCAGCAGCTAGATGGAGCAGTGTCATTCCTCGGAAAGTCTTTGAATGGATCAAATGTTTGGACTTCGCCCAGCACGCACGACTCATCATCTTCTCGCACACCACCACCACGCGGCTCTCAAAGCAGCTGCCCAGGGTCCCAGTCCCAGAAACGCACTGGAACACCACACACATCTCAGTTTAACCATGGAGAGGAGCAGCAGCTTGCCCTGAACAGGCAGCCTTCTACAAGTACTAAGATAGTGGCAAATGCGACCAAAAACCAGCTGCTGTTAGACACCCACAAACCAGACTTGGTACTTAGGACAAACTATAACCCTTTCCAAACCCCACCCTCCAAAACAACCTCTGGTAAGAAAGCATAAAGCTGTGACTGGACACAGAAGGGTTTGTACCTGCACTTGTGTTCCACTGTTCCCATTCCCATTGCTCCCGCCTCCTACTCCTTGTTTGTGTTGCTGGGAGCCTGTCATTTCAGCCATCCTCCTCTCCATCTGCTCAAGTCGCTCCAATATGGACATCCTGAACTGGTTATCTAGGTTGCAGAAAGCCAGAGTAAGGACAATTCCATGGAAAGGAAGCTCAGGTTTTGACAGCCAACTACAGGAAGTTACAAACAGCTATCCTGGAAGTGACAGATTTGTTCTGCTTGTAAACGCACACACTTGCCCTGCAGTATCCTAGCTCTTCAACTTCCTGCAGCAATCCTTTGACTGCAATTCCAGAGAAGTTCCTTACAGAAAACAGACAGCAAAATGAAAAATGCAGGCAGAAGACAAATCCCTTTCCTTGTGAGTCTAGCTGTATGCACACAATACTAGGGGTAATGCAAAGTCTTTCAAAACACAAAACTCTAAGCAAATGCACCCATTCAGAGAGCATTTCAGTAAGATCATATGTGCCATTTTAGGGTCACCCCTCTACAAGAGTCTTGAATTCAGCTTTGCTTGCCTCCTGGAATCATGCAATAACGGTACCTGGAAGAAAAAGACTCCTCTGCTTCCTTCTGTGTGTAGGAAAAGGAGCCTTTAACAGGACACCTGCTCCTTCTCTGGCAGGCTCTCTTTCTTGGAAAACAGCTTCAGCCAAGTGCCAGAAACAGAACTACCAGAAATTGGCGTATGGCCACTGACAATCCTGTAACACATCACTCTGGAAAGCTGGGCAACTCTGGAGCTCTCTGGTCCCTGCAGAAGTCTCAGGGCAGTGTTATTCATTTTCCCCTCATTGCATTGTAACATAACACTATCCCACAGCTACTAAGGCTTGAATGGTGGAGCAGAGGTTCAGACAGATTAACAGATCATTGCTGAACCTGATGCAGTAGAGATCAGCTGAGGCAATGATTCTCTGGATAGGGCCAGTCAGTGCAGTGGGAATGGCTGCAAATGCAGAGCTCTTTCTGTCCTGTGACCCATAAGGGATAAGTTTCATGCAGCTCATGCAAAGCTCAGGAGGACTGTTTTGTGGATAGGGAACATTTAATGAATCTTGATATCGTGCTAAGAGCATAGGTAGTAAACTGTAAGGGAGAGAAAGCCCTCATACTGTTCAGTTTCATGCATCAATAGAGATAGTGTGGTGGTGCAGAACACCCATAAACCTAGAACCAAGCCCATTGAGAGCAAAAGGAGTATGTGCACCTAAATAGACAAGCTCTGATGAAGCTTTAAACATGTCAGCCTTCTCCAAGAAGAACACACAGCCCTCCCTGGAAGGCTGTAGGAGTACTCAGATGCTACCCACCGATGCACAACTCTCACTAGAGGGTATTGGAGAGATGTGGATCTCAGCTGTACTGCACTTAGAACTATATTATTGCAGATGATTGGTACAAGGCAGCTCGGGTCCACCGGATGGAGAAATCCCCTTCTCACCAAGAGGCTGCTGTGGTCTGACAGCAGGCAAGAGCTCCACTCCTTTCTGGCCAGCTTCAGCATCTCACTCTGGCTGCTCAAGAGCCAGGGACAAAGGACTGTGGCCAGCACCCCCCATCTAACCTCATGTCAGAGGTGAGCTCACTGGTCCAAAAGATTTACTATTAGTACCTTACTAGTCCTTCAGCTGTCCTGTTAATTGCAAAGCCCCTGGGAAAGGACTGGCAGATATATCATGAAACACTCATGGCACTGCTGCGGTGCCAGGGCCCTGTCCTCCAGCTGCGGTCAGCACATGGCAGCAACACAAGCCCTTGTTTGCCCAGCAATCTTTGTTCCAGAAGTGCTGCAGTGTGCTGCAGTGCAGTCCACACCGCTGTCTCCTCCCTCCCCATTGCCAGGCGGAGCACGTCCACTGCAGAGACTGGCAGAGAGACCTGGCCCTGCTGAGCCGTCCCCTCCCGCCGCAGGCCCGTGCAAACACAGCTGCGACAGTTCGGGCACCTGGAAAAGTGGCCACGCTCGCCCTGCAGGGAATGGCTCTGCTCCACACAAGCAACACCACTCTCCCTAGCTGAGCACTAGCGCTTGCATTTATTAGAGCTGAGAGCAGCAAGCCATGCTGGGTATCATATCTGAGCCCTCAGCCTCGTACAGGCAGAAGCAGCATCTTTTTAAAAGAAGAAATTTGGCTTGAACCAGAGTAATAAACCAACAAATTTAGGGCTGCAAGATTCTGGGATTTGCTCCTACTCATTTAGGGGTCAAGAGAGAATACTCTGTACACCTGGAAACAAAAGGAGAAATTCTAGTGAAATGCCGAAGTACAGATTACTGCTTTCCCTCCTTTTTTTTTTTTTTTTTCCCCAATCTGAAACCACTCTGGAACAGAAATGGAGGGGCCTATGTTTGTGACTATTTTCCAGGCTCTCTCTCCAGGCTTTGTGATCTGTAATGAGTGAAGCCTCCACCTTTCCTGATCCCAAGCTAAACATACTGAGAACTTCCTGTCAGTTTTTGTCAGAAGACTGAAGTTACCAAAGGTACACCTGTCATCACCCACCAATGTCCCCTAACAGAAACACTAAACCAAAGAAATGAAAGCAGGGAATTTTTCTTAGGAAACAGAATTCAAAACAGCATCTGGTGCTCCCAGATTTTCCTATTCAGACACCTGGCAGTGCCCCTGGAAAATACTAAGGGCAGGACTAACTGGTTCTGACCAGATCAAGCACTTTAGAAATATGCTGCTATTGGTAAAATGGGAAGTAGAAACAAACATTTTGGAGCGCCAGCACAGCATGGCCAGAGCCAGAGCCCTCTCTGCTGTCTACAAGAGACCATCAGAATTAACCCAGATCAGGGTGTGCCCCCAAATGAGAAAGGTCCTTGCAACAAATGAGATTAAGTGGGGCAGCAGTGCAGGGAAGGAGCCCCTATGCTGCCCATTTTCCAGGTGACCAAAACTGGTGTCTAAGCAAGACACAACTGATGACAACTCTAAAATTATTTATGAATATTGCTTTCATCATTCTGTAGTATCAATTACACCAAGATATCCCTTTCAAAAACAAATGGTCACTGGAAGTGTGTGTACTGCACTCGTCTACCAAAAAGACCAAACAAAATCCCTTCACAAACTAACAATAAAAAAAACTCTACAACAAAAAACCCAAACAAAAAACCCCACACCAAACCACAAAATAGAAAAAAAGACGGGGGGGGGGGGCGGGGAGGGGGGGAAAAAGAGG
>VYXF01012584.1:197992-208938 GCA_013397295.1 Polioptila caerulea
GGGGCAGGGAGGGAGTGAGATAGAGGACACCTTCCCCCAAGGTTTCTCGTGAACTCAGCAACGAGGCAAAATGTTCCTCTGCAACCCCAGCCCTGAACACACCCCAGATTACAGCACTCTGGACCATGTCCAGCCAGTTCACTCACAGCTGATGAGCCAACAGATGTACCTTGCAATACCTGAGAGAAGAGCTACAAGAGCCACAGGGCTGAACATCACAGCTATCACTCTGACAGGTTCAAGACCTTTTATCCTGTGTTATTCCTCATTTTTTAGTCAAAAATCTTTTCTCTCTTGCTCACTTCAGGGGTCTCTGCAGGGCCACCTGCTTAACAGGCACTGAAGTTACAGGAACAGTTTCCACATTCTTGTCTTTTACAGTCAGCAGAGGATCTCATGACAAGCAGGTCTTTTCAGTGCACTGAAGGTGAGAGCTCAACGGCATAAAAATAACTGTCCAAATAAGTTTTTCTCCTGCTTACATTGTACAGGAAATCTAAACAGCCCGAGTCCAGGGAAATGTCTTGCACTGGAAGCACCCTCATTTTGTCCAAAGACAACAAAGATCCACATGGATACAAACATATTCACATATTAAGGGTTTTGCCCAAAAATTCTAGTTTTGATGAAAGAATTTGGTATATTTTTGCAAGCTGAAAAGTTAGACATGCAAATTTGTGCGTTTACTGAGTTTTTCCATTACATATCAATCTAAGGAAAGTTTAAATGTTCTTTAGGAAACTACAGAGGCTGTTTCTGAAGGTGTTCAAGGCTTCCTCCACCAAAGGTGATGAAAATAACTACATTTCTGTATCTCCAAGACACAGAATAATTTCACAGAAAGTACTCTGAATACTCTATCTTTCATGGAAATTATTATTCCTCAACAATATCAATGTAACAATAATAATAAATAACAATATCAATTACTTCTTGCTATCTTTCCCCTAGCATAACAAGGAGAGTGGTGGCAGCACAAGAGGAACTGAACTATCCCAGCAGGGAGGGACAGGGAGGAGATGCCTGGTCAGATTTTGACCAGTACTAAGCAATTGGTTTGAGTTTCATATTCATTTCCCTAAAACACAAACCATCTTTTAAGAGCAGAACAAACTTCATTTTCATATGCCTTGTGAGAGAGCCTACTACTGATCACAGTAATGACAGGTTACACACTGAACCTATCTAAAGATACAGAACAATTCTGGTACAAATCCTCCAAGGATACATGGTTGTTTATACCAGCTAGCATCTTACACAGTTACAGCCTGTATGCTTGCACAGTTACACCCAGACAACCTGGACACTGTTTAACATTACCTTTCTTTTTTTTTTTTCCCAGGGTTGGTTTAATCCAGTGGTGTTTTCTTAAACCAGATCCCTTCACAATGAATTTAAAGCACAGCTGCACCAACAGCTCAGTAAGTCACCACCGCAGGCACAGAGAATGGAAAATGCAGGGAGCAGAGGAGTTAGTTTTATCTCCAAGATTCTGGAAGCCACACCTCCATTTTCTCCCTCAGTGTTCTCCAATAAACACTGAATTTCCTCTGTAAGACTCTGAACAGATGCCAGCCATTTAGGTGACACAAGTTTTCACTGGAGGCTGCAGAAGCACGTGCCTTGTGCAGCCTGGTAACACCTCCTGACTGCACCGACCCTGTATTGACAGGGGAGCAAATACACAGCATTTGCAAACACTTCACCTACACCCCCATGACAGCCCCTCTTCTGCACAGCCCTCCCCACTGACTAACCCAAAGCCTCTTCCAACAGCAGGATTTCTGTTTTTGAGCTGAGCACGCAGTGTCCCCCATGGGCAGGCACAGCTCAGAGCATTGCCATACTTTATTACAACAGGTAGTAAAGGCACACCTTCATCAAATATCAGTTCTGCACTTCGTTGTGAGGTACCCAAAACAGCACCATGGCCCCGGTGAGAACAGCAAGAGAACAGCAGGGCACAACAGTAAGTGACAAGCCCTCCTCTGCTTAACAGGCCAATTTTAAGAAATGAGCACAGAGAGCTGCTTTTCTAATCTCTGCACGCTGCTGTACTGGACAAGAACACATCCCAAAGGATCTTCAGTCCTTCTGCCTAGCAAGCTTCAAAAAGCAAGAAACTGTCTGTGCCACACATGACTCGGCAGTGTAGCCAAAACTATTACAGGGAAAACACTGCTGAAAATACAGATGAAAAATAAATTGGCAGTTCTTAGTGCCAAGCGGTGTTAACAACATTTTCTCTTTTTTCACACTCTCCCCTCAAAGTCTGGAGGTTTTTTCCATGCAGCACAACCAACATGACAAACAGTACCTGGCTAGAAGGACTAAACGATGAGGGTCTCCTGCACATTCCACAGCATATAATTACTCCCCCACAGAATTCTAAACACTGAGCTAATAGTGGTGTGCGAGATCTGCATCTGCACGTGTTTACATGCACTGTGCTTGGATACTCTGATGTGGAGAGCCACTCTGAGGGCTTTGGTTTCCCAGCCTGTGCTGTTTCCTTACTGGCAGTTTCTGTGCTAAATCATTCCCTGCATGAGCACACACAGAGTGAACTGAACAAGTGTGACAGCTGAGCACTGTAAAAAAAGCCATGCAGCATGAAGACATTTTTCTGTTTTGCAGAGCAAGCCAGAATTTTCTCACCATATTCTCTCATCCTGCACAAGCTGTGGGTAGGGATGGAAGCAGTCTAAGGCCATGTCACTCAAAGTGCCAGTGCTCTGTTTCTATTTTGCAAATCATCTGTCACTGGTCTTGCTCAATTCTTCAGATCTTGCTCAATTCTTCTGTACAGTACAAATCCTGAACATCTTTCATGTTGCAATATCAATTTGATCATTTATCATCATTGATAATTATCATTGATCATTATCAATTTGATTTCTGAGGTGGCATTGTTGCAGGAACATTTATTTCTGAAATTAAACTGCAGTTACATCCTCAAAGCCCCTTATGAGAACCTCTCTTTAGCAGTAAGTTGTTACAGGTCACAGCCTCTGTCAGCAAACAAAAGCATTTAAAATTAATATTCTAGGACAAATGCACATCTATGTTAATGAGGCAGGTCACTTCCAGGACTTTTGATCAGTCAGGAATGCCACAACTATTGAGGTATGAGATGAGGAAAACACTGTATTGTACACTCTGAGCCTAAACAGCAGCTGAAGAAACCCCATGCTTCCAACCAAGAAATGAACACTACTGGGCATGGGCAGGAATGATGAAGTCATCCAGACCTGCACACACAGGTACTGTCAGTGATTTTAAGCCATTAATTCACTTGCCAAGGCATGATTTCTTACTGTCAACATTTTTCCCATAGTTCTTCCAGTGCTGTAGGACCTCAGCTATTACTCCCATATCATTTGGGATTACTCTGTTCCTCTCTGTCAGCCCCCCAGTAGCCAGTGCTCCCTCAAAACAGGGTGCTTCTCTACTTTATCACGCCATTACTAGAAAAGAGGAGGATTGCTCAGGCTGACTTCTTCCCCAAGTGGCAGTCTCTACACCAACAGCAATAAAGCAATTGCTGCCCTATTTTTCAGGCTTCTCTTCCCCAGGGCTTAGGGAGGGCAAGATTTTCATGCTATCCAGGAACAGCTGCTTCAGGAAACGAAGGTTTTAAACATGCCATGTATACTTTATATATTTTAGAGGTAGGTCATGCTGCTAAAGACATCACTTCTTGTGCTTATTTGTAATTTGTATAAAATTTGGCTGCCTACGGTCAGTCTGCATCTCAGGTCAGAAACCGACCTGACAGGTGCCAATACTATGAAAAATGTAAAGGAAAAATGCTTTTGGATGTATGCAAAGAGCAACAGCCTGGGAGAACGTGCTGTGCTGCTGCTCACCTGCCCAGTGCTCCTGGAGATTTCTTCCTCCAAGGACTACATGCTTAAGGGGCTACAAACAGGAGAAAAGCACCTCATGCCACATTACAGTATCTGTGCTTACAGTACAGTGTATGGTATTTATGTATGCATATGGTAACAATTCTGACCCACGTTTTCTCTCATTATATCTGCAACCTCAAGAGCCAAAATACTCACTCCGAAATCAACAGACTGAAGAGCAGCATGCTATAACGTGACCTCTATTTGCTGCAAAGTTAGATAGCTGCAAGCTACAAAATGTGAAGCACTGGAACAGGTCAGCAAGCGAGACAGAGATCTCCTTTACTGGAAGCTTTCATGAAGTCTGTCATCAGTCATGTTTACCCCATCTAAACTGCGAGCAGTCCACAGTCTCCTGAAGTCCTCTTCCTAGTCCCACTCTTTCTGGCAAAGCACGCTGCAAAACAAGTTTTCCAATAACGTGGTGCAGAGCAGGCGTGTGCTTCCAGCATCCCTAAGATCCCCAAGAAGGTCTGGGCTACCGACCTCCTCCTGTGCTGTGCCAGCTCCGAACACGAGGCAGTGAGCTAGAGGCGCTCCGATGTAATGTGTCCTGCTGCACACGTGATGCTACAATTAAAGTGCTGTCACAACTCTGAGCCTGCATCGCAACATCACTCGGGAGGGGCTGAGACCAACACGGGACGGCGACTACACGAAAGCACGACCGCGTCCCACTGCTGGGGTCACAGCGAGCAGCAAAGCGAGCAGTCATCGTGGAAGTGCAGCAGTGAGGCACAACACAGAAGCATGCAGATTTAAACCCAAACAAACACTGCACAACACTTTCTCCTACAATACTTACTGAAAGCAGTACTTTGTCACATGTGCACGTCCACCTGCAACGGCTGGGGGTCCCAGACCCCTCTGTAGTCCCTCTACCTGCTTCCAGGTAAATAATGTGACAACACGTGGCACCAGAGGACTGACCTGGGAGACTACAAGGCATCAGCGGAGGCTCCAGTCAGCATCTGGCGCACACCCCGCAGCAGGGGCGGGCAGAGCAGGTTCCCCCCAGACCTGCTTGTCGTCTCTCGCATCCTCGCAGCCAACTGGAGCCCCGCCGTCCTGTCGCAGCGCCGGCGGGTCTCAGCGGTGCCCCCCCCGCGCCCCGGCGGCCACAGCGGACGGGCTAATGCTGGCCGGCATAGCTGGGGCTCGGGGCGGCCCGGCAGGCCGCGGCGGAGGACGAGCCCGGGCGCCGTTCAGCGGCCGCGAGCATCGCGGCCCGAGCGCTGGGGCCGCGATCGGCAGCGGGCTCCNCCCGCCGCCGTGTTTACCGCGGCCCGGTACCGGGCACGTACCGGGCACCGCGCGCCCGCCGCCGTGTTTACCGCGGCCCGGTACCGGGCACGTACCGGGCACCGCGCGCCCGCCGCCGTGTTTACCGCGGCCCGGTACCGGGCACGTACCGGGCACCGCGCGCCCGCCGCCGTGTTTACCGCGGCCCGGTACCGGGCACGTACCGGGCACCGCGCGCCCGCCGCCGTGTTTACCGCGGCCCGGTACCGGGCACGTACCGGGCACCGCGCGCCCGCCGCCGTGTTTACCGCGGCCCGGTACCGGGCACGTACCGGGCACCGCGCGCCCGCCGCCGTGTTTACCGCGGCCCGGTACCGGGCACGTACCGGGCACCGCGCGCCCGCCGCCGTGTTTACCGCGGCCCGGTACCGGGCACGTACCGGGCACCGCGCGCCCGCCGCCGTGTTTACCGCGGCCCGGTACCGGGCACGTACCGGGCACCGCGCGCCCGCCGCCGTGTTTACCGCGGCCCGGTACCGGGCACGTACCGGGCACCGCGCGCCCGCCGCCGTGTTTACCGCGGCCCGGTACCGGGCACGTACCGGGCACCGCGCGCCCGCCGCCG
The DNA here is from genome assembly GCA_013397295.1 of Polioptila caerulea. Taxonomy (NCBI): domain Eukaryota; kingdom Metazoa; phylum Chordata; class Aves; order Passeriformes; family Certhiidae; genus Polioptila; species Polioptila caerulea. The sequence continues at coordinate 203,771 of VYXF01012584.1, forward strand.
TGTTTACCGCGGCCCGGTACCGGGCACGTACCGGGCACCGCGCGCCCGCCGCCGTGTTTACCGCGGCCCGGTACCGGGCACGTACCGGGCACCGCGCGCCCGCCGCCGTGTTTACCGCGGCCCGGTACCGGGCACGTACCGGGCACCGCGCGCCCGCCGCCGTGTTTACCGCGGCCCGGTACCGGGCACGTACCGGGCACCGCGCGCCCGCCGCCGTGTTTACCGCGGCCCGGTACCGGGCACGTACCGGGCACCGCGCGCCCGCCGCCCCTGGAGCGTGCCGCACACGGCCGAGGCAGAGCCGGGACGGGCCATCCCTGAGTCACCTTCCCGCTCCATACGCACAATTTCTCCTCATTTCGATACACCCACGGTATTTGTACTTTTACTTATTGCTCTAATAAGGCAAATTTGCAGAGCGTTAAAACCTGACAGTTTCGGAGACTGTGCGGTCCCACGATCCACGGAGGAAGCACAGGCCCCAGGGCAGACTCCTCGGGGCAGCAGGGCACGTTCAGTCATCGGCCTGAGAACAGACACGGCTTCCTAGAGGAATCCGATGTCTGACCATGAAGTCAGGCTGGCTCAGAAGACAACACTCAGCATAGGAAATTAAATACTCCTTGCCTCAATTCAATCACATTATGTTCAAAATGGAAAAAGACAGTCTGGAAAATGCAGTCAGAGCAGTAGGAAACTTGCTTCCTGAAACAGTATCCTCCATAGTAGTGTGTGAAAAGAAAAAATCACCAAACACAGCAGGAATATAAACAGAACCGACAAAGCCTCTTCAATACAGAGGAGTCAGCAGAGAGGAGGATAAATAGAAACGTGTGAAGTTTACTGGATAGCTCCTATCAAGGGACAAGGTATCTGTGTCCTCTACCAATGCTCACACATCCCTGCAAGCTGCACTGTAGCCTTGTAACATGGTACAAAACATTAATCTCTCTTCCCAGAGAGAACCTAAACAGATAATATTTTGGTAACATCCAAGATGTAAACACCAGTCACCTTTACCCAGATGGAAAGAGGAGTGAAAAACAGTGGTATTGTTTATCAACACAAACTTTTTTCCCTATTGAAAGTCTCTTACAGCTGCAAAATATTCATCGATACTGAACACATCTCTCCTACCCAGCTCTGGTGTCCTGAATCTCATCACATGCTAAGAAGGGCATCTGGTCCCATTAAATAGATACACGCCATGGTGAATTTTGGTGATGAACATTACCACCATACAGGAACCATGCACCTGTGTAACTGTGGAATGCCACAGGTAGCACACACATGCTGTTTGATCACAGATGATTCCATGCTGAAGTGAGAGTTTGGATACCACTAGTATGGCCACGTCATGCTAACACAAGTGAGCCACCAAGCCCACTCCCCCACCCCAGTCTTTTTATGTTCTCCAGCTGGGAAAGACAGCCAGATCATAAACTGAGAACCCAGCAGTAGCTGAAAACCTGCCTGTCAGGTGCTCCTGCGTCAGTGCCATTTACATTCAGTACCAGTCACATCCCTGTCTAACCCATACACACTTGACTCATCAGTACACACATGGCCTGTCCCTATTTTTAGGTTCTGTCCTCTTTCCTGCAGATGCATGAGTGTAATGCCAACAGCACTCATAGCCATTTCCCTGGTATTTCTGATCACGTCCCATGCCAAGGAAACACCATCTCTACAGACACTTTATGAAAGCAGCAAAGGCTTCTAAGGAGGGCAAACACACATGCTTTTCATAGGGAATCTGTACTGAAATGCCTTTATAATTTGTTATGCATCTGCCATGAGATCATCTCTGCCCTTCAGCCTTCAGTTCTTCAAGCCTCATTTTCTTTTTGTTTTTTGGTTTTTTTTTCCTAAAGAAACTCTCTACAGACAGTGAATGAGAAGTGAGGTGAAATGGCTATAAAAGCACACAATTACTTCTGAGAACTGAGTTTTACATAGAAGACAGAAAAGACTGCCAAGTTTATCAGCAGAGATCAGGATCACATGAGAGTGCTTCCTTTATGAAAAAATGGTTTGCTTTAAAAATAAAGAATACCACTATTCTAATTAACTAGAAAAAATGCAAGAACATCAGCAGCTGGTGTCAACTGTCCATTCCTAAACCACATTAACTCATCCATGGCGTCAAATAAGGAAAACTCAGAATAAAACAAGTATCTCTGTATAGTTCAGAAGACAGTGCAAGACAGTGCACAGTCCTTCATGGCAGAGCAGACACTGAGGAAAGAAGGAGCCCTTCAGAGGATGGCACAGAACATGCTGCTTTCAAACTCCTTCTCTGCCCATTCCTATACTTGGTTCAATTCAGTCCTACAAGCAGAAGCGTGGTGGGAGATGGTCTCACAACCCTTTGCAACCCTTCCCAGTCATTAGCAGGACTGCTCCCTGATCTCAAAGGCCAGTACTTGTGCTGTCCTCAAAAATAATAGTGATTTTTGTCTTAATGTAACTGAAAATACACAGTTCACATATAGAGTGATTCTGACTTTATTTTGAAGAAATTTGTGGAAGTGAATTTTTTATCTACACTTAGATGAGATGGAAATTGCTTGTTCTTTTCCTAGGGTGTTCTGGGGTATGGCTGTTAACTCTCTCTCTCTGGCAGTGGTCATTCCAGCTGGAATCATGAACTGTGTTTTAACAATGCACTGCAAAGGAACTCAGAGTGTTCCACTGGGTTAATTAAAAAGCGTTTTAAAATTCTTGTCAATATTTTGTGACTACAAACATTCCTTGAAAATCTTCCCTCAAAACTATGTAACAGTCAGTAGGGCAAGGATTTTAAGCAGGGAAATTAAAGCAAACAGAAAAGTCAGGGATTTGTGTATTTATTCAATTGATAGAATCAACTCACATTAGCTTTTACTTTAGCTAGCTAAGCTAACATTTGTTCTCTAACAGTAAATGAGAAGATGTAGCTGGTCCTTTAGATAACAGTGTAATTTGCTCCCTTTGGAACACTGTGCATCAAGACAGAGGCTTTTGATAAGTCATGGTTAGTATAATTATTCAGTCTTTTTCCCTGAAGGGCCTCTGCAATGCAGCGGTCCTCTTACTTTTTTTTTCCCCTCCCTGTTAGCAATGCCCTAGTTTGTTCACTGCTGCAGTCCCCCTCCCTTCCACCATCACCACAGCATAACAACCTCTAATTGAGAGCTGGGCTGCTAACCAAGAGCACCCAGAGAAGCTGCAGGGACACCAGAGACAGCACTAACAGCTACCTTCTCAGCTCCTCCAAGTTCAGCAACACCGGGGGAACTGTCAAACAAGGGATCCAAAACCTACCCACTTGGCATGCCAGCCCTGGTGAGATTGCTAACAGCTGAGTATCATTCACCATCACACACTATCAGCTGCACTCCACAGGCAGCAGGAGGCCTCCGCAGCAGATGAAATGCTCCTACAGACAATCCTCTCAAGTCAAGCAAATTCAATTTTGATGTTGAATATAAGACTTTGTGCACCTCCTCGGTAAGAGCCAGTTCTATTTCTGTCTGCAACCATGCCTCTGCAGCCACATCACAAACCTCTCTTCACTCTGCAATACCCACAGTGCTTTGTCTCCCTGCTCCTCTTTGGATGTGGTACCATCCCAACTTCTTTAGCATGTCCTTTTGTACATACTATCTCCCAATTTTCTGCTTAAATAAACACATTTTTCTACACAAGCTCAAGTTTCAGGAAAGACAATTCCAGAGTAAATACTTCTGTCGTTCTAGAAATTGGACAGTATTATTAACTTTCTATTCAGACAAAAAAAACCCACCCCTTTGTCACCTAGTATAAAAGGCAGCAACATTTTGCTCACACCAGCAGAACTAGTAGGACTTTTCAGTAAGAGGAGTTTTAACATTGCCACAGCCCTTCCTGTCAGGACAAACTTGCCCCTCTACAACCCTCCCCACCAGGAGCTGCTCTGTCATTCACAGTTCTACATTTGGTCTGCTTTCTTAAGGAATGTCCTATGCTTCTTACCGTCCAAGGACAGCCAGTCATGCTGGGAGGAAGGCAGGGTTGGCAGAGCTCTGGCTTTATATTCAAATACCACAGAATTGGAGATGATCTGATTGTTGAAGGCAACTTGCAAAGTCACAAGCCCAGTGTCATGAGCTAAAAGGAAAGGACATGCTGTAAGACAGAGAGCTCCCTGCAGAAACCCCCAGCTATGAATTACCCTGTGGATTCCTCATGCGCCAAGTATTGGGCTGAGAGCAGCTGAAGAGATGGGGTGCTGAACAGTATTTTTGTGACTAGATAATTCAAAAGTTCAAAATACCAGTTAGTATATTCAAACGTGGAGATTTTAAGCTTAAGAGTCATCAAATGTGTTGTTCTGGCAAAAGGCAGAATCACATGTGTTTCTAAAGACTGAGCAGCCTCACTGCATTTCCAGTGGAAAGCTGGGGCCTAGTGATGAAACCAAGTTATTCTGCATCCACTTGAAGTCATATACTGTAGGCCATCACTACTGAAAATCTCTGTATGGAGGTTAGAGGTGATCTCATGCTGTAAGCAGCAAAGGGCAAAATGTAGGCAAATCGAGTCAGCAGAGCAGTGAGTGCACCCCTGAATAACAGCTTTAATCTGCTCTCTCAAAACGAAAAGAATGCTTAGAAATATTTTAAATTGTTTCAAATAATTATTTTAAGGTAATTCAGAGATTCTAAATAGTATTTGTTGTGATCTGTTGTGGTGTATCAAGATGCCAAATTGCTTTTCTCACACTAAATTGGTCAAAGAAAAAGGAAAATCTTCTTGATGCCTATGCACTTTAGTACAGGTATATGACATGATGAGGCTCTGAAACCACTAGATGTAGGAGAGCAGTGCTCCTTACCTGGGCAGTAGCAGCGCAGTACCCCTGGCTGAATTAAAGATGCAGGCACTGAGATCTGATCAAACAGACAGCTGTAATTATTGCTGGCTTCCTGCCACGGGCCGGTAATCAGGACTTTTACTCCTCCCTGTGAGGGAAAACAGGGAGAGACCCAAGCATGACAGGAGAGGCCACGGCGGGGAGGAGCGCGGCCGAACGCACCCGCCGTCCTTTCCCCGCGTCCGTGCTGCCCTCGGGCGGCCGCCGCCGGCAGCGACACAGGCGGGCACGGGGCGGGCACCGGGCGGCCCGGGGTGGGGACGGGGCGGCC
>VYXF01012584.1:209164-388916 GCA_013397295.1 Polioptila caerulea
TTTTTTAATTCCAAATAACCTTCTCTCCAATTAGTGGCTCAAACAGTCTCTTTCCTCACGCACTCATTCACATCAGCAAGGTCTGTGCTGCTGCCATTTTCAGCTTTTGGGGCATGTGACTGATTTTGGAAGTCAGTGAGATGGAGGGAAATGCTGGACTCATTAAGGCTGTGCAGGCCTTGAATTATTCTACTAGGAACATCAGTGACAAATTTAAGGAACAGCTCTAGTTTGCAAACTCTATGGCTCTACTGAGCCTAGGGAGCACCATGAAGCCATCATGAGGGAAAGACAAGGCTTTCAATGAAACAATACCTTTCTGTTCAGATGCTTCCTAAATGAAGAAAGGGCCTTGTCAGGATAATGAAGTGCTTAATTAAAAGTATATTCAGACATGCAAGCGGCCTTGAATACTCTAACTTGGAGAGAAACATAAAAGCCTTTTTAAAGCTTTAACAGAACAGTTCCCTTATTAACAAAACAACGAAAGATAAAGCAGTAAACATCAGTGAGTAAAAGCCCTGGACTTACCTCAGGGTAAGACCATTCTGGTGAATAATCTGTCACCATGAACAAGCGCCCACTCTGCTGCAGCAGCCCCAAAGTGCCTTGTGCCGCAGCTGCTGAGACCACCTCAGCCACGTGCATGTACGCCATGGTGCTGGCTCCGTTCTCCGTGCTGCTGAGCTGCATGTTGGCTTGCTGAGGGCTGCAGCAAGGAATGCACATTTCGGCCTGGTTGTACGTTGCTCTGTTACTCTCCTCAGGCTGAGACAGTCCAGCACTATCACCTGACACCAGCTGGTGTCCATACAGAGCATTGCTCCCACCTTCTACCGATATGAAATCATTAATTAGATCAGAAAACTGGTTGCTGAAGGAGATGTCAAAGTGGTCTAAGTTAAGTTCCATGTTAGAGGAGTTATTTAAGCTAGGATGGGCCACAGGATAGAGTCCTTGTACCATGTTTCCTTGGAGAATAGGGAGGTTATTTCCATTCCTGATACCCCCATTGGCCTCAGGCTGTAAGTAGTGTTCTGTGTTGCAGGCTTGAAGATCCCCTGATTTAAGTAGATTTTCATTTCCTTCTGCCTGCTGGGAGGTCTCCATGGGAACTTCAGCTTCTGCAGTCATAGCCTGGAAGTTTGCTTGGAACTGCATGAGCTGGATAGAAGAGGTGGACTCTATTCTGGTTTCCACTGTGCCATTACAGTTGGAAGTGGTTTGGGACGAAGACTCTGTTTTCACACTGGAGATTCCTAACGTGTTCACAAACGAACTACCTGTGTCATTCAAATTGTTGTGAGTGTTTTGCTCAAGGGGAAGAGGTTTGCTGGCATCCTGCAGAAAGAAGCTGGGGGAAGGGGTCTGATGGACATGAGGGCTCTGGACGGTCTGATTGAAGCTGGAAGAATAGTCCTTGTTGGAGTCAATGGCACTGAAGTCCATCTGCTCCAGGGTGGTACTTGGGCTCAGACCTCCTCCAGACGGAAGTAAACCTGAACCAGTACTAAGTGTGAGAGTGTTAGATGCAGAAGTGGAGGAAAATGCTTCTTTGGACATCTGTTGTTCGAAAGATGTGTCCTCAGTTTTAATTTCTTTTGTGAGGGTTGTATTGAAGTTGAAGCTACGTTCTGTTGTGGGTGACTGCCTTATGTTGGTATTGATGCTGTCACTTTTCATACCTCCTCCACCATAAGTCTGCCCTTGCTTGGGATTGTTAAGAAAACAGTCTGGGTCAAAATTCATGGTGGTTTCTGGAATTTTCCTATTTCCTTCTAAAGTTGTGGAGAGCACAAGTTCCTCAGAGACAGTGCTGGGTAGCATCGACAAGCTCTCTGAACTGCCAGTTGTTGGAAAAGCAAACTTGTGTCCATCTGAACTCACAGCAAGTACCAGTCCTTGTGCAGCTGCATCTGAGGACAGAAGGTGTTGATTTGGGCCAGACGTGGGTGACATGGTGTACACAGCTTCACTGGTGACTTCTGACATAAATACAGTGGCACTTTGTGACAAACTTCCCATAACTGATGCTACAGCCATACTGGACACACCAGTGACAGCTGGACTATCTGCCATATCTGGGTCGCTGTTTAACCCACTGCTGATGGACACAGGAGAATTCTGGGTCGTGTCAGGGACCTCCACCTGGTTGGTGGAAGAAACCTCAGTGCTGTTTTGATGGAGCAACACTGGTTTTGCCACTTTGCCGTTCCTCTTCTCTCGGCTGGAGGTCTTTCCATGACTGTGCTCATTCTTGCCTTCAGAGACATCATTATTTTGTACCTCTGAATGAGTGCTGTACCCACCTGTCCTTGGTTCAACCTTTGGTGATATGATGCGGTGTTTGGCACTGTTACACTTGTGATGCACACTGCTTCCTGCCCCTGTGCCAGAAAATAACAGTATTTGCCATTCAGTAAATACAAAATTAGGACAGTTGTGTATCTCGTGGCTGTAGCAAGGGACAGCTATGCTTGTGCATACATGTGTGAGAGCAAGCGAGTACACACATGAGAGAGCAGGAGAGACCTTAGAAATAAAATTAATTTCTCACCAGTACCAGAAGTACAGGTCCTGTCTAATGCAGATACACTGCATGCAATGACAAGAACCTCACAACAGGCACATAGGCACTTCTACCCTCACCCCCTGGAGCACCTGCCCCCTTCCTGCCTGCCCCGATCAGGCAGAGGGGAATTGGCATCTGTGACAAGTTTTAGAGTTATTTAAATGTGCCTAATCTCAGTGAAAATTCTGCAGAGCAAGTGCTGCTGTTGTCAGCTGTGGCACAGGGCCCTGTCCTATCTGCCCCATGGACAAGACTCAGCCCCTGGAACACAGATGCTCGGCTCTCTACGCTGGGTGATGTCGGGAAGTTTGACAACCACGCTTGGGGCATGGATGCTGACCAGTAATCTGGAGGTGACAGATGCCACATCATGTCCCTGCCCCTGGCAACACCCTGCTGCCTAGACTAGCCCACATCTTCCTGTTATCACTGTGTCTTACAGTTGCCAATCAAATTATTAAAGAAGTAACCCATTAGCCATACAAAGCATTCTTGCCCTCCCAAAAGGATGGTTATGTATTTCTCTGACTCTCAGCCATTCCTGTGCTGAGAGACACTTTGTACTCTGAGAGGAGCACACAGAGCACACAGCCAGCACTGGTGCTGCTGAAGAATGTTCAAGCAGAACAGAAGAAGAAAGTCCTCCATGAATTAAACCAGCCAGCACCTTTACCGGCCTGTAAAGGTAACATCACCTGCATTCCTGAGAGCTTGTTATCAGGCAGGATGAAGTAAACAATATGGTCTGCAAAGGCACCTTAGTCACAAACTCTTGTGAAGGGACTGCTTTTGCCATTCAAAGAACAGCAGCCCATGAATTTTTGATGTTCCTTTCCTTAATTGATTAGTTTTCCCTAGAATGAAGTAAGAACATTAATAACGGAACTGTAGAATGACTGAAGGGAGGAAGAAGCCTCCTTGCTATAGCTCATGGCTACAATTACAAATGCCATCTTCTGGGCAACATAAAGTATCCATGTAGCCACTGCAATTTGCTAAGTCTTTTGTTGCTTGCCCTTGAAGGGGAACTTCTCTATTATGTGTTCAAGATTTGAATGAGGTCGCTTAAAGTAGTTCAAGACAGTGCTTTTGAGATTAAATACAATATTAAATCTCTCTATTCTCCTAGGTATAGAAATGAACAGGAACAAGGGAAAGGCTTTCATGCTGCTGTATTTGTGGATGACAGTAAGGGATTGGGGATGTGTGTGTCAATGTGCAAGCCAGTTACAAAACAAAGCAATACTGTTATGTTAAAAAGCACTGTGCAGACTTAGCACAAGACAAAACATCAAAGGGAAGAATAAAAGGATTCATGTTCAGATCTTCAAGCCTGGATCAAATGCTGAGCCTTAAGGGGTGAATTTTAATCCAAACTCAGGTATTTCAGAGGTCATCATTCTTATTTAAGCCTTGATTGTATAATGCAACTGCTCAAGAAAAGAAGAAAAAATAAACCCTTTGAAGCACTGACAACTTTTCTTTATAAGTTTTGCTAAAGACTATTTAATGTGTCATATATTTTATTTGACCATAGTGCTAGAAAGGAGCAGCTATGAAGCAGATGAATTGGAAAGTGAATCACTTAGCTTGCCACTGTCTGTGGGAAATGCTAACACTAAGGATGCTGTTTCTTGCTGCTGTAGTGTCATCTAAAACAAGGTCATCTCCTTTAACGGGAAAGAGATCTGGATTTTCATGATACCTAAATAAGACCTGCCTTATCTCAGTGATACCTTGCAGTTAACCACCTGAGCACTTCTTCAAAAAAGTGAGCTGCAGGGCAAGGAATTCAGAGGGTGAAGTTGGAAGAACATTAGATTTTGGGGCTTTTTCAAAGCCATGTAGAAAAGAATATACCTTTTTGAGCAGCTCATGTATGGACTGCAATTATTAGAAAGCATTGACATTTTCCGCAAAATGAAACGACAGCTGCATCTTTTTATGCTCAAGACTTCTCCCATCAGCTCTGAGTTCATTGTGTCCCAGTGTTTCATGAGACAGCATTTTTATCACCTCAGTACTACAAACCCTGCTCCCAGACTGGATGAAGCTGAGTCACCCTGTGCCCTCCCGAGGTACTCACCCAAGGTACCAGTGCAGAGACAGTTGTGTGTTCGAGGCTGGGGCTTGGTCTGGTGGCTATCGAGGATCTGCTGCACGAGCTGTTCCACTGAGAACCCTGAACTGCTGTTGCCATTGCTGCATGTCCACTTGATGCCATGAACTGCAAAGAGAACAGTAAAATTTCCCATCAGAAACTGAAAATCATGCCAATACCATCAAAAGGCGCTCCAAATTGCCAGCAAAAATCCATCCCTGCTGCTTTCTGTCAGAACTGAAAGGAGACCTATAAAAAGCAACAGTAATGGATACTGGTTTACTATTCTCTGCTCCTTGGTATTAACAAGCTTCCAAAGGCAATTCCTGAATTAGATATATATAGAGGAAAACCTCCTCAGTAGAGTATCTGGCTTTATTTCAGTCTGCTCCTAACAGGGTCTCTGCACCTGCAACAACTCTCTGTAGTGCTGGCAACCTTCACTGAAAACCCAAAAACAATAAAAATACCTGGTTCCATTGAAGTAAAGCAGTATAATTCCAAAGTGTGTTTTGGAATATTTTTCTGTCTAATATGAAAACAAAATCAGCTTTATAGTAAAATCAGCAGCCAAAAATACACCAGAGTAACAGCACATGCAAACCTTCTGCCAGGTCTTCATTGTCAGATCCTGGATGGCAGCAGTGAAGGCTGAGTCATTTTTTGGGAGTGACTAACAGACACTGTGTGAGTTCCTCCTCAGACTTGGATGACCTTTTAGTAATTTGGGAAAATGGACAGGTGGGTGATGTTACAGAACATGTTGCAAACTGAAGCTCTTTTCTTGGGAACACTCTGGGCCTGTTAGCTATTTAAATAAGAATGCTAGACTGCATGCAGATACATGATTTGAATAAAGACTCCCTCTCAGAATATTTTAGTTCTAGAATTTCCTATAACAGTGATATTTGCAAACTGACTTACAATGGAAATGACACTTATAAAATATTTTATCCATAATAACTGACTCAAAGCATCTTCTGTCTCCTTTAAATGCACCACAGTTCACATGTAGATTTTGGGAAGTGCTGGTAAATGACAACATCTTTTCCAAGGTGTCCTCATGCCTGGCAGCTTCTTTTCAGGAGTGTCTTTGCCATAGTCTATCAAGGCACATTCCTTGCATGCTGTGTTCTAAAATCCTTAAACCAGAATACACAAAATGAAAGCTAAAAGTCCCATGGACTTAGGCTTTGTAGTAAAGACAGAGATCCCTATGTGGTGAAGGTCCCTGATGTGAAGGGGTGAAATCCTGGCAACAGTAGGTTGGGCTGATGCTCCTGTACAACCAGAGGCTGAGGCATAAGCCAAAAGCAGCACCATGCAAGGAGATCAGAAGCAAATGGAGGGATATTTGTGGTATCTATTGACTGTGGTCACAGGGGCAGCAGCATATCCTGTGAACAGTCTCCTGTTCTCCTCTTAGATGTTGCTCACTGAGTGTGTCACACTGGTGGAACAGAGCTCCTGGATCTGCTCTTGAAGCAATTTTATTGCTTTTTTTTGTTACCTGTTGATGTATTGCCTCATCACCCACTAATGTCACTTTGCCTAACAGCATCTCATCCTTGTCTAGTTTTATACTGCAGAATTCACACTGCTATTGGCCCGGCTGGATAACCTGCAGAAATACTGTAAATCAGGTTTACAAGTGATAAACCTTGATATTCTTCCCCATATCACTATTTAAAGTGCTGCAGATAGTTTTGTAATAAGTCCCTCTATGTTTGTTTGATGACCACATTTATTGTTATCGTACTCAACAGATTTTGCTTTCTAGTACAGTCACAGTTTTCCATTTCCTCTTAACACTCAGTCTCTGTTACTACATCTAAGTTAGACATGCTTGCCACTTCACTACCTCTGCTCACATTAATTTTATAATTTAAGATGCATTGTTCTGTCACCAGTGATATTATGTCTAATAAGTGATGTTCAAATAGCAATTTTACAAAAAATATATGTCAGTGAGATTAAAATGCAATCAAATATTTTGGATGCTTTCAGCTATACAACACAAAGTTACTGTAATTATTGTTGAGAAACTTTGCATTAAGTAATTTCTGGTTACTTCAGAAACACTTTGCTAAAGAAGTGAGCTGGTGTCCGTGTTGTTGGGTACAGAAAGTCTGTTTTACAGCAGGATGGCAGCGCTGCTCCCTACTGCTGATAAATCCTGGGATGAGCAGCACATCGTGGGGGCAAGTCTGGGAAGTGAATCATGGCTCAGGGTTTGTGAATTCATGATGACGGCTCTTAAGTCTGAATCAAGCTGCGAGCTTGGAGCTAAGGCACAATGGACAGCTTTATAGCTGGGTACTTAGAGAACCATGCCTATTATTTTCAGGTCCCTCCAGCATAGCAAAGTCCCATTGAGGATCCATTACTGCTGAGGAAAGGTCCTTCTCTAGCTTTGCTCCAGCTGATCCTAAAGGGCTCTGGCTCCAGCTTATGTCCACGTGGTGCCACTTTTTTTGGTACTTATGTTCCCCATATGCTATGAAGGTTATAAAATAAAAAGCCAGTGAAGGGTGACAGATTGCAAAAAAAGAATGTCTGGATGCTTAATGCAAATTATCCACTATCTTGGCACATCCAATATGCAGATTTTCTTCCTCCCTCTTTTAAAGAAAGACTCCTGTGCCTGGTGAATTGTTAGTACTGAATACCAAACACTATCAAGATGGCTTTTAACATGTCACGCTTGGCTTCCTGACACATAATGAATCAGCAGGAAAGGAGATTTCTATAGGGAAGAAAGTGCATTATGAAAGGAAGGCTAATAAAAAGCATACACACATACTCTTTCTGCTTCTTAGTGGTTCAAGAAGTGAAACTACAGTAGAGCTATATTTGATTAAATATAGCCATAATATATGAACACAAAAGGGGAAAAAAAAAAGTCTGAAGCTTAGCAGAAATTCTGGAAAGGATTTTAATCCAGATTCCTATTGAGACTCCTACTGCATTTCCTGGTAATTTAAAATGAAAGCTGTGAACTGCTTCAACACTTCCCTTTTCAGTGATAGCATGGAGGGGTCTAAAAGCTGCTGCATTATAGCAGCAACACATTCCTCCTGCCACACACCCCACACAGCACCTGCAGCATGAGGTAGCACAGTTAGACAGAGTTACTGGTGCTGCACTGGATGCTCAAAGGAGAGAAGTGAGGCTGGGGGAAGGTCCACAACTCAGGGTGCTAATGCTGCTCCAATCTCTTTTTATAAGCTTGGGCTCTCACCTTTCTTCTCTTTCTTTCCTTTTGAAGAAAAGGCATTAAAAATGACCTGACAGTGCCCAGCAGCCTCCTCCTCATTCATTAGCACTGCCAGGACTTTGACCACCATGAGCAAAGGAATGAAAGATGATCTGAATTACCACCAAAAAGGCTTCTCAGAATCCAAGGGAAACTTGCACACAGAAACATATGACTGTCCAAGTTTCTTACAACACCCTGGACACTTCTGCCTTCTGCTGCTGCTTGTGGTACTCAGTCCGCCAGAATTTCAAGGCCTGCAGTCCTCCTGTCTTGTAGGTATCCTCCCCCTCCCCACCACCTGAACTCCACTGTCTCATCATCACTCTAGACCTAACACCATCAACAGCTGTTTCCCTCCCTGTGGTTTCTCAACCCTAAGCAAAACTTGTCCCTACAATACCCTCTCACATTTAAATCTGATCATTTCACCCTTTTTGAATGCTCTTAGACATTCCTCTTTGACACTTCAAGAGTTTTACACTTCTAGTTTTATTCCAAAGACCTTGCTCTTCCATACCACTCCTCCAGAACACAGCTTACACATACATGTACATGTACAGTACATGATGAAGCCATTCCCTATATCTTACATCTTATGTGGCTCCTCTGCCACAGTTTGGTTAAGTCTTTTGTTACTTAACGAGATCTCCACAAGAAACTGGTAAATTGGATAGACTGATAGAACTATAATATCTAGAATAATCAAGGTCAAGTTTCTGTGTGCCTCTCCCTCCCGATGTATCTTGACAGCCTGCTGCAAGCCTTGGTGTCAGAAGTCCTGCCCTCAGCTGCTCCTGACCCACACAAAGTGCTTTAAAATCCCCAAAGTGCTGCTGGGAGTGTGAGTGGGTCCTTTGTCCAACTGCCCATTCCTGCCTTGCTGCCCACCTCCAGCTCCACCAAGTGTTGACTCTGAGAGGTGTTTCCATGGCGATGGTCAATTGGAAATGGCAGCCTTGTCCCTTCAATTTCCACTGCGTTTCTGTTGACAGAAGTAAACGCCTTGCTCTGATTTTTCAGGTTGGATATTTCCATCAGATTTATCCTTTTGTACTCAGACGCCCCCACACAGTTTAGGTTTGATTTTCTGGCCTTCCATTTCCACTCGGTACTGGTTGTGAAGGACGGGTTTACCTGAGCCTCACTGCTGGGGACAGCAGTGACACCCCCTGAATGCTAATGTCCTACACGGACTCACACGGGCGTTTTGCTCGGAGCTGTTCTTTAAAGAGACGTCTGCCTTCCAAAACAACACTTTTCCTTGAAGGTTTGCTCAGATGCAGTGGGATGTTCACAGGGACTGGGCAGACGTGCTGTCCAACGTCCCTTCGAAGGGACCAGCAGGACAAGACCCGACTCTTCTGAAGCTGCTCGGAGCAGCGCTCCTGTCACTGTTTACAGACGCGTGAAGCCCAAGGCTGCTCGCACATGGAGGAGCAGACTGGGAGCCGCCTTTCCCGCTCGTCCTGTGCGGTGCTCCCCCTCCTCCGGCTGCGGCTCAAGGGCACCATCACCATCCTCCCCCTCCTCCTCCTGCGAAGAGCACCGGGAGCGGCGCCCGGCGGCCGCCAGGTGGCGCCAGCGGATAAGGAACGGGCGGCGGGGCCAGGCCCGGGCCGGGGCCGGGATGAGGGGCAGGATCCGCGCCGGGAGCGGGACCGCGTGCCCCGGTGCCCTGGACTCACACGAAGCCCCCCATTTCTCTAGTGTTAATTAGGTTTTGTCTCCAGTTTTTTTTGTTTATTTGTTTGGTTTGTTTTGGATTTTTTAAGCGAAAATCTTGCTTGGCATATCTGGAGGGAAAGAATTCCTCACTAGCTCGGCCTGCACAGAGAGGGCCTTGAGCCTTTCCCAAGGCTCCCAGCCCTTCTCCCCAGGGCTCCTTCCCCAGGCTTTCACATCTCATGGCACTGCCAGGAAGATGTGGACTGACACCTTTGCAGATGCTCTAGGGCTAAGTCTGCCAGTCACTACAGCCAAGTGTTAGCAGGGGAGATAAAATACTAAGGAAGAATTGGAGATAAAGGCTGCTGTCCCCATAGCCTTCTCACAGAGGTCTGGCAACTGCTGCATCTGGTTTAATACTCAAGTTTTAGGGGGTCAGGAAACTATTTCGTTTAGGTTTCCTCAAGTTAGTTTCCATTACTGATAATGGAGGGTTCCTACTGGATTGCTGTCAGCACTCCATGGGATTATTTCACTTTCGTGTCTCCAAAGGCAGCTGAAAGGCACCAGCAAAAACAGAGTTCTTAATTTTGTTCTTTTGGCAAAGTGGGACTTTCTACCATAGGTAAAACTGGACCACAAGGGAAACTATGTTTCCCTACAGTGTGCCCCATATAGGCATGGGATCAAGCTTCTGCTGGGGACATAAAGGCCATCACAGATGTCACAGGGAGAGCAAAAGTGTATTCTTGCATGAGACTCCTTCTTAGAGCTGCACACACAGCTGCAGTAGTGAAGGGGTTGGGGGAAGATGAGAAGCTGAACAGGTGGCTGAGGAACAGAGGCTGATGCTGGCCACACAGACAGTGTGGTATTCAAAGGGATATTCACAGTCCAAGTGGTGGATGAGATATAAGAACCTATCTAGCACCTTCTATCGTATTCTTTTTATAATAAAAACTTAACTATTGCAGTAAAACTGGATGTCAGCATTACTAAACCCAATGTCTTTTTAAAGAATCCACGTTGCTTTCTATGTGGTCAGCTGAGCTAAGCTGGCAAGCTTCAGTTTCCATTTGAGGGGTACTTTGGAGCTCAGACGAACTGCATGGGGAATTGTAAAATTCATCCCATGTAGCATTTTTGTACAACTGATCTTTTAAGATGAAATACAACCCCAATCCTTAAACAGAGTTACTGAAATTGAATATAAATTCAAGCCAAGATAAAACTCCCAGCAACTCAATTCTTCAAACTGCATTAATGCCAATTGCTGCTATTTGAGTTTTGTTCTGAGCTACAGGCATTTGATGCCTTCCACAGTGATGACAATGCAGGGATGCAGCTTAAGGTCACCTCCAGGAGGCCTGATGGCTTCATTGACACAGAATTAGGGACTCTGGGAAAAGGCAAGAGCAGCCCATGCCCATTGACTGATGGGCACACGTGGAACTTCCAGCTTGCCCAGCTGCGGCTGCGTGCAGGTGGCACAAACAGGAGCCCTCAGTTCCTACGCAGCAGAGGAATGCAAAAAGCTTTTCCTCTGAAAGGAAGATAGCTCTTAATTATAGTGGACCTGGAACAAGGATTGCAACGTAGCACCAGCTGTGAGCTTGTAAGTCATACTTTGCCAGCTGAAGGATGAGAGAGCCAAAAGGGGATGATTTGGAGAAACCCCCAACATGAGCTGGCCCACAATTTGCTGATCATATGGAGTTCATATACAGAATTCTGCTGTGATGGATTCTGCCACTGAATTTGCTTTTACCACCAGATGCCTCTAAGGACATCTGCTAATCTGTTCAGAGAAATCTCAAAGCACGACTGTAATGGGGCACAAGTGGGGGAGGAAATTGAAAGCTATGCAAAACTGAGGCTCATTCTTCACATCAGGCATCCTGAAATGACTTACAGGTGCCTCAGACAACATTCCTGCAGAATTTTCATGTATTATAGCTATTCACTTTATAGAAATGTACCCAAAAGTTGCATTCATACCAAAGCAACACACACACATGACAACCCTTTTAATTGAGACAAGACAGTTGAGATGCTCCCAATAGTTGGATTATCCCAGATCTGGCATCGTTGGAGGTGTCACAGCCTTCCCTGGGCTCCCTGACCTTGCTGACACCTCTGAGACAAGAGGCCTCATCTCCAAGCCTGCAAGGAGAAAGGAATCATCCTGTGGGAGGTCAGGAATGTGTATGAGGCCTTTCAGGCTCACATGCTGCCAAACTGAGGTCTGATAAGCCAACAGTGATGGTCCAGAGAAGGCAATCATGCCGGCTCCCATGTCCCAGCGCGAAGGCAGGTGACAAATAGATCAGAACTAAAGCAAAAATCCAAAGCCATGAAAGCTGAAATCATGCAATTATTTACAGTCTCAACTCAGGTGGAGGTGTTGAAAACCTCAAATCCTTAGAGCATCTGCAGCGTTTACCTTTCAGGGATGTTCAGATGGGTTCATTTCAGTCTCTTAATTAGTTCACACACCAGCTATGTTAGAACAAGTTAATGCTGTTTCCACAAAGCTCTCAGAGCTCTATGGCCACTCCAAAAAGGTGGTTTTTTTAATCCATAACCACCAGTGCAAGCACAGTCACAGAATGAGCAAATATCACTCCTGCAGCCAGACAAGAAGTTCTCTCTGGTTTCAGAGGTCTCTTTCAGGAGCAGGGCAGAAGCCACCTCTTGGTACCCAGACTTCAGTGCTCTGCTCTGCTCATGGGGGCTGACAAGGCTGGCACCAGGAGCTGGTGCCTGTCCCTGATGCTGCTGAAGACTTGCTGAAGCCTGGACTGACTTTGGGATGATGTAGAGGGAAGGAAAAAGGGAGCTGGGTGAATTACGGATGCAGGAAATGTAAAGAAACTCCCTGATCATTCCAGCCAGGGTCTCTCTGCATTTCAGGAAAAACAGTTTGATGTATTTGTCTGGCTTGGACTCCAGGACTGATGCCACTCACCCTGCCAGCCATCTGCCACATTGCTTTTAGTTCTCCAGGCACAAATGGCCAAGAGAACATGCTCCCACACCACTGGCTGCCACACCACTGACTGTCTGATACCCTCCATTCTGATAGAAAAGCTTTAATACCTGACAGAGGTCAACAGCTTTAACAGCTGACTCCAGCCCAGGCTGAGAAGGACTTTAACAAACAGCACTTGTCAGTGAGTCAAGAGCTGGACACTGCCACCAACCTCTGACCAGGAGGAAGCATTTTCCCCAAAGGCAGAACTAGTATCAGCTTCTCTCCCTTCATCTTGAAAGACATCAGTGGTCTGAAATGGGAACCTACCTGCAGGTACAGAGGTCTTGGACCTCCACACACCTTGGCTGTAATCATCACTGACTTGTCTTAAATGAGAAATTCTCATGGAAAACAGCAACTAAGAAAACAAAGTAAACCACAAAACCCCCGCACAGCTTCCAAGTCCAGAGGAATAAAACACATCAAACCCCAACACAGAACAGGTAAAAGGGTGAGACTGTCACTGCACCAGCAACACCATGCACAATGCTTTGATTAAGCCATTGACAAATCTGCTTCAGGGCAGAGAAATTTGGAAACATCAGGCAATCAAACTGTGAAGTCTGTGAAAGAATGTGATTAATGCAAAAATGTGATGAAACTAATGTGCTTGGCTCCAGAATTTCATGGCACACCCTATACTGTAACCAAATCTGCTGGCTTCTTGGCGAGCGGTGCCCCTCTGTGTTCCCCGAACACAGTTACCCGTGTCCTCTTTGTTTTCTAGGTCTGATCAGAATCCAAAGCTTTTATTGTAGCTGCATTTCTAAGGATGTGTTTCCCAGGATATGTACCCATAAACAGAGACGTGTACATGCATACATACTCTGAATAATTGCGCAGAATTTCACTCTTCCCTCCAGAGACATAAAAGAGCCAAGTGTTATTAAATTTATGGCGAGTTCGTTGTAGTTTTCACATAATTTTCTTGATGCACTGCAGATTTTTTAACAGGCTGCTGCTTCCTTTCCTGTTTAATGTTAAGGTACTTGTCCAGTCTCAGCTACACCAACATCCTGGATTTCTAAGTTTATCAGCCCCAGGGGCAAATGTGTCATTTGCTCTGTCCTCCTCTGCCCTCCAGCTTTGTGTGGAAAAGGAATACATGGGCCTGCACAGTTCAGGATGCAATAAAGGACTGCAAACTCAGATTACCAACACTGCGGTCAGCACAAGGCTGATCTTTCACGGATGGCAGAGACACATCAGGATGCACTCCATAGCTGTGACCTCCAATTACAGGAGGCTGGGCATGACACCAGCATCCAGGCAGGGGCAGGGGACAGGGACAGAGGCAGACCTGGTACTTGTTAACTCACATTTGGTATTGTGGCTTTTGCAGTTAATTTTCTCTTGGTTATAGATCCATTTTATGTCTAATTTTTCTTTCACTGCAAAAAGATGTTTGTGTGCACATTGGAATGTGTTCTCCAGAGGAAGATATACAATATAACTGTGATGCAAAGGAAAATAACAACACCAAGGCAGATGCAGAGGGGTTCAAAGAACTGCCTGTCTGAGGGAAAACTTCCCCATCACTCTGCACACCTAAGCAGCCTTCTCTTTAGGCTGCATAGTTCAAAACTGTAGGAAATAATGCTCAACTCAAAACACTCAGTTCTATGTGGCCACCTGTAAGCCATAGCAACCCACTGTGACCTGACAATGATCGTCCAAATAGGGAGTGCCCGTGGGGGAATCCACCTGCCAGTACAGCCCAGGCTCTTTGCAAGTGCCTACAAGCAGCCCTAGAACATGCGAGAACATACATACAACTTTTCCTCAGTGTGCAGAGCAAAGCTCTTTGGAGACAGCCTGGGCAGATCTCATACCATGCATCCCAGAAGTGTTGAATACTGGAAAGAAAGTGTGTGCAGATGCAAGCTCAGTTGGACAGACAAATGACTCCTTCACAGGATGGTTGTTGGCTGTGAGAGACACTGGACTCTAAACACACAGCAAAGAAGCAAAAGCAGCTGCAGATACTCACACATCGGTTTGAGCTGCCCGATGAGTTCCTCTTTTGTCCACTTTGCCCATTCCTTCTTGTCGGTGTTTATTGAGCACAGGATGGGGCCGCATGGTTTGCCGCAGTCCTCGATGGCCGGGACGTTCAGGTAGTGCACCAACACGATGTCTGGGTTCTGCAGGGACACCAGAGCAAGAGTTACATTGCTGGAGCCAGCACTCTCTGCATTTAACTGCCTAATAAAAACTGTGACAGCAAGCATCATGATCAGACCCCAGATTGTACTGGATGTCCCCGAGATAAGAGTTGCTCTTTAAAAGAGGTGGCAAAAGACAGCGCCTGACAGTTTGCACATGGCTTCCCCCATCTTGAGGGCCCTCTGCTTGCAACTCTCCTGCTCCACTGGTATGCTCAGCATGAACCTCTTTTGCAACCCTTACAACACCAAATACCTGCAACAGTCCTGTGAACACCACTGAAAATGAACATCAGGTAATATGCTTTGGTTTAAGGGACCTTTTGTTTTTTTTGAGACAATGCATTCATCAGTCTTTTCTGAATATACAGAAAGTCACCTGAGAACATCAGGAACAGCCACACTCTCCAAAAAGTGTCCCAAAGCAGGAGGAAAGAGCCGAGGAGGCTCACAAATTATTACAGAGTGCCCCAGGCATAGGCTCTTTACAGACAAGCCTGTAATTTCTTGTATTTTGAAGATGTTTGCAAACGGCAGAGGGCAGGGACTGGAAGAGCCCTTTGCAGGACAGCTGCAGGAGGACAGAGAGGTGCCGGCTCCCGCAGGCGGATCCCGCGGCTGATCCCGCTCCCCTCTCCCTTCCCGCGGGGCTGCGGGGGGAGGGACCCCGCTCTGACGCACTGCGGTGCCGTCCCACCGACACCTGGAGCAGGAGCTGAGCTCTGTGGTACCACCCTGCGAGTAAATGAATCATCTTAACAGCAGCAGCAGCAGCAACAACTTTGCCAGTTCCCCAACAGCATCCCAGGGAGATTGTTCAATAGATAATAACAAGATTGAGGAGATGATTTCTTTCCCTTAAGTCATTTACTCCTAAGTTCGCAAACTTTAATGACTGCTTTGGAATTATTTATAAAAATAAATAGGATAATGGTGTAATTAAAACTCTAATGTTTCATTAATGCTGTTAGAGCCCTGTTCCGAGGGGGAGCGGGAACACAACCCATCATCCGCTTGCACAGGTTGTGGTGATGGGAGCACTTGCTTATGAAACCCGGGGAGAGCTGGAGTAGGACACGGACACCTCCATCTATGAGACCTGTGGAGGGAACTTCTGATGGGTAAGGCACAGCACTGAAGCCCAGCGTGCTGGGAGCTGCACCCAGAGCAGCCCAGGGCAGGGG
This sequence comes from Polioptila caerulea, assembly GCA_013397295.1. NCBI lineage: Eukaryota > Metazoa > Chordata > Aves > Passeriformes > Certhiidae > Polioptila > Polioptila caerulea. The sequence continues at coordinate 225,145 of VYXF01012584.1, forward strand.
CTGGGGGGCACTCAGCACTGCTGGCTGTGGGTGACAGTGACCCTCTCGTGCCCCTCGCACACAGGGAACATCCTGCACATCCCCAGGATCAGGGGGGCTGGTCACATCTCCCAGCTCCTCCGGGCTGGCTGGGAAGGTGTTGGCAGTGGGAAGGCCACTGGTGCCCATGTACAGCAACATGAAAAGCAGAGCAGCCTTGCAGAGTGTCCCCTCGGTAACCAGATACATCCCTCTGTCTGGAGAAGCTCTTTTAGGTTAGGAAAATATGCAAGAAGGAACTTGCATTTTCCCCCTCTATGGATAGAACTGCAACCAGGGGATTCTCAGTGAAGATTCTGTGAGAAAGCAGCATTAAATTCTTGCAGCCAGTGCTAAAAGAGTTGTACTGCATAGGGAAGAGGCAAAGAAACCTTGTAAGGAGCAGCTGAGAATTTATTTCAGAGAGGTTTTGGGAAGTGCTACAGCGAAGAAGACTGTTGACTCTTCTATTCCCAAGATTCTTCTGAGACAAACAACTGGACCTTTTGTGTTCAATTGTGAGGAGTTCAAAACCTTCCTTTTCACAGGGCACAATTGTCCCAGACAGAGACAGAGAGAGGACACAGAAAACCATCACAACCTCTCATTCTACAAAGGGGAGGTCTGAAACACCACAGTTCTTGTGCATAATTCAGAAGAGGCTCAGATAGTAAAAATGATTACCTGTACACCCAAATAGTCTCCATCAGCTAATTTAACATAATTAGTGATGTAGATGATGAAGTAATAAAAAGTAATATGCTTCAGAGATTTCATGCAAATACACCTCTTGCTCCCAGGGAAGTTTCAAAGAAGGGAGCAAGGACACAGCACTGGGTGATGGGGCAGTTCTGCAGGTGCTTCTACCTTCCTCTCAGGTAAGCTGTTTTTCACAGCCTGACAGTGCTGATTTGTCACCAAGCAGGTCAGGATTATGGGGCTTCCTGGCTTCAGTGTAGCACAAGCAAGTGGACTTCAGCAGTGGACTGACACTGGAAATTATTTTATATGCTTTTATATATAAAAAGTATAAACACAAACCAAATAGGTTTGAATCCACTGCCTTCACACAAAAGTTGACCTCAGACTGACAAATCTCTTGGATGCAAATCTACTTAGTGAACTGAAATGTTTTGACACAAATGAAGAGAATACATATGTTTTGGAAAACTCATAACTAGCAGTGAATCACTATTTGCGATGACTTACCAGGAGAGCAAGAGAGATGTGAAAGATTGAAAGAGAAAATATAAATGTAACTTCCACACAGGAAAGTGGACATGCCAAGGCAGAAGCCCTTCACTGGGGTGGCAGTGGGGAACGAGGGGAGTCCTGCACTGGGCTGCAAATGGCTCTGAAAACATTCCTGATGGAAATCCACTCATCATTCCAGTGCCTGGAGCCTCAGCAGAGTTGCTCTGCTTCCCCCACACCTGAGTTGAAGGCGTTGCCATCTGTCCCCTGACCTGGACAAGGCTCCTTGGCTTCTCCTGCCTCCTCAGTGTGGCAAAGCAACTGCCTGCACTGCTGCTGGGGGGTAAGCAGGAGATGGTGCAACAAGTGGTTAAACATAAAAAGTCGTTGGTTTTGATGAAGAAAAATGCAACTGCAACATCTGTCTGACTCTTGTTTGAAGCTTCATCAGCACTAAGTGGTCAATAAATCAGACTGGCATGGCATTACATTTCTTCCATGGCTTAACCATTAATCTAATGCCAGTTCACATGAAAAATGAAGGAGAAAAACTGTGATGGTGACAGTGTACACATTATCCAGGAAGTGATAATGGCATGAAATGGTGCTGAGCCCTCTGTCCCAGTGGCTGGAGTAGCCTGTCAGCCTCCTCTGCTGCCCACCACAGACCATGGAAATTATCTGACTAAAACAAGGATTGTTTGTTCCACCAGCCTGCTTCACGTGGGGATTTTTCACAGGAGCAGAAACACCAAACTGGAACAGTTCTGGCAGGTGGGTGGCCAGCAAAGGGCTGACCAATGCTGGGGTAAAGGAATGGTTGGTCCCTCCAGAGCTCCACGATGGCTCAACCACAGGGGAAACTCTCATTTCAGCAACCACCTTTTGCTTCTCCTTCACTTTCCAGAGTCATTCCCTTCCAAGGGGAAGTTTCCCTTCTCAAGGGAGAATAATCACAAAATCCCTCTGCCTTACCCAAGCATGCTGGTTCGGTTCTCTTCTTCTATTTCTTTTTCTTTTAAAAGCAAAAATCAAAAGCCATTTCTGGCCAGCTTCCAGCTGCTCTTCAGTTGCTCAGCCAAGGCAATCAGCTCAAGGCAAAATCTCACTGGCAGGGGCTCCCAAATCACCAATGACCACAGCTGAAGATAATTTTATTTGGAAAAATACCTCTGAGCTGAAAGTTTTGCATTTGTACTCCCTGCTGGAAGGATGAAAGGAAGTAAATCATCCTTAGGGGTGATGAGATCAGTGAATTTAATCTCAGCCAAGGAATTACCCCCAAATGCAGCCACTTGCCCGAGCTGGCACTGGACATCTGTGTCAGTTCTGTTGTGTCAAACCTGTGAAGCCCTACACGTGAAACCAGCCTGTTTCAGCTCTAATGGCTACACCACAAAGCAGAAGGGTAGGAGGAGTGGAGCACAACAGTGGGATGTACAGGCAGCTCCTGTGCCCCCCGCCCTCCCTGTTCACCCCCAAAATTATAACAGATTTTTTTCTTTTCTGGCAGCTATTCATTCCTGAGTTTTACTCTGTATTTCTCAAACAATCCAAAAGGCTGAAAAGGAAATCCCAGCTTTCTGGGATAATTCACATCCATCACTATGGGGTGACAGGATTAATATCTGACATATTATCACCCTCAAAAAAAAAATAAAATATCAAGAGGTCCAATAAAAAGGTAATATAAAGAGATTTCTATGGTTTTGAGGGGCTACCATTACATGATGCTTCAGTACCCACAGGTAACTCAGGGACAGGTACTGGGAGTGCCTGTGTATCATCTGTATGTTATCTAAAAATCAAACCAGTGAATGAAACTATTCCCAGACATACGGATGACAGAATCTTCTACTATTTATAGCAGTGGATGGTTTCCTCTGGATTTTCAAAGGTTTGAGAGTAGAGTCTGAGACACCTGAATAAAAAGGCGCAAATATGTAACACAGACACTGAAGTAATGGAATTTTTTTCAGAGACCAAATTCTAGCTTTGGGCAAGATTATTGGTTTGAATCCCAGCAATTTCTTTATCCTTGAACTAATTTCTAATTGAGGTCATGCTACAGAAAGCAACCTGGTGGCTGATGCCTTGGAATATATTAATCTTCCACACTAACTGTGAAAACAACAACAACAAAAAAATCCACTGCCTTTGAGCGCACAACCTACTGGCTTAATTTATCTGGAGCTGGGCATGGTTAATTAGGGAGAACGAGACAATTACCAGAGACATAGCACAGCCCTGGCACCTGAGCTGAAGCACTGGAGCACAGGGAAGAGAGTGGGACCCCAGAGCCAGACACAAAAGCAGTTGTTGTGCTACAGAGCAGGACTCCTTCTGCTGGAAAATCCCTTTTAGCTAGCACAGCACCTTGAATTAACCTTCTCCCCTATGGCTCCAGCTGACAAAAGAGCTGCTGGAACTTCTGGCCCTTCAATAGCTTCCTCAGGAAGAGAAGATGCTTGGAGTCAGTCAGGCAGAGACACATTGGTGCCACGTGTGGTTTTAATTGCAGTTAAATCAGCATCCTAACACACACTTGCTCAGGAACTTGTGCCAGTTGTTACTGTCCCTGCCAGGGTACAGGAGCTGTGGGTCCCCTCCAGGGTGGCAGTCATCCCCACCATCCTCACACCCCAGCCGTGGCTGGTGTCTCAAGATTTATACCCTGTGGACACAATGCTTGTCTCAAGAGGTCAGCCAGCCCACAACTCCAACACACAGTAATTTTCCCAGATTTTCAGCCCAAATTACTTTGAAGTTTTTTGTTTGGTTAAGTTCAATAATTTTTGAGACACAAGACTGGCTACAGGATGATACAGCTCCAAGTACTGCAAATATTGAAATGCTTGGAAAGCAAAAAATTATTTTCAGATTATGAGATTTTCTGCAATTGTTTTAAAGAGAATCAAGATTTCATCTGGCTGTATGCTTTATAATGTGTTCCCCAGTTCCTCTTCAATACCTTGGTAGGGGCACAGCACACAGAGCAGGCATTTAAATAGCATGAGCAGCAAAGTAGAAGAGTCTTAATATAGAAAGTACCCCAAACACTCACTAATACATCGTCAAATGTGATACATTTGAAGACATTTTATATAGAAAGAGCTGCCTCTAAATACCCTTGAGGATCATGTTTACTTAATGTACACTTTGAAAGACACAGAGAAATAACATGCAGTAATTCCTGGCCTCCAAAGTTCCAAAAGAAATTGATTTCTGAGATGTTTTTTATCTTTCATAGCAACATCTCTAGTGCTAGTAAAAGGTGTAACAGGAAGATGATGCTACACAACCGAAACATGCAGCAAAATAAAACAAAAGGCACTTATCTTTCTCACACAGATATTATTCTTCTGGACAATAGAAATTCCTTTTCATCTGTGTCACTTCTTCCAGCTGGAAGCTTTAACTTACACAGGCATCTGACAGGGACAAGATAATTCTGCCAGGAGCTGGGACTGCATTTGTTTATCTAGGAACATGCAGGGAGCTTTGCTGCTGACACAGAGGTCCCAGGGATGGAAATACAGCAGGGAAGTCTCCTGTCCTGCTTATTGCCCCAGAGACCATGACAGTGGTTTCATGGGGAGGTCTGAGGACACCTGAGTTTGTGGCACCCAAGCACCTGTGGTGTTGGCACTGCCCAGCATGCAGGGCATCAACGGCAGCACATCCCTCAGCACAGCCTGGCTCCCACCCACGTCTCCAAAGGATTTTCTCCGAGAACCACAGTGGGCTCCAGGCTACCACCCACAGAGCAAGGCTCTTTTTCAAACCTATGGTTTTTCTGTCTGTCTGTATTCCTAAAAAAGCCAGCCTGAGACTTTCATAGCTTTGAGCCGTCGGTCAGAGGTAGCTGCCTGACTCAGTTAATAGCCTTCAACAGCTTTGCCATTGCTTGTGTATAAAAACAACCATCATTAAAGCATGCAGAGAAAACTCAGAGAAAGCACCCTGCCCTTCTCCAGCTTACTCAGAGATACTCCTTCTTAACACCCTGATGAGAAAAAGTGTGAAACAGCAGCAATAGCTGCCTTTAACCCAGCTGCTGCATGCAGCACCAACTGCCTTTACAGGGAGACAGATTTGCCATGGAAATCACCAAGGCATCTCCTCCTCCTCCCTGTCACTTGCTCTCCGCAGTTTTACAATTCATTCTGCAAAAGCCTTGAGGATTTTCAAACAATAGCGCTGAGGGCAAAGCAAAGGTTTCTTTGGGTTTGAACTCCTCTGAGACTCTTTCTGACAAATGAGGCTTATTATAGCACACACCTCTCTTGCTATACTGAGTATATTCTGCTACTCCAGCTCTCCACCTTTGAAGATGCACTTTGCCCAGTGCCTCTATATTTTCCTATGTTAAACCTGTGTATTGCAACCATTTCCAGAATAGTGGAATTTCTTCTGCAAGGAATGTGGTGCAGGGGAGAACATCAAAGCCACATGATATTTCAGTGTCCTACACTTGAATTGTGCTTTTCACTTTCAAAACATCTCAAAAAATTTGCCAACTGATATAGCCCAATTTATACATCAAGTTTACTTGATTTAACAGTAAAACAAGGCTCTTGATAGGGTAACACAAAGCAAAGGCTTGACTGCCAATAAAGCACCCAGGAATCTCCCAGCTGCCAAAACTGCAGATGTGGAGCAGAGTTCTGCCCTGCAGCTGCATGGATACTTTGAAATTATGTTTGAAATCATGCTGCCCATGCATACATGGGCAAAGTCCCAATAAATCATAGACACAAATGTAAATATAAATATTGAGGTACTGCATATGCTGTAACAGTGCTGCTCTCTTTGCAGGCTGCTGCTCTGTAAAAGATTTGCTACTGTGTTTGGACTATTTTTCCCCCAAGTGTGAGCCAGAAATCCCCCAGCTGACATTTGTGAGGACTCTTTATTTTTTTTTCATTCTGAAGAACAGAATCTCTTCTCCCTCTTTCTGTTTTTATTGCAACCTTTACATGGGAATTCTGTCATTGCATTTCAAACGAGCTCAGGCAGAGCTCAGCTCAGAACACTTCCATCCCCATCACTGGCCAGAAATGCCAGCATTATAAATCATGCCCCAAGTGGCTTCTGCCCTTTCCCAGCTCACCCAAGACAGAGATACAATAATAGTTGGTCTGAAATAAGAAGAAATTTTAATTTCAAAGCTCCAGTGACATTCACCAAGTGCTTTCAAAGTTTCTATCAACAGAATGCACTGCTTCCAATTCTAGTTGGAATGAAGATGGTACAAATTTTTCTCTCAAGCTGATGGCCTAGTTTGCCTCAATAACTCTGTTATCTGTTAAATATTAATGCATTTCTGTGAATTAAGAGCAGTTCTACAGGCACCTGCAGATGCATCACTTCTTACTTTTTTAATTGGTATTGTTGTAGGTGGACCAAGTAATAGAAAGCTGACATTTCCAAATACCAAACAAAAAAGCCCAGGAGAATGTACTGAGAGCTCGTGGTAAGTTTTCCCTACAGAGACACGCTGTCCTTCAGTGCTGCTCTTAAAGCTTCACCAAGCTCCAAGCTACTTTTGTACATACAAAAATGATTTACAATACTTTGGAAGAGGATTGCCCCTCACAGCCCATGCGCACTCCCCACAGCAGCGGCACCATGGACGAAGGATGTGTCCCAGAGTTGGCCCATCTGCACAAAGCAGCAGAGCAGCAGCTCAGCACTTCCCAGGGTGCCACAGACTCTCAGCCCCACACATCCCACCTTCCCACCAGGAAGGGAGCTCTCTGCAATGCTGGAAGGTGACGGCAGCTCCAGCAGCATCCCGGGGCCGGAGCTGTGCTCACGGTGCTCCCAGCCCTGGCCCCTTTCCCTTACACCTGCACAGACACAGGGCAGGGGCACGGGGCTCCCGGTGCCTGGGAAGGAGGCATGTGCCTGAAGGAACAGCAGATAAATGCAGCCTATACAGTATGTGGTAAGCCAACAAGTCCTTTTTATTTCTATTCTTTGCTCTTGCTCTGAGGGCTCTATCATTTATAGCTTCTTTAAATTTGTTACTTTTGATATCAGTGACTGGTAATACAATTCCCGGAGGAATAACATCAATAACCTTCAAAACACTTTTATAATGTTGCCTTTGATAGTCTTGCAACACGTTTGTTCCTATGGCAAAACCCTTATGACACTGCTATACAGCACACAGGTTATTCACTGAAGGTTTTGTTGTGCCTGGATAACCCTTCCAGACATGAGTAATGCCAGTGCCAGGGAATCCAAGGTTCTCCTTTTGGAGACCAATTTTATTTCTGCATTGCATGTGAGGGTTCATGAAGTGGAGGGTCCAAACAAAAGATGCATAAAAGCTAAGCAACATGGGGCTGTGCCCAGAGGAAGAGATGGGCAGGTACCAGGGACACCCCAAACTGCCATATCAAGGACACTCCTCCCTCCATTCCCCCTACAGCTGCTGGCTGTGACTCATTAGCCATGGTGTCCTGAGAGGGATCCACAGCAGCCAGCTGGGAACTGAGGCAGCACTTTAAACCAGAAACATCAAATCCTAAAGCAAAAAAAGGAGTATCAAACTTGAATTTCTTCAGAACTGCAAGAGAAAGATTACTAGACAACCTTCTTTCTTCTTCACTACCAATCAGAAGTCTCCCACATACAATGGGATTAACAGACAGGGATTAGCATCTCAGCACTCCTGCTGCAGGCTGGGAGACAGCCCAGCTCTCTGCGCCTCTTCCACAGACACTTCCAGACTCCCATGTGGATGCTTTGGAATCTTAAAAGGAAATGTGACCCCCAGCATTGCCACTATGTGACTCAGAGGGGCTTCTCTGACCTGCTGATAAGAGTGAAATTATCCCCTTATCAGACCTTTCCAAGGACTCTGACTCCTTTCTGGCTGAGTAGGCACTCAGGTTTCTCTTGGGGAGATCTGACAAATGGATTTTGTTTCTATGTTTCACTATGTCAGAGTAAGCACAGAAGCACTCCCAGGGTGGACAAGCAGCTTTGGTCAGTGCCAGCACAACTTTGAACTCAAGGGAGGGGCACACATTCCTTCCTGGCTCCTCTTTGCCCCAAATCAGGTTTGCCTTTCACAGACAAAGAGCAAAGAATGGTAAATTGGACAGTGAGCCCATCCTGCCTCAGACTGCCAAGTCAGAGCAAGCGACCTGGCTGCTAAGGGAGATGTTATCAGGGATGAGAAGAAGTTGCTACAGGCCAGCTACAGCAAAGCAGCCTGCCCTTCAGCCTGATCCATCAGTCTCAAATTCGCTGCACAGGAGCAGCCTGGCAATCTCCCAGCACACGACAGTGCCTCAATAACCTCCAAAGCGATGTTATTTAAGCAGAGAAAGGTGAGTTTTGTTTAGCCCTTGGGCTCAGGCTGAGCCGATGACAGATGCCAACACTTCATCCAATTAGATTTTTACGTAGTGAGCGCAAATTTTTCAGGTGAGCATTGGGAGATGTGGCACATGAGAGTTATTGATTTCTTTGGTAGCTCCATGGCTGCATCTCTCCTGGAGAGTCTCCCTCATCTTTTTATTTCACAGTATGCTCCAAGAAAACGAGTGAAGTTTTGGCAATGCCTTTTGAAGAATACAACAAATAGCAATGCAGTTGCCATTACACGCAGAAATTCCCTCCCCTTTTTTTTTAATCTACTTGAAAAATGTGACTATGAAGCTGAGATATTTTATACACCAAGTGCTGCTGCCTGTGGTGTACATTCACATCAGCAAGAGAAAAGAACACACAACGTCTATGACATTGTATACCTTACAAAATACAAAAAGGCAGGAAAGCCTCTGAATTTCAGTAACAGATGCAGACTATTACACGCAGCCAGTCATTGCTCATTTCACCCATCAGCTACTTGACCCAGCTACATACACTGGTATCTTCTGAGACATCCCAAAAAAGCAGCAGTAGTTGGAACATCCAGTGCCAGACATGGGAATATTAAAGTTTAACATGGGCACTTTTAAGTTGGTAAATGCTCAGCAAAGTAAGCACAGATCAAAGGGGTTTTTGAGCTTAGGCATTGATGCATCTGAAGAAGTACCTAAGAGAGATGTAACGCTGACGAACGAACAGCTTATGACAAGAGTCCTTGAAACCCCAGAAACAGCAATACTCTGCACTATCCAGGCTCAAGAGTGCTCTGTGCATTTTCTAATTTACTGCTTTTTCCTTTATTTTCCTGTCTGCACAGAACATGGAAGAGGAATGGAGACCCTTGTCTTGCTGTGCTTCAAATAAAGGACAGACCAGGTTGTGTTCTTCACCTTGGACCTCTCAGATCTGAACTTCATGAGATCTGATCTGAGGGCCTGTTGTTACATGTGCCACACATGACTGCTGGTAGGGCTGTTTTTGAGCAGAATATTGAGAGTCTTAGACGCCCACCCACATTTTAGCCTTTGTATGTATCCCACATAGGTTTTTTGCCTTTTATTCCACCAGCAAAGATTGCCTGTTTGAGTCAGAGACCCTGCCCAGATGCCTCCTATTTGTTGCTAGAGACAAGTGACTTCACTCATCCAGCCACAGATCATATCTCTCTGATACTGCTGGAATGGAGAGCTGGTGCTCACTCAGCAACAGCACGATTTGAGGTGACTGCAGTTGTGCCTTTGCAAACTACTCAACGATGAAGATTTTCATCTTGGCACAGATACAGGAGCTGCAGCTGCCTTCTCCCCTTCATCGGGAACATTTCTATTACCATCAGAGGCATTTCCGTCACCTGCCACAGCTGCAGAGAGCAAGGAAACATCAGCTACGGCAGGAATTCAAGTCACCAGGATTCCCCATGTTACTCCTCCTCACTCTCAGAAGGACATGCCACAAGTGCAGGTGCCCTTTGCAGGGCTGGACGCTCTCACTGTGTCTGCCAGGACCACCAGTGCCCACCACCCCTCTAAAGTGGTTACAGCACCACCATCCTTCCTCCACCTCGTGTCCACAGTGAGAGATAGAGCAGAGAACAGCCAAGGGGATTCTGTTCTCATTACACATGCAACAGCTGATAATGCTGTTCCCAAACCCTGGGACTGGAACAACGGCCCTGCCCTTCCCAGGGCGCTGGAGATGCTGTCGTGTGAAAGCACAAGGGAGACCATGTCCTGCTGGGCCCCTCTGAGGAACAGGTACCTCACATGCTACGTGCTGCCTGCCTGCCACACCAGGGAGCACTAAAGAACCTGTAAAGGAATGTGTAATGAGATGACAGGCAACAAAAGCAGCATGGGTGAACACAGGGATTCTCTGCAGAGCCTCCTTTTGACTCTACACTAGGAGAGCACTCTCTGAGGGAATGTAGCATCCCTCTCTTTAGGCAAAAATGCCCGTGCCAGAGGAGATCCTCCATCACCACTATTTGGAATGCTCTCCTCTCCAGGTTTCCTGATGTTTTGGTGTTATGTAAGAAATGTTTCAGCTGGCTCAGTACTGCAAAAACCTGGAAAATGTCACAAAAATCTTTCATCTCTATCTGCACACACAATTTGCAAATGACTGGAGCAACCATCACGCCTAAGGAGATTAGAGCCTGTTTGCTGAAAACCAAAGCCCATCCCTGCCACACCAGAAGCTGAAGCAGGACAGGTAAAATGCCCATTACTGCAGTTTGGTTGATGTGGGGATGGTAACAACAGCAGAGCCCAGAGCTTGAAGGCACGTTCCCAGCAATAGAGCAAACTCCCCACAATGTTCACTGTGTCCTAAAGTCATTCTATTTTATAGATAGAGACACAAGGAAAAAATGAAATCTAAAAAGCATTGTCAACTTGAATGATTTTTCAGGTTCTTGTCACTAAACAACCATCATCCCTCAGAGCATACAAAAAGCAATAAACCCAATAGAGCTAATAAAGGAAAACTGTGTGGAGCTTGACAGATCTGGCTGTCCCTGGCATGTGACAGCCAATTTTCCAAGCAGGCAAATTGAAACTGCAGCAAACTTGTCCACAGGATAAGTGAGACCCTGACAAAAACAGCACCGACTCCTGTTTTTTAATACTGTTAAGTTCTGCTAAAAAAAGTCCATTTTGAAAGAACATTTAAAAGGTTCCACAAAATACATTTGTGACCAATACAAAAACTGCCCAGTAATTGCTGTTTATCGTCTCCCCTCTGCTGAGCATCAGCACGAACCCAGTGGTCTGTAACACACAGAAAGGGACGCCCCTCACATTGTCAACACTGGTTGTCCACTCTGGCTGTGCCATACCCCCCATTACCCATTACTCTGAATGCTGAAAACACATCAGAAACTGTAGTTTCCTCTAAAAGCTGGAATTCCTTAGGCTGTGTGGCAAGCCTGCACAGAAAGTTTTGCAGGGAGAGTCAGTGACCAAACCAAGACCCAATTTACCCAAGAACCCGTTAACATTTCCTCTGTGTACTCACTGAATGAACATGCTTTTGAAGCCACTAATTTACCAATAAATTACAATGGTCTGGAATCATTAGCAACAAAATAAATTGTTTTAATTGATCTGAACTTTTTTGCAATGCAGGAACTTCCTTTATAATTGTACTTTCTAAATGACTGAAACAGCAAATAAAAGCTCTCTTGGAGCTTTGTATCTGTAAAATGCTCCTATTCTGAAAGGCTGAAATTACAGAAAATAAGAAATCAACAACTCTTCCATTTTTGCAATGAACCTTGAACCTACCTCATGAACTTTATAAGAGGTCAAGGGAATTTCTATGTGGAGGGACACAGCACAAGCCACGCATAGACAGCTCATGCAGGAGCTCTTGCTGCACTGTCCAAAAACAGTATTACAGAATCACAGAATATTCAAGGACTTTATTATTTTTTTTTAGGGATCAGAGAAGATGATGAAGACTATGCAGATTTAAACAACAGCAGTTCATTTGGTATAACTTCAGGCAAATATAAAGGGGCAGAGGTTCTGTTAAAAAAGACTCAGGCCCTATGTGTTTGAGTAATGGCAGTCTCTGCAAACAGAAGCAAAGCTGCAATCTAAAACAAACACAGTGAACTGCCATCAGGTATAAATACATTTCTGTTCAAATTGGTTGGGGGTGTTCAGAGGAAATATTCAATTTATAAGTAGAGTATAAACGGCATCTTTCAAAATCAGGGTTTTCGGCACAGATTAGCTCTCCATCCCCATCGCTGCTGAGAGGGCTAATCATCACCCTGAATCAGTGCTTCGGTTGAACCTGACACTGGAAATAACATATAATTACACTGATTAATTCTGCTGAAAACATACATTGTTTTGCTATAGAATGTAAACACAGTAAGGTGAAAGTGTGTTACAAATAGAAAAAGCTGCGCTGTTCAGAAAACCCCGCTCAGGTGCTACAGGCGTTGGAGTGACTGCATTTATTAAAAGAGCAGCACTGATTCCCACAGCTGCCTCCTGACTTCTGAGGGGGAAAAAAAAGCAGAAGAAAACTGGTGGATATATGACCCAGGAGTACAGTTGCAGCCCACTAAAGGCATCCAATTATTTATATATACATCAGAATAAAACAGAACAATAAAAAAGGACTGCTTCAAACAGCAGCAATCCTGCACAGCATCTGCACAGTGAAGGGCCTGATGTGGCCAAAGGACCCCAGGTTCAAACAGGGGGCTGATACAGAGGGAGCTCAAGGGAGAGGCAGGAAGGAAACAGAAGGAACTCAGTCCATCTCCTGGGAGTGAGGTATTAACAGCCAATAGAAGAAATATAAAAGGGCCCACAACACAAAGAAAAAAAATCCTAAAAATAGGAATTCCTCCTTGCACAGAATTACAGCAACAAAGCCTGGTAATTTTGCAGAAGACACCAGCATTAATACAGAGTACTTAAAACCAAGAGATATGCCTTTCTCCTTAGCTGCATCTTGCTGTGCAATGATCTGAGAAGCCACTGAAAGAAAATTGCTTGAGTTTCCATTTTAGAGCTGCACTTAACCAAATACTATCTGTCTTCAGACATATTAGCAAGGGAAAGTAGCTGATTACTTGCTTTTCCTGTAGCACCTAAAATCCCAACAGCCACGGTGTCAGTCCTTTGTCACCCACAACCTCCAATGCTGCCACATTGTTGTCACCACTCTCCCTGTGCACTGCTCGCTCAGATTCTTTGGGTGTTGTTTTAATTTATTCACCAACACAAACCCCCCTACCTACAGCAAAGCACCCACATCCCACAGGACAGCAGCATGAGTTCCATGGACTCAGCATTTTCCAAGACCCTTTTGCAGCATGGCAGGTCGTGCTCTCCTGAGCCAGCCTTGCCCTGGGATGGGGAAACCCCAGTACCTGGCTCCTGCAGAGAATCTCTGCCACAGGCAGCTCCTGGAGAGGAGGACCCAGGGTTTGCCTGATGATAAACAGAAGGGAAAGGCAAACAAAAAGCTGCAGCTGAGTAAGGAACATTAAGTGTGACACGGGGAAGCTGTGATGCATTACTCAGCCTGATAAGTTTAATGTATAATTTAGAAAGATATCACCAAAATGGAAAAGAGAAGCTGTTAAGCAGCTCTGAAGGGTATTCAGCTCAGGCATCACAGGCAGTTAGTGTTCACAGGAAGCTGCTTGCCCCATGGCACAGAACCACCCCTTGCCCGGTAACTTGATTTAGATGTGTCTCAGCACTGAAGCACTTCAGAAAGAACTCATTCCTTTCCATAGGCCAGATTTAGGCTTTTCAATGAGCATTAGATATTGCATCCCTGCTTGATAAGCAGAAGTCATCAGATGGGAAAGCCTTTCTCCAGCTGCTGCTTAGAGTAGTAGGCTCAACCATGCAGTTTGAACCCTTTGACACCTTGGAAGTCACTAATAATCCCAAATTACATTAAAAAGACCTTAGAGAATGCATCAGCAGAAATAATAAAAAAAAACCCCAACAAACACACACACACACACAAAAAAAAACAAACAACAAAACAAACAAACCAAAACCTACTGCTCACATAACACATCAGCTGTTACAATTTTTGTGTGAAAGAGTATAAATTGCAGCCACCTTGCCATAGCCCTTTGAAGAAATACGTATCCTGGGGGGAAAAAAGAGCTTTGCTGGGGGCTTAGGGAATCTTCTGCCCTTTTGGCTTCACAGGACATGCAGAGGAGGAATGCTGCAGCTGCTTGTTGAGGAGGGCTGTAGGCTGATGAATGACAGCTCAGCATCTGCCTGACAGGGGAAGCATTGACAAGGAAAGGTTTAAAGGTTTATTTGCCAGCTGAACTTGCCCAAAGTGTCCCCTGGAGCCCACATTTCAGAATTAATGACTTCTGATATTGCTCATGCAATCACTAGAGGGCCTATGGAAAATATTTTGATGATGAGGGATGCCATTTTTTAATAGGATGAATATGAAGAGCAGAGGGAGGGCACCCCAAGACACCCCCAGCACAGAGCAGACCCCTGCCATGCTGACACCAAGAATGGGACAGTGCAGGGGTCCCACTCCACAGGGGCCCATGACAGCACCTGCTCCAGCCCAGCACCACTGTCTGCTCAGCACCACTGGAAGGATTCCAGCATCACTGATGAATCTTTAGCTGCTGACTTGAATTATCGTTGCACGGCTCACTGCAGGGAGCTCAGTCAGGTCTCCATGGATGCCCCGGCCTTGCACAGAAAACCATCATCTTAATTGGGGAGGACTGGCAGCCTGTGCTGGGAGCACAGTGCCTGGCCTCCAGTGCAAATCCACACTGTCCCACCAGGGATGCTCCTCCATGCATCCACGTCATGGATGCCATGGGCCCTGACAGGTGAATTTCAAGCAAAGTAGAAATGATGGGTGGCAGCAGGTTAGACCTGAGACAGGAAGGAAATTCATCCACAGAGCCAAAACAGCATTGTGGCCTGGGAGGGAAGAAGGTCACACAGCAGGACACCGACAAAAAGCTGTGAAGGGTCCCAGAAGTGCAGGCAGTCCCAGAAAGTTTCGAGTTTTGATGTCTCTTCTGGCAGTCCCCCTAACAAGGTTACTTGTTATTTCCCTGGCTTCTTTCACCATCCACACATTTTCATTCAATGTTTGAGTTTACCACACTTGAGAAGAGAACAACATCTTGCAGCAGTGTCACTTTATTTCCTTTCCTTAAATCAGATTTTACTTGTGTTGCTCTTTAGCAAAATTCATTGTCCTGTTATTCAGTATTACCAGATAAAAAGGACAGAACTGTCTTATCTACAATTTTGGGAACAATTCCTCATCTGACAGAGTATTTGTCCAACACTGCCATTTGTCTTTTCCTAGCCTGTTAATATTGACCTTTTCTATTTCCTTTAAATAGGACCTTTCCAGAAATGATCTCTCCCCATCCAGCCCCTGTGGAATGGGACCATCCAGCACCACACACAGCATCTTGGACAGGACTGTGACACCAGATTAGGATGCACTTGGTTTTATCCAATCCCTCTGTTCTTTATTTTTGTATCAAGTTTTTACTCTTCACTTCAGTTCCATATTAAGAGAAACACTGACAACCCATGACTCCCTCTAATGATATCCTAACCACCTCCCAAGTGCCTGCAGGACTCAGAAACAGCTTTCCTATTTTGTCCCTGTTTCTCAGCTCCATTAAAAATACACATTAAAAAAGGTTTTGTTTCTCGCTGGCTCATTATCCAGAGCACCCTGTGCTCCAACACCAGTCTGACCAATCCCAGTGACATTCTCATCCCAGTGGCACAGCTTTTCTGGCTTCCCACTCCCAGCAAAGGGGGAGATGCTTTTCAGGACACACCGTCACTGCAACTGCTCCAGGAAGTGCTTTATCACACATATATTTTAAACTCTTGACAACACTCACACTGAGATAAGGGAACAGGAACTTGGGCCACAGTTTTATAATGTTTTCCCTATTTCTAGTGGTTTATCTCCATGAAATATCAGTATGTCTCACAAATCCCTACAAATCAGTGCAGCTGGCAGTATCAGCCTCTCTGACCTCAGTCAGTACAGCCTGCAATGATTCACTCAGCTCAAAAAGGGAACTCTTGTTCCCAAAGCCTCTGCATCCAGCACTCCAACCACTGGGCACCCACCTTTGCAGTGAGACCAGTATTTCTTGGGATGATGTTTACTGCTGTTTACTTAAAGCAACAAGTGTACCTGCACCTGCCACACAAAGACCTTTGACGTGCAGAACAGCAGAGTGTGATCCCGAATTTCCACCCTTTCAGGGTCACAGTGTGGGTGGGAATGAATGTGTGATGAGTATCACACTGCTGCACCAGTCACGGGCCACCAAGCACCTGCAAGGAAGGTGCTGATGGCTGCTCCAAGAAGCTGTCACAGACCAAGGTCCAGGTGGATCATGGAATACACGGAAAAGGGGCCTGGGACAGAGAGATACCAAGCACATGGGCAATCCCAGCCAAATAATTTAAAAGCACACAGTTGGATCCTGTGATTCTGTACACAGCAGGGAGCAACTGGCCCCTGGCCACCTAGACATGCTGCAGCCGAGCAGGACCAGCACCTGGTGATGTGGTATAATCCCTGGCACGCTGTGAATGCCTGTGCTCCCTCTGGATATGGAGGAACTAATCCTTGTGAGTGCTTGGTGCAGCTCTGCAAGGAGCTGGTTTACTCTGCATGGAGCAGGACCAGCATGAGTGCTCATGAGCCAGAGCAATCTGAGGCTGCACTTTGGTGTTTTTTGTTTTTTTTTAACAAGCACAGACTGTGCCCGCAGAATTTGACATAATTTGAGTTCAGAGATGCAATAAAAAATAGCACTCCCTTCCCAGAGCTTTTAGACTCAAAAAATCTCATCAAAAAGAAATGCAGGTCTATAAATTATGCAGCCCTACCCTGCCTGTCACATTCAGCTGATGCGTAGAGTCTCTTCACTTTCTCAGTGGGTTTGAATTACGAGAGTTGGTAAAAATGCTGAGGGCTCCTGCCTCAGGCTGTGGGAGGGCAGCCCTGTGCTGGGCTGCTGCCTGAGCTGCTGAATAATCTCATAGCCAAAGACAACGATTGCTTTTGCTGCAAATGTGCCTGAACATAAGGTTATCTGGCTCAGAGGGGAAACCTCACTGGGGCAGGAATATCCCAGAGAAAGCATCCTCCTCAGACTGGACAGTAACTTTCCCTGAAGACATCCCCTGAAGGACACTGGCCCCAGAAGCACAGCAGGGAACACCTATGCCAGTGCTGGG
The DNA here is from genome assembly GCA_013397295.1 of Polioptila caerulea. Lineage (NCBI taxonomy): Eukaryota > Metazoa > Chordata > Aves > Passeriformes > Certhiidae > Polioptila > Polioptila caerulea. The sequence continues at coordinate 242,508 of VYXF01012584.1, forward strand.
CACTGCCTGTGCTATCTGTGCTCACACACAAGCAGAACAGTGCAGCACTTTTCGCCGTAGTCAGATCTTGGCACAGTGTGCAATGAAAGACTTTCAGCATTGCCAGTGTGTGCTGAATTTAGCAGAGAAGGGAGCTGGGGAGATGGGATTCCTACCGACAGAAATAGAAAGTTTTAAAGCTGCAGCAAAAGAGAAAGACTGCTGGAACATGGAGTCCTCTAGCAGCATCCAGCCAAGCAGCAAGAACCAAAAGGAAACCTATAAATAATATAGAGCAGATCTGCTCTGATCCACTAACCTACTTCAGGACAGGTTTACAGTGAAGAATAAAAAGAATTTAAGCTTGATTGTGGTGATTTAGAATGTGTACAGTGTTGATGTATATTCCTTGCCCTGGTTTCTCAGCTGGAATTAAACTAGATAACTCGCTCCATGCACAGGGATAGAAGTCTGTGTTCTCTGGTTCTATTTTTGGAGAAGAGAGGGGAGGGAATGCCTTGTGCTGCCAGCTCCATGTGCTTCATGGCTGTTTCCTGCTCTGCTGGTGGCCTGGAGCCATGCCCTTGGGGCAGGCAAGATCCCAGATGCTGTGACAAAAGCACAGCAGGATTAGAGCACCCTCATGGGAAGGGAAAGCAAACACATGGATGTCACCATTTATCAGTTTCTCAGAGCTGTCCTGGGACATGCAGCATGTGTAATACTTGCGTACTGACAGGACACAACATCACGCAGAACATGGGTGGTTAATTGACATTACAGTTACTTGATGGTGAGTGAATCGAGGCAGTAAAAGTGAGCCCAGCTTTCCTACAGGATGCATGGCAAGACTGTCAGCAAACCCAGGGAACAGCCCTAACTTTACTTAAATAATGCTGAGTAGTAATGTCTTTCATGTCTAGACTGAATACTGCAAAATGGTGACATGTAACTTTGCAGGTGTTGCAGGATGCCTCAGCCAAGAAATTCATGGCATGGGACCCCTCAGTCTCTTGTTACAACCTCCTGCCATCCCCTGCCCTGAGACACCCTGAGGTGCTGGACACCATTTCATCACTGGCTAAAGAGTTCTTCAAAGAACATCTTCACGTTGCCAGCGCCTCTGGCCCAGGGCCTTCTGAGCCTCTCTCTCTCCTTTTTCCATTCATCAGCACCATCTTAATTTCAAGCACACTCTGCCGAGGCAGACAGAGCCATAAATAGCCTCCTACCTCATTGTGTCTGCTCTCTGGGAGCGTGCTGTCGCTGGCACAGGAAACACTCTGGGGGGAGTGAGTGCTGTGCTTAGCCCAAGTGGGTTTCAGCATTCCACATGTGAGGCACATCCATCCAGAGCAGGGCTGGGACCTGCTTGCACACCTACTCCAACAGGAAACCTCAGCATGACTGGCACTTGCACAAACTTTAAACATTATTAATTACCGTTACTTTCCTGAAAACGCTCTGAAAAATAATTGTGAACATGATTTGGGCTTAATGAGCAAATATGTTTTGTGCTTTTGACACAGGCACGGCCCAGACAGGTGAATTGATAGCCTGTAATCTGCTAATTTATTATACCAGACTCTACTGATGTTCTTAGCGTCCTACTCTTCCTATTTCCCATCTATTTCCATATCATTTTGACCCAAAGGAGATAATCCAATTTTGCAGGTATATGTTCCCATTTTGCCAGTCTTTTAACAGAGTAGAAGCAGACACCACTGTGTGGGTGAAGGGGTGCTCGTCACTGCCACCAGAGCAGCTCTCACAGTGCCAGTGCCTGTTGGTTCATGGGGGGTAAACACCAACCTCCTCTCGGAACCTTTGGTGGCTCCCACCTGCAGCAAACAGAGACCTTCACTCCTCCAACCAGCCAAGAGACAGACAGCAGGCAAAGGATCAGGAGTTGCTCTGTCACAGATCACCCCTCCTGTCCCTAAAACTCAAACCTACTCTGCAAAGCGAGGCTCAGGGCACCTGGCAAGCTGTGCCTTGGGAAGTCACAGTCTGCTGCCACCGAGCTCTCACGCACTTCTGCACAAGTAAGCCTGCTATGTTTTGCCTACATGACATGCAAATTCACACATTTGTGTGGGTAGATAATATCCATAAAAGACTTCCAGTGATCAGGCACCAAGTCTGGCACTTCAGAACAGGTTCCTGCCCTGTGTCAACACCTGAATTTTTTTGTTTGTTTTTTTGGGGTTTTTTTTTGGAGGACCCCAGTATGGCACCCACAGCCCACCCTGAGAACAACACAACCCAAACAGCTCTAGCATACCTCAAAGCCAAGCAGCACTTTGTGGAAAACAAAAAAAGTCGAACTTTAGCACTGTGCTCCTGGATTTTTCTGATTAGAGAAGCCCATGCTAAACACTTTTAAAAGCTCTTTTGGCCCCAGGTAATTCCTGGCATAATGTCCTTCCCAGTAAATTGGTTTTGGGGGCGGGGGACTTGGTGCAGACTAATTCCTTGTGTTTTGCTGCCAGGTCTGTGACAAAGAACTGCTCCATTGTTCCAGAATAAGGTAATCTCTTGCTCTCAATAAAACACAAAATCACAAAAATACATTCCCCCCCCTTAATTCAGTTGAAACCCTGAGCTGTTCCCCAGGTAATTAATAATGTTTGCAAATGTGCCTCCTTTGAAGGAATATTATCGTAGTTTAGGTGACAAGCTCAGACTTGGATTCCTTTTTATAATTCCTAACATCTACTCAGGCAGCATTAATTGGATTCAAAGCTATTACAAAGGAGTCGGATTGGCCACTTCATATCAAATTCTTGAAGAAATTTTGCTTTGGGCTGCTCTGAGCTGCGGTGCTGTTTCCCAGCCTCTCCCCCTCCAGTGCCCAGCAGCACTAGCACAGGGCACTGGGCAGGTTGTGCTTGGGCTCAGCAGAGCAGGGCAGCTGAATTCATTGACTGCAGAGCAGTGCCTGGAGTGTGAGGTTTATTATTACATAAGGAAGGACCACGAGATGGAGACTGGTCACCTGAGGCGATGGTGAGTCATCCCACCTTGGGAGGGCACTGGCACAGAGGGGCTGAAGTGGCACTGTGCCACATTTGGGAGAAATCCCTTGGCCTGGAAAGCCCCAAAGCCTCTGTGGACACCCCAGGAACAGATGTGGCTCCAGAAGGAAAAAAACTAAAAGGGATGTCTGTGTCTGTGCAACGCTGACCCATCTCCCTGGGCTCAAATGAGGAAGTTTCTTGGCTTCTTTATCCTGCACAGACCCACACATGCAGACAAGCAAAATAAACTGAACCCAAGGGTCTGATGGAGGCATGCCAAGGAATTGTCTTGACCAAAAACTGCTGAGAAGTGCCTAACACTGGAAAACCAGCAGTGTGATTCACTTATTTCATAATCATTTAAGATATCCAATACATAATTCAACAGAATTTGAGGATCCCGGCTGGAACCAGGACCAAGCAGGCAAGCCTGGTCTCATAAACTCTGCTGTAGAATCTCTGGCTGGTTGAACATGTTGGGGTTTTTTTCCCTGCTAAATATAAGCTTTAAATTGAATTCCTCTATGTGTAAACAAGATGCACCATTTTGCTCAGGAGTATTTTCTCTTTTATCATTTGAGACTACCAAACAACAGAGATTATTTTAATAGCAAGTCCAACACAAAGTCCACTTACTCCCAGACCTGCTGGGCAAGCCATGCTGCCAGCAAGGCTACTTGAGTCCTGAACTTCTTCCAGGAAAGGGCTGAGACTGACCCAGTGCACGGGATGGGGATGAGGGCTGGGAAGAAAGCACAAAGCAGAAAGCTTGAGGATGCAAGGATCCAGGGCTGCTCCTGAGATCCCTGCCAAGAGGGCTCCACACCCAGAGTCAAAACAGCCAAAGTCTTAGGCACACCAACAGGAACCCCAAAGAGCAAAAGGGCTGTCAGGAGGATGAGGAAGAAATGGCTGGGATCAGAGGTGCCAGTGCCAGTGTACCTGCCAGGGACGGAGCAGAGCAACCTCGAAAGGTGCCAGTGGGCTTGCCAAAACAGAGCCAGAGGCTCACACAAGGGACCAGGGGCACAGGGGCCCAGAGGTCATGGCAATAAGACAGTATTATGCCCAAGGAATTGCAAAACTATTTGATGAGACATTTGCACCACACCTTCTGTTGAAACAGAGCAAGTTAAGCCCAACTCCAAGCCATGCTGATGACTTTCAAAATTTTAATACGCTGACTCTAATATCAGCACTCCAATTATCCGTGGGAACATGCAAACAATTCACATTTTGCAGTGATTCCCAGTCACATCGTGCGCCTGTGGAGGAGGCATCTGCAGAACCTGCTCCGATAGAGTTAATGGGCTGCTCTGCCAGAGCCTGTTTAGAATTCCAGGCAGCACCAATTTAGTTTTAATGGGCACAAATTCAATTCCAATGGGTAAAGTATGCAAATAACAAATAAAAGGGAACCACTGCTCCAGCAGCTGCTGGAGAGAATGAACGGGCGCCCAGCTGCCCACCTTGCCCCGAGCTGCTCTCTCCTCAGCCCATCATCTCCAGCAGAAGCAGCCCCACGGCCACACGGGCAGCTGGCAGGGACAGGGCTCGCCCCCGTACCGCCAGCTGATGGATTTATTTGCCAATGAGTGCAGATATGACACTAAAGAGCCCTCAATAACACCAAGCCTCATTAAATTTTAATCAGGCAGCCTCATACTCCCTCTTCAAACACCAAGGCATTGCAAGGGAGGGGATGTGATACAGAGCCTCCAATGGGGCAGGGGAACACCTTGGGAAGAGCCTTCCCAAAGCACCATCACTGCAACTCTGCCCACCAGACCTGGAGGGGACAGGCTGCTGCTGTGAGATGTGGCACTCTGACCCTCCTGCTTCATCACAGCAGTGCCCCTCCTCTCTGGGGATCCCACACAAGAGGCAGGTCTGTCCTACAGGGTCTTACAGGAACCAGCAGAATTGAATTTCTGCTTTGAGCAATACCATAAAGGGCTTTGGCTTCAAACTTGAGCTCTGAGCTGCAATTGGGGCAGATTTTGTCAACACTCAACATGTGGTAACCTCTGTATAACTCAGGAACAGCAGTGTCACCAATGTCTTTCCAACTGGGAGTCATTGGCACTGGGAATCACTCATGGGTAAGCTGCATACATTCATCTGTACACATTTGTGCCTTTAACCCAAGGGTTGGAAACACCTGAGAATACAGAGGTGAGTGAATAAAAAATCCTTCCCTCGCTAAATATTACACTGGCACAACATGGTGGATGCAACACAGTCACACTCTTGAAGGTGGGTTCATTTCTTGTCATGGAGAGGAGGTAAAAAATAAAGATATTAGAGACAACTAACAAGCCGAAAACAGACCAGAGGAACAACTACCTGGCACACTCCAAGCTGTTCCTCAGGTGAGCACAGGTTGGGTACCAAAAAGGAGCAAGAAAGGCCAAGTCTCAGGTTTGCTACAACACGACATGTCAGAGTGGCTGAGGAAACCTGTCAGTTCCTTTGGTACCAAGTAAAGATTAAGTTTCCCCAACCTGGGGTCCCCTTTTTCACTCTGCTGCTACAGAAGCTGAACTCAGATTGAGTTATGTCACCCAGCTACATAGGAAAAGTGCTGAATTAAACAGCTTAGTAACTTTACACACTCAAACCAGGGCAAAATACCATAAAGTATACTGAACAGTGACCGCCTAATGTAGATTTCTTTCTTAAAAATGGCTAAGGCAGCAGAAACTAGGAAGGCAAGCACCAAGAGTTTATGGCCTCTTTAGCTGTGGCAGACTTGGTCCCTCTTTGCAACATCATCTCTGCAGCCACTCCAGAGATCACAGTGGCTGCAAGGACACCAGAGGGAAATTAGATGTTAGCAGCTGGGAAACAGAGAAGTCTACCTTTATCCAGGGGAACTGAAGATGCTTCTCATAGTTAATCACTCCAACCTGTATTTAGCAGGAAAAGGCTGCAGCAAATCCCTGACCCACATCCTCTTCCTGCACTAACTGCTTGTTTCCCAGCCGTGGCAGTGAAAAACTGGCCAGAGTGTTGGGATTCTGGAAATGCCAGCCGTGTTTGGCACCTCTGGGCAGCCGCTGCCCTGCCCCAGGCAGCATCAGTCACTGCTGATCACCTGGGTCAAGCCATTCCTCTCTGAACTGATTTACTCCTTGACAAAGGCTCGTTGTGTCACCAGAGCAGGACCAGAAAAACACTGGTGGATGAAGGACTCTGCAAGGACACTCTCAGAGCATTCACAGGAAGCTGCCAGGCCTGGGATGGAGACAGCAGGGTGACATGCCACTGGGATGAGGGGATGCAAGAATCTGCAGCAAAGATTATCCCAAAGCTTATCCTGTCCCAGCCCAGAGACTTTTCCATGTGATCTGTAGCTCTGCCATGCAAAAAAAGCTGCTGGTTACAGTACAGATGCACCCTTGACTCCGGCGCAGCGCTGCTGAGAAAAGGGCACGCAGGGCTGTGCACAGTGGCTGGTGTGACACAGCACAGCCTGGCTGTTTGGGTCTGTTGTGTGGAATGATGCTGTCACCAGCGGTGTCCCCAGTGCTGCAGCACCAGCACCGAGGGCCAAGCACAGGTGAGACACAGCACTTCTGCCCAGGGAAGGCAGACCTGTGGGCACACGGGTGGGGCATGTTGCCAAGCACAGCACCCTCCTGTTCCAAAAATCCTCCTTGCCCTGCCAATAAGCAAGGACTCCTGGAAGGATTTTTCCAGCAATTGCCTCGGCAGGTGTAGAAAGCATTAATATTACTGTCTGCTCCCTGCAGGTGCACTGAGCCTTGTGCTGCCCATATGCTGCATTGCTCCCATCAGAGGAACATCAGCATTCTCCTGCTGCAGCTTACAGTCGCTCTCACATGTTTCAAGATGGGGTTTTCCCTTTAAAAAAAAAAGAATTCAAACTGGGAAGTGGTTTCTAGGAATCTCTCCAGTTTGGCACTGAAGGGCTGGCACAGAGGGCCCACAGCTCGAGCAAGCAGGAGCCTGCATCATGCTGCCTTCCCCAGTTCCAGATCCAGTGATGCCTGTGCTGCAGCTGTCAGCCCAGGGCTGCCTTCTTCACTGTCCTTTTTCCTTGGCCTGGCTGTACCTGACTCTACCTGTCAGCACAAGTTCATCAGGTTAGGAGCCACAGGTAGGGATCAGGCCCTTGTAGCACCAGCCAAACCGAGAAGTTTCTCCCTTCTGCTCCGGGAACAGTAACCAACACTTCCTTGACCTCAGCTGCCATAAATACTTATTGTGGGATTCACACACATTCACAGTATCACAACGGAAATGGAAACTGAGGTGAAATCATTGAGATGAAGTACAGGAAACCCGGGACCTCTTACTCCAGACACAAGGAACGCCCAGTGCAGGTGTTCCTTAGCCCACTCAAAGATCCAAGCTGTGTTGTGCACCACATGCAGGCATCCCCTTCTGTCCCCTGTGACCTCAGCAGAACCCTCCAGCACACTCCAGACACCACACTGGAGGAGTTCCAGGAGTAGCTACAGCTGGACGTGTGCAGACGGCCTGCCAGGCACCCAGCACACCTCATCTGTCTTCTGCCAACAACAGGGGGGCACCCTTGGCTTGTCCCTTTGTCCAGTTGCCCAGGACTGAACGAATGTGTCCTCTTTTACACATAAGGATAACAATTTGCGAGGTGCAAAGAGCTTTTGATGTCAGGAAATTGAATCTTATTCAAATTCAACAAAGATAATGGGAGCGGAAGAAATGCACATCATCAGGGCACAGCGACAGAGAATGGACCTGTGAGCCTGATCAATGGCTGCACTTACTGCAGCTGAAAAAAGGAGAGCCTGGGTCTTTTCAAACCTTGGGCTGCACAATATAATTCGAACACCGTGGGATTATCACAATCAGACATTTTTCAAAGACTGTATCTTGAGTACTTTATATCAGTGATTTCAGTTTAAATCTGAATTCACAATATGATTTCTATTTATAGGCTCACATTCTATTTTTGAGAAAAAGAGGAGTTTATTTCAAAAGTAATACCTAGTGTGATGAAAGACAGTATTTCCAGAAGAATTAATCTCTAAACCGATGAGCACGGTTCACCTGAAATGTAATTTTATAATTAATTGCTGCAAGATTGCCTTCCAATGGCAGAAGACTTCTTTAAAAGTCTTTTCAAATCAGGACAGTAACTCTGGATTTTTTATTGTAGCACATCTAATTTTGGAAAGCACCAACTACACTGGCAAATGCTAATACAGCAAGGTACAATAACATGTGCATTCTCCCCAGAAAGAAAGTGCCCAGGAAAGCAGAAGGTCAATGCTCAAAGCATGGCTGAGAAGGCAAAACTGAGAGGGAGGATCCAAAAACACAGCAGTGTGCAGAGCCCCATCTCCTGTCCCAGGGACTCTGAGCAAAGGGCCCGTCACATATCTGCTCATCCTTATCAGACAGGGAAACACACACAGCATTCCTCTCCTTCAGTGCTTCCCCAGCAAAGACACCTCGCTCCTCCCTTTTGGAGACTGCTGTCCCCTCAGCTCTGGGGTGGGTATGACAGTGGTATTTCACACTCCTATCTCCTAATATTGGAAACTGGCACAGCATGACCCCTCTCTCCTGGCTGCACTGTCTCAGTTCCTCAGCAAGGACAGGGTCAGTGTTGCATGTGGGAGTAGTCACTTGGGGCATCACATTTTCACACAGACCACGAGGAGTAAATAGAAGAAAAATCAGCTACTGCTAATTACATCTTGACGTTCTCACCTTCAAGCTTTTAAATCACAAGTGACATTTCCAAATCAATCCTATTCTTTTTTGGAGAGTTTAACAAGAAACATTCAGTCTCTAAGAGCACTTGGATTTATTTCTTCAGTAATTTGACAAGAACCCATTAAAATCTACTGGAGGTTGCTTTGCCCCCCATAGAGAGAGTTTAGTCCAAGGGCTTTTTCACAGTTGCCTTTTGGTAAAAAATGTAAATGGAAACTCATTGTAACAGGGCAAGTACTGGTAATGAGCAACTCTAAAATGCTAATCCAAGCATCCTTTCCATTCTGCACCTGATGAGCTGTACCAGGAAGTGCTGAAGCACCTGTAGCAGCTTCACCCTACACTGTAGTGCAAAGCAACTGATCTGTTTCCTGTAGTGAGTCCTAAGCTGGGAATGCCTTCCTCTTCAGCCCAAAAGGAGAGTAACCTCTGGCTTCCAGGTTTTCTCTTGTCAAGAAGGGAAATGTTCAGTTCCTCAGCAGGTTAAAGGTGCTGCCCATCATGTCCTGCTGCAGCTTTTCCACTGGTGTTTGACTCAATGCTGCACACTCCATTAACAATTCAGCTTTACAGAGCAGGGCTTAACTAAGGTTATTTAGCACCAATTTGGGCCTGCAGCTTAAAAGAGCAACCATCTCCAGACAAGGGGCAAACTTCTCTAAAAGGCCTTCTGATTAGCAATATTTACCAGAGAAAATAATTGGGAGAGTCACCACTCTGAGTCTACAAGGAGATCAAAGTGCAGATAGAGTCGCAAACCATCAGCTGATTGTGAGCTTTCTTTAATTGCTGCCAGTGGATTCCCCAGCAATTAATTCCTTATCACGATGCCCTCAGCTTTATGCCTAGCCAAGGAACATACAAAGTGAGCATCAGCCACAGGATAATTATGGGATGAAACAGGCACCACTCTTCCTGCTCTGAGCCGTGGCACCCTTCAGCAGGAATGGCCTGTGTCGAGTCAGCTTCATTAGGTATTGTCTAGTGCCCCAATCCTCATTTGTTTGCATCAATAATACATTCAAAGGGTTTATCTAACTTGCAAATGTGACTTCATTTATTGGTCCCGTAAGCAAGAAAGAGCTGTGACCAGAGAAGTGTTTCATGTTACAGGTTGGGCTCTAAACTGGAATGACTTGCTGAAATTTCAACAATTGCACCCCAACATAAACGTTTATATTAGTGTAATTTCCCTGTGCACATTGTAATAACGTGTTTTACCATAACATTGCCCGCAATTTTAAAGACATATTCCTTACAATAGTAGTTCAAACATGTGAACATTAAGAGATGCATTTCTACAGAATTAACTTGGAAATAAAGTTAAGCAACAGAGTCAATAGAGTGCAATTTGCAGAGGCTTGGCAAACCATCTGTTTTGACCCTCAATTCCTCCTCAGCGTACCAATATTTTTCTACACAGCAAATTTCAATTATAGTTACCTCTTCTGATCTCACTTTTTACACATCCAACTTCGGTACTGCTACTCAGTGAAAATGGACCTCCCTTCATTTTCTTCCTTGGCTGTACAGTATGAAGCAATACTGAATGCTGCTGTTCCACTGGAGATTACAGGTGGTCCCACACCCCGGATTTTCTTCTTGCTACCTCACTGAAAACTGGTAAAGGGTGCAGCAAACCCTCACAAAAATGGAAAAAGACCAGAGAGAAAAAAACATCTGGGACTGGTAAAATTCAGATTCTGCCATTAACTGGATTACTTCCTATAAAAACTACCTAAAAATAGTGACAAACCTGTCTGAAATGGCCACCATCCATACCAAATGCTGCCTGCCATTGCCACAGCTGTCACCAGCTCCAACGAGTTTCTGAAAGCTTCTTTGTAGCAATGAGACTTAAATGAAAATGACAGGGTAATAATCTGCCATAACAACATGCTCAGAGGTTTCTGCCTGTTTACTGAGACATGGGAAAGCTCAGGGATGTTCTGCCAGAAGGGTCAAAGTCCTCCAGGCCTTACTGGCTGCACATCAAAGAAAATCAAGACTTGCCATTTGCTTTAAGGAAAACAAACAGAGGAAGTGGGGACTAAGAGAAGATAAATTTCTTTGACAATTCATGCATCACTGTGATGGCATTCTCTGTGTCAGCAGAGCTTTCTTCAGCACCTGCTTGGAGTGGCAGGAGGAGGCTCAGACAGTTCAATCTTGTTGGATTGAAAATTAATGCTCTGAACTGGACAGCAGCATAAACCAAAACCAGTGGCAGAGCCTGTGTTGGTGGGAGCCCATCACCTGCATGTGTTAAGCAGAATTTTCATGTGATTCTCACTAAAGGGAAGACCAGTCGATTCCTTCCTTGAGGCAACTAAAAAGTGATTTGTCCCAGGCCAATCTGCCCAGCTTTGTGCTCTCCACCTGCTGGAGCTGCTGGCTGGAGTGGACTCACCCTGGAGTGGGTCTGGGTGACAGCACTGGACACCTCCACACTCCAGGGTCACCTTGGCGAGATGCACCCATGGCAGCAGGACCCTGAGCCTTTGGAAGATGCTGACTCACACTCTCACCCACTACTTAACTCTTCCAGGCAACAATGCATTTGGGACTTTGGAATGAATTCTGTTTATATCTATGAATAATTATGAGAATCAGCTGAAGTATGAATTTAAAAAGAGGATCCCCAAATTCAAATGAATCCCTGAAAAGATGGAGCAAGAGCTCTATGCAGTGATAGAGCAAACTTTGCCTCCTCTATCTCCCCTTCTCCCACCATTTCAAACCCTTTGATTCCCCTCCAGGCTTCTAGCACATCAAACATCAAAGGACTAACATTATTTTGAGCACACAACAACCCTAAAGTTCAAGATATTCTGCAGATGGATTTTAAAATCTTTTAATCCATTGTGAAGCCAAAATCCTGTCGTAAACACTCTCTGGCATGCTCCAGTTAGCTGCTCATGCAGAGAGAAAAAAAGCCTTTCCAGCTTACTCTGCAGATGACCTTGCAGTCCCCCTATCCCATGTTTCATGAACCTCAGGGGACCAGCGAGGAATCAGATAAAAGGATTTCATTTATTTTTGTTGGCATTGTTTTATGAAGCTTTCCTTTTATCGACACCTTAACTTCAAACCATTTTCAAACACCCAGCAAGGCACCAGAGATCAGCAGATATTCAAGGGACATACTGAAGATGTCTTGTCTTTGTTCCCATCAACCCTTCCTGTGAAGGGAACTCTATTTTGCACATGTGCTGAGCATTAACCTAAATACTGGTGGCACCATGTTGCTGCTCGCCTGCTGTGCTGCCCACCAGTGACACCCTTTGCTGAGGGATAAGCAATGCTGGATAGCTAATTACAGACCTGCAATTAAGCCTCACATGGTCCTGAAAGCTATTTCATCACAAGGCTAAACTCTGACCTCATTTCCCCAACAGAAGTCATAGCAAAAATTGTATCAGCTTTCCAGACAAGTAGATGGTCTCCCCTGACACATTGCATGCTCGCACATGTAATCTTTTTCCTGGCTTTTCAGGCAGGGAACATGGAAGATGCATGGCTGGAACTGCTGGAAATGGAAGGCAGCTGTTTCCCCAGGGACTAGAGAGATGCTGAGGATGCTGAGTGCATGGGGGGTGATTACTGGCTACCTGCTTCCCACACCACAACATGCAAACACTTCATTTAAGAGGTTCCTACATCACCAATCTCCCAAGCTCCCGCTGAACATCCTCTGATCTGTTTTCCTCCACATGACAGGAACATGGGGACCTCTCTGGAAGCCAGGCAGGAGGTAAATTCATGACCTCTTGGCTCCAGGAAGGGGAATGATTTTGTGTGGCATACCTCTCTACAGCACACCCTTTGCTGCCATGATCAGGGATCTTTCTTTGTCCCCAACAGACTGATTTCCCAATTAACAATACACTGCCAATCACTCAGACCAGTTAAATTCAACAGCGAAATACAAATGTTTTTAAAAACATCAGGTTCTTTTAATACCCCATCCCCTTCAAATACAAAACCATAAAGTGCTTCTGGAGCACCTGCTGTTGCTGCAGCACCTGCCCTGCTCAGCCCCTCAACCCTGCCCTGGGGCTGACACCAGACTCCACAGGCACGGTGTCCTCCCCATGCTGGCAGCCCCAGCCCAGGCTCTGCCACTGCCTGTGACAGGATCAGCTGAGGGCTGCCTCCTCTGCCAGTGTGTCCCCCTCTAGAGAGAGGGACACCATGCTGGGTCTCACAGTCTCTTTCTGCTTGTGATTCACAGCTCAACCTGCCATGCTTCTCCCCAGCAACTCTGTCTTCATGTGTCTGTCTGTGCAGCCACGTCTGCCCTATGTTTCTTCTACCTGGAATAGCCCTTGGACCATCACCCTAAGAGTCTTCTGAGATCCATCAGAAAAAATCAGAATGTTGAGCTTTGGTCCAAAAAGCCATCCAAGCCTTCTTAGAATTATATTCAGATCCAGAAAGCTCCAGCTGAAACTCATGCACAGCAAAATGCACGGGGTTTATCCTTGTACCTAATGGGTATTTAGCCATTTAATAAATACAGTTGCTACTCAATGAAGTTATTGAAGCCTGAGGCATCTGGGAGCTCTTCCTGCAAATCTGGGACAAGGAGAACGAGAGGCCTTGCAAGGGATGTCTGCTGGGAGGTTGGGTCTGCTGCAAACCAGCCAGCAAGGTCCCAGGGAAGGGCTCTCCTTACCTTGCACTTGACCCTCACACCCTCCCTGTCACTGTGTCACACATCAGTGCCAAAATAGCATCAGGAGAGTGCTCAGATAATGGTGCATTTACAATTATAATTGCTCATGTCCAGGAGTAATCCAGTTTAAGCCCTTTACTGTCTCAAATATTTAGAGAAATCCTGCCAGCTGCCTGGAGGGGAGAAAGTTAGGAGCCCTGGGAGAGCACAACAGATTTTCATCTTTCCAGCCCTGACAGCCTTTCACACATAAATATCCTCTCAGCCCTGCTTCCCCCCTCTTCCTGACAGAGTGACTGTCCTGCCTGCTGACTGGCAGTCCCAAGTCTCTGCCTCCCAAATCTGGCCCCCACCCCACTGAGCCCTGAACCACCACAGCAGCCCTGCCCTGGTGGCATCCTCCAGACAGAGGCTTCCAGCTCCTGAACTCCCTGATGCCAGGACTGGCAGGGTCACCAGCACGGCTGCCTCAAACCCACCCCCAGCTCCACCAGCATCCCAGATGTGCAATTCCAGCAGTTTTCCTTCTTTCACAAAGGCCCCTCCTGCCATGCAGGATCTTTGGGCAGAGGCCCTGCAGACCTGCAGGTTCCAAAAGCTGCAGTGCTCATCCCACAAAGTTCTTTTTTTCCTGTTTTTCTGGCTTTTAAGGCCAGGGAATAGCAGTGCTCACACCAATCCTGTTGCCCAGCACAGTGACACAGATGGTGTATTCCAGTCCTCAGCAGGGACCCTGGCTGAGCAGGACACACATCTCCCCAAACACAGCACATTCCAGAGGGACAGTCCCAGAATAGATCTCACTCACTTGGTAACTACATTCACCATTCACACAGCAAACACATGTGCAAGTTTTCATTTTGCTGACTTGGGCCCTGTGAGGTCTGTCTCTTGTTGAGCTTTTATCTGCTGCAACTGCCTCAATGCAAGTGCAGTTAATCGGCTGTGACCAAATCACTCTGGGGCTGCCTCTCTGAGCTGCTTTGTCCTCTCACCAGAATCTCTCCTCTAAATCTCTGTCATTTCCCATCCTCAAAGCAAAAGTACCACAGCTGGCTGCATGCTAACACTGCTCATCACAGAACTGAACAGTGTCTCCCTGTTCCCAGATCTGGACATTCATTACTCTGCAAGCCTTCTCCTCTCACCTTCTTTTCATGCAAAAGCTTGCTTTTCAACTCTAACAGGTGCTGACAGCTCTACCCATCTCTAATCACCATGTTCGGATTAATTTCTGTGACCAATGTTCATCAATATTTATTACCCCGCAAAACTTCACAAATCAAAGTGGTGATGATACTTGCAGGTAATGATTTTATAATTCCTTTCACATGATTGATAAAATATTGAATACTACTCCAAAGCAACCTCAAAGGGATGCTTCCCAAACTGCTGTGACAAACTGATAAGCTTCCCATTAGCAAGGAAGTGGCAAGATCCACCAGTGTCTACTGGAAGCCACAGCCAAAAGTCCTTGCACATGGGGTTGATGTTTACACCAAAGACCATGGCTCCAAGTGAAATGCTTAATCCTCTCCCAGCCTGAGGTTCGCAGCAGGACAGGCCTGTGTGTGAGGCAGGAATGTCACACCTGGACACTGACAGTGACACAGCATTGCCTTGATGAGTGACAGGACAGTCTCTACAAGGAGCAACAGATGCTCTTGCAGTCAGTAACTCCTGAGGGGTGGCAGAGCAGACCATGGACACTCTCCACCTTTGAACCCATGCAATGGGTGTTCAATGGGACCTGAGGCTCCTTCCAAGGACTGCTCCATGTTCCTGAAGCGTGCTGACCCCAGGGTCCATGAAAGACCTGGACAGAAGAGCTGTGCAGGCTGTGAGGGGTTTTTAAGCACTGCAGCTGGACACAAGTGGAATATTGAAAAATACATTTCCACATGCGTCACTAAAATCACATTCAGCATTTCCCCACTTTGCATCACAACTCCCAGTCATCAGAGAACCAACAACTCCCTGGTACGGGGGATTAGATTAAAAAATTATCATACTGGCTTCCTACACTTTCTCCATTTGCCATCTAATGCTATTCTGG
Source organism: Polioptila caerulea (assembly GCA_013397295.1). Lineage (NCBI taxonomy): Eukaryota > Metazoa > Chordata > Aves > Passeriformes > Certhiidae > Polioptila > Polioptila caerulea. The sequence continues at coordinate 257,971 of VYXF01012584.1, forward strand.
AGCCCAACAGGATGGAAAACCTTTGCGTCTGATGAATGCAGACAGGTTGATATTAAGAACTGTGGCAGTTTTGTCAGCAAGAAACCATCAGGCCATCAGTGCAATATTAAAGAGAGAACACTTGGAGCTCTCCTGAGCTTTTGTGTGAGCATAACCATGACAGAGTGAATTGCCCCATCAATACTGCACTGCCAAAGAGAACCATTCATCGTTACTGCTTTGGACTGGTAGGATGGAGCACTGTTGAGAACACAGGTCTTGTCCAACTTGTAAATCTCAGACTCAATCACAGAATAGCTGGGGTTGAAAGTGCCCTCTGGAGATCATCCCATCCAACCCCCCTGCCAAGGCAGGGTCACTTGGAGCCGGTGACACAGGAAAGCATCCAGGTGGGTTTGGAATGTCTCCAGAGAGAGACTCCACATCCTCCCTGGGAAGCTGCTCCAGTGCTCTGCCACCCTCCATGGAAAGAAATCCTTCCACATGTGGAGGAAGAACTTCTTGTGGTTTAGTTTATGGCCATTACTCATTAGTCCTGTCACTGGGCACCACTGAAAGCAGTCTAGCACCATTCTTTGACATCCACCTTTGAGACATTTATACTCATTAATGTGATTTCCTCCAGTCTTCTCTTCTCTAGACTAAACAGGTCCAGCTTCCTAAGTCTCACGTCATAAGAGATGCTCCAGACCCCTCATCATCTCTATGGGTGTCTGCCATCAGCCATGGTGATATGAGCTATCAGCAGTAGGGAAGCTCTCTTGCATCTTTTCTCATCTCTTGATTCATGTAAGATGCTTTCTTCACAATGGAGTTGCACATTTTTCTTACAGAAGTGGCAGCAGGGCATCCTAAACTAAGTGAAAATGGTTTGGGGAAAGGATGTGCAGGCTGGCTTCAGCACATCACCTGTGTGCAAGAGGGAGCAGCCATGAGCACCCAAAGCTCCATCCCTCCTGCACCACCTGCTTCTCCCCTTGCCATGGCAGTCATTTTCACCAGGAAAACAACATTGGAGGTGCTGGCTCTGTGTGTGATGTAAGGAAAGTGGGGAGAAGCATTCATCAGCAAAACCCAAAACAGCCAGAAACATGTTGAGTTTGTCAGATGGGTCTGGTGAGCTGAACTCACACCTCTCTCTCAGCAGACATTTATCTAAGTCAAAGATAACAGGTTGCCATGCAATGGGAAAAGGAGAACTGGTCTACGTCCCACTCATCCCTGGTGTGTTGTCAGGTTGCACTGGCACTGCTGGGGGAGAAGGGGGAGCAGGGAAGGTGCTTCATGGTAATAGGCTCCAAAGGGACCAGAAGGTATGGCACAGAGAGAGAGCCACTCTTCATCCTGGTGCACCTTCTGCTTCCTAGCAGGATGATGAAGAGCTTGCATACCTAGAGCTGGCTGAGATGTTGCTGCAATAAGAAGATCCTATAACTGTCCTTATAGTCCTGATTATAGAAAAACATCCTACATACAAGTGGCAAAGATTTGCCACCAGCAGCCTCCTCTTTGCAGTCCCCATCTGAAAGCGCCTGATGTATTACCCTCTTCCTTGCTTAACATTCCTACAAATTCCTCCAGGCCTGCCACTGTTATTCTGCATTATTTTTACACTCCTCTCCTGCAGCACCAGTTTAATGAGAATGCAGCTTCAATTAATGTGTTCCCCAGAGGGAAAGGGTCAACCCATGTACGTGAGGAATTTCTGATCCAGTTACGCAGGAAGGGAGGGATTTCCTCTGACAACTTCTAACAGCACAGAAAAATTAATTCCCCTTTCCCACAGAAGTTTATAATGAGAAAGCCACAATATCAAATTGTTAATAATTTCACAGGCACAAATTAGTGTTGCTGAGTGAAATCTCAGTCTTGTAACTTCGCTTTTAATGAAAGGCCACAGATGTTGGACTGTATTTGCATTACAGCCTGAGAAATGTTTCATAGTTTAGACCTCATCTATGTGGTTCTGTTAGCTCCATATCTGAGCTAATCTGCATAAATTTTCTCTTGTACCTATTCCCAGTGGCCAAGACAGTTTCAGTGCCAAAACCCAAACAAGTCTGATTGACCACATTCCTGCATCCTGCTGCTGCTTTAGGCTGTTCAGAGCCCAGCACAGATCCCATAGCTCCACTATGACAGCCATGGTTCACACGGATCCAGTTAGCTTCCAACTGACATGAACTTTTCAGTTAAATTATTTGTGTGGTCTGTCCTTAAATACAACCAAAAGATTCCATTATTCCAAGTAAAATGAGTTTTCCTTTCCTACTTATACACTAAACTGATAAAAGTTAAAACCATTCTGCTGAAAACCATGAACTCAGCTTCTCTTTCATTCATTTCATTCATTTCAGCTTGTGCAAACCTGGGGCAATGCTGATATTATTGCAGATATCATTTGCATAGGAAGAAATTTTTCTTTTGATTAAAGACAAAAAAGCCTTTCTGTATTTCTTGGTCTGCTTGTGGTGGAGACAACTGTGGCAGCTTCATCACTGTGCAGTTATCCAAAGGTCTGTGCAGTTATCCCAAGATCTGAGCCATCATACCATGGGAGTTTGCAGGAAGTCTGGTGAATGCATGAGTCAACCCCCTACTCTTCATCCCCAGATGAACAAAAAGCACTAAAAAGACATCCAAATTGCCCATTCTTAGTGAACCTCTCAGCATGCAAAGACAGCATCTTCAGATATGAAAAGAGCTCTGCTTTAGCAGGTGAGTGACAGAAGAGGTTGAGTCTTCATGCCCAGGATGCCACAGGTGCCTGGAGGAGCAAGGACTACAGGACACCCCACTCTTGCTCTTGCTGCTGCTTTCTGCAGGACTGAGGTCCTGGTGCATGCCATGCTGCCCAGGGAATCCTCAGCTCCAGGCAGGCTCCAGGGCATGTCCACAGGCTCAGGCTTGGATTCCATCACCATTTTGGGAAGTGCTCACTCCAACTGTTTTGCTGAGCCTCCCTATAATAATCACATCTCCCTCCCACTACTCAGATGATTAATGGCTGGATTTGATAGAAAACCTGGTGCTGTGCCCCGTTCTCCCAAACCTCCCTGACAAGAAACCTTATTCTGCTGTTTTGAGAGGAGACCTCACCTTGCTGCCCATGCCATTAATTGAATAACTATCAGTTCCAATTTATTCCACTTGGCTACAAATTAGATTTCAGCTGGCTACTTCCAAGCCTGCTTCAACACAAACTTATAAAGCCGAGTCCCTTGGCTGATGCCACTTGTCAACCTGCATCTGTTCTTGGGGTATTAAAAGACAACAAAGCCAGAAACCCGCCAGTCTCTGATGAACAGAACCCAAAATGTTTGGCTTTGCTTTTTTTTTGAGTTTATCATTACTTTAATGGAGCCAACTAGGCTTAGTATTACAGAGGCTCAGCCTGGCTGTCTGCATCTTGCAGCCCTCCACTGAGAGTCGAGATACAACAAGGAAGTTAAGAACTGATCTCAGGAAACCCAGCAGCACCAATTCTCCCTCAGAGTCGGGCAGTGACATGGGAGCACCCTCCAGCTCCACAACAGCATCTCCAGTGCCAGTTCCAACTGCTGTTCTGTGAGTGCAGCCTGATTTAATTCCTATTGGGGTATAAAAATTAATAACAGTAAAATGTCATGATCATCTCACACTAATTACGCATCTAATGAATAATTAGCTGCGGACACATTTGACATTTTTGGTCATTAATCTGAACAAGTGTTTTAAGCCTTGAACAAAACTCTGCAAATGCAAACTTGATGCTGAGCAGCTCAGACCTGCAGCATTGATGCTCCCTGTGACAGACAGAGACCACCCACTGGTTCCTGTCCCCTTCCCTGGAAACAGGGGAGCTCCTTGGACAGCATCCACCAGCTCCTGTCCCCCTCCCTGCTAACAAGGGAGCTCCTCAGATTTCGTGGAGCAGTGGAGCAGATCTGTATCTGCCACTATGATATCAGTTGGTGGAAAAACTAGGATTTAGGAAGGAAATTTCTGCATGTCACATCTCTTTGCACCAAACCCGGCTATTTACACAGGTAGCTGTGAGAAATACTTTTTCCTTCACATGCCATGAATTTTGTATAAACCATCAAGACTTAAAAGTTCTGTTGTAAACTGTCATTTTTTAAATGATAAAATCATTATATAAATGGTGGAAGAAGGCATAATTTTGCATCTTATATATCCATGCACGTGTATACACACATCTTTCTCTGTCTGGCTCAGGCTTTTACTGCCTCTCTTTTCCCTCCATCTCTCACATTTTGCCTGCAAGGTCTTGGGAAGGAAGGAAAACAAGAAGGAAACAAATCTCTCCACAAGGGTAGAGATGAACTCTGTTCAAAGGTGCACCAAACATCCACAGCTAATGAACAAAACACGTCTCATATTTAGGATGAGAGGACATATTAAAAAGGTCACAAAAGGCCAGGATTAGCACCAGATTGAGCACTAAAACCGAAACAGAAAGCAACAGATGTTTCCCTCCTAATTTACTCCATTAGGATCTTCTCCAGCTAGCATGCACTGCTGCTTGCTAATGAAGCATTTCCATCTCCTTGCTGCACAGCTCGTAAATAAGCATCCCTGAGGTTGGCGGCAGGAACTCAACTGCCCCTCCAGGGCTGGCTTTCTCTATTTTTATACACCCTAGTTTTTGTCAAAGAGAAAATAAAAATCTGCTTCCAAATTCTCAAGTAATTCTGACACAACTTCACTGCCTCCTCTTGCTGAACTGCATTTCTTGAACAGGGAAGCTCTAACCCCACAGTGAACCCCTGTTTCCTTGCGCTCATCAAAGCAACTCTCCTCATTACGAACAGCTGTGGCTGCAACCAGGTGTATTGATTTTCAAACTGCAGGAGCAAGGCACAACAGACCTAAAATAACAAAGTATTTCACCTCCTGTATTGCCACTCTTGGTATTTTACACTAAACTGAAGAAACACCCCCAAGTTGTTTCCTGTGGCAGACCCCTCACTGCTCCATCCCCGCCTGGAAACAGCCCTCAGCTCCAGTCTGTGGTAAAATAAATCACCTGCAGAACCACCTCAGCACTGAAACCTGCTCCTGTTGCTGTCACAGCCACCACAGACACGTCTGAGAGCTGTAATTGTCCAAATTACAGTGAGCCAAAAACTGGGGAACTGCTGCCTTGGAGAGGTTGATTTCCATCTCTTCAGCCTGTGAAATATGACCTGAGGCTGAAACATTCGGGGCAGAAGTCCCCTGAGGCACAAGGCAGAGGAGCACCGCAGAGCCTGCTGGTATTGCCTGCTGTTAAGACAGACACTTCCTAAGCAAGACACACAGAATTACAGAATGTTAAGTGCTTGGAAGAGTCCAAGCACTTTAAAGACCATCCAGTCCCAACCCCCCCTTGCCATGGGCAGGGTCAGCTATCCCAGGTTGTTCCAATCCCTGTCCAACCTGGCTTTGAACACCTCCAGGGTTGGGGCACACCCACTACCTCCCTGGGCAACCAGTTCCAGTGTCTCAGCCCTCCCCCCCCCAGTAAAGAATTTCTTCCATTAACCTAAATTCTTCCTCTTTCAATTTGTACCCAAACACACATCCCTACCCATTGCGCTACAGCTTAATTATAATGCTCTCGCAAAGAATTTCAATTTATCCTACCATGGGAACAAGCTCTGTAATGAAAAGGCTTTATTAAAATAGAATGTAAAACATGATATTAATTAACGAGGCTGTGCAGGTGTGTTCATGAACGTGGCCGAGCTCTGTTCACGTTGAAGGGAGGTGCAGTAGGGGTCAGCTGTGGCACAACACCCCCATGGCCATAATGCCACAGGTCCTGTCGTTATACACAGCCAACACAATGCTGCTGCTCAGGCTTGAATTCAGATGGGAAATACCATGGAGCACCTGGGGAGAAGAGGATAAAAATGTGCTCCTGGCAGGAATTCAATGAAACTTTTAAAGCAGAACCAGCCCGTGCTGTGCTTTCCACCACAGCACCTGAGAGATCTGACCAGGCAGAATTTCGAGGTGAGAATTAACACGGACCAACAGCATTTAAGGTCAAAATGCCTTATCACACAGAAAAACATGAGCCTAAAGACAGGACTGTCTGACACTGACATAAAACTCCTGCAGATGGAAAGCCAATGAGAGCCAAAATGTCACGGAAGACGTATCTAGCTGCAGTGAGGTTCTCAATCACTTGCAGATTGTGTGGTTTTTTTGGGTTTGTTTGGTTTTTTTTGGTTTTTGACATTCGGCTCAAATCTGTGTCCTTCATTATCTGGGTGTTTGCAAACCCAAAGCACCCTCGTGCTGGTGGCTGCTGGAGCTGCAGTAGAAAGACACCCTCATAGTTGTGTGATGGCTGTAAATGGTGCCAGGCCACAAACAGCCCCAGTTTGTCTCCTCTGACAGGAGCTCAGGGCACTGTAAGATGATAGTTATCACTCCCTTCAGCCAGCTTATGTGCGGAAATGCAGCAAATTATACTGCAGCAGGTGTGAGCGTTATGCAGGGCTGTTAAAAGGAGGCTGTTGGTATCTCACACATACATCAACACAAGAAGAAAACCCACCCATGACACAGGCTCACAGCCACGTTAGGCTTGTAGATACTCTCAGAGGTACAGCCTGGGTGCAATTCTGTTCTGAGAGTCTCCTTTAGAGAACAGAGATATTTATGGCGAATTTTTATTGTGTGGGCCAGATATACTTTGGTGAGTAAGCTAATCACTCCAGGTATGCAAAAACCATCAGCAGATGCGATAGTTAGCCCCAAGAAAGGCTGTGTCCTGTGTCACAGCTCTGGCTCAAGGAAACCTGCCCCTGCCCCAACAGATCAGAACCCCCTGGGACCCAGCAACTGTCTGGCAACTCTCCCACACCCCTGCCAAAGGGAGCTATTTCCTGACTTCCAAGCAATTAACTTTGAAATAAAAACTTAGCGTGATCTTGCACTAAGTTCTAATACAATTATATAGAGCTCTATGTATAAATCCATGTAGGAAGTGTGGTTTGTTCTGCTTGCAGAAACTACATGCGAGCACCCCCTCTGCATGGCAGAGCTGCAGCTGTTATACATACACACAGACAATTTTTATGGCTCAGCTCTAAACCTCTGAAAAATAAGGTTTATAATAGAAACCCTGACACCATCTAAAATATGGCAGCACTACTGGGTGCTGCTGGAATATGGCCCTAATATATAAACCAGGGAGAAATCCTGTTCCATTTTGAAACTTAAGAGACAGTAATCTAGAAAAAGGGTAAACCACAAGGAAAAATGGTAGTGTTGTCCATGAGCTATGGTGTCTAGTCCATCCAACAATTCAAAAATAAAATAGGATGCCACAATATTTAGGCCATGCACTGAATCTTGGACTGTCACAAAATAAAAACATGGTGTATCCTAGGATGGAGGTGTATTTCATAGAGCCATATGCCATTTTCCATGCTTCTGGGTAGTATTTTTCCAGTTAAAATCTGATATAAGAACAGTAGAAGTAAAGAAAAAAAATTTACGAGAGAAGTAGAACCCAAACCCTCCAGTTTTGCTTGATACAATAAATGTTGTTGCAAGAGAGCTTCTGTGTACTCCCTTCTAAACTGAAAGAAGTGGTGAAGCAGCAGATTGCTCACTCACAAGAGATACAAGTTTATCACTAAACCTTAGGAAAAAGCTCTTGGTTGCCTTGAGGCTACAGCTTTGCATTAAAATGCATTGAGGAGGTGGTGATTCAGGGGGCAGTGGACCAGGAACCTGTTTGAGATATTTCTGGTGTCCCTGAAACACTGAGCAAAGGATTCATCCTTGGGGTATCTGTTTGAAGAGTGACTCTGTGCCTCCTTGGGCACCATAGCCCTGGGACACCGCTCCCAGCACCAGGAGGGAGACGGCAGTGGGACAAATACCTGTCTCAGGAAGTGCTGCTCACTTGCAATTCTGGGAAAGAAACAGGAATGTTTTGGAACAAGGGTTGGAAATTAGGAAGCCAGTGAGGATTTCACTCATCACTCTACATGCTCCAAATCAGAGAAACATTTTTGTCTCTTCTCCCCTACACACCAACACTAACCCATCCCAGATACTGGGATCACATCCTGACACAGCCCAAAGGGACATTATTCCCCTTCAAAGAAGCAATGCTTTGGGGGCTCATGGGTCGATCCTGCGATTTTCATTGTGGCCATCCTGGATTCCTTTCCTACTTCCCCTAAACCATCTCCTTTTGCAAACTGAGCATTAAACGAGAATAAATCCAGATTTATCTCACTTTTCCTGCTAAAACTATTTCCCAGCAGACTTGTTACAAACCAAGCACACCATGTTCTTGTCTGCCACATCATTGTCCACCAGCCTGGCAATATTTTACCTACCTCAGGCTCAGCTCCCCTGCTCAACTGAGCCCTGGGTCCTCTGTGTTCCTCAAGAACAAAAAGTAGGATTTGCTTACGGAAAAAGCCAACAGCAGCAGCCCTAAGTAGCACTCCACACAGCAGCTGTGCTTCCCCTCAAACCCTCCCCACAGGCACTGCAGGAATGCCCAGGATGAAGGCAGGAGAGGGGCTGAACTCTTCATGAGCTGTTAGCAGGCTAACGAGGGCATCTGCAGGAGGAATAGGCACTAAAACTGAAACTAGATACAAAATAAATATCCCAGAGCTGGATTTCTTAAAAAAGATTCTGCTGAGCTATAGTTCCACATCAAATTTTTATTGAATACATTTTCTTCTGAGAATTTGTGCACTAAAACCAGTCAGAATCATATGAGAGGAGTATAAATTTCATGTACAGTTTCCACTGCAAACATCCTTCAGAAAAAAACGCAAAAGCACTTTTTAATCAAGCCCACTCCACATCCTCTCCCTCCTCCCATGGAACCCTAGTGGGAGGGTGGAAATTGGAGCCCAGACAGCTCAGGGGAGGGATGCTCTGCTTGAATGTTATGGGGAGGGGGACACATTATCTCCCCTTTGCCATGCTGGAAGGCAATGCCTAGGTCTGCTTCACATAGAGTTGTGAAGGTGACATTTTAAAGGAATTTATATTCTTACCTGACAATGTGAATTCACATATTTTCAGCAAACTGTTGTTAAAAACCAAACATGACACTGACTCTTCTCCCAAATGCAGAGCTGCCCCTCCAAAACTTACTTGGTCACATTATTTTCTGAATCTGCAATGGATTTCCTTTTTGATTATACAAAACACAAAAATGAGGAGGTAGTTCCCTGGAAAGACAATGTTTCTCACTGTATAAGTGATTTTGGGTCACTTTGAGCTTGAAAAGGCTCTAAGATCTGAAATGCTATTACAAACAGAAAAGCAATTTTAGTCAACCTCTTTTAGCAGCATCCCAGCACGCAACACTTTTAACTTCTTCTCCCCTCAACAACAACAAAGTGAACGCAGAAAAAAACTTCTTCTCTCAGAGGTTTCTGCATTTGTCACTATTATGTAAACTTTAAACAAGTCTAAAATCGAGCACCTTTCAGCAGTTGAGCTGGTGCCTGTGTGGCCCAGATGCTCCCATAGCAATTCTTCCTTGGATATTGAGCTACCTGGACCCCTGAGAAGAAAATTGCACTGAAGAAAAGGTTAATAAATGGCAGAGAGGAGATGACATCCCATAATAGTTATAATTACTGTTTATCAGAGTGCTGCACTGCACAGGTTACAGGATATATTTGCTGTATTTTTTCATTAAAAGAGGACATGGCTACAGAGTTGATCCCATGTGCCTGCTGGGCCACAGGATGCACTATGCAGTCACATCTCCTCTGTGGAACCGGTGACCTTCAGAGATGTTGCATTCATTTTTCTTTCTGCATATTTTTGTGATGTATTTGTCGTTCAATAAACCCAAAAGAAGAACAGAATTTGACACTGGAGCTCTTTCTGCCCGTACCAAGAGCTGCAGGAGGAGCTGGGGCTCGTTCTGCACCTCTCTCAGACTGCTCATGGGCAGAATTAATGTTGTAGCTTCATTCTCCGCTGCAGGCCAAGGAGAGGGTGAATTTTCCATGAGGATTCATTTTCCTATAAAGTTTTACACTAGGCGTGTAAAGCAAATTCCCAACAGGACAGCTCCAAGAAATGCAAAAGCATGAGATGAGCAAAATTTGACTGGTATGCTTCAGAAAGTCATTACATATCTGTATGGGGACACTATAAAACCATACAGACAGTGCATCTGTGCTGGTCAGTGGGGGTTGGAAGACTCTGAGATGCTTGGCTGAACCAACCTGACAAGGTCCTTGCACCCCAGAACACTCAGACACCAATGCTATGTCTTCAAAACAGCAAAATCCCTACAGAAAGTGACTGAAATCTAAGTTATAGAGAGGAATAACCACCAGTGTTCAGCATTCAGAAATAAGGACGGTGATGACGGAGTTGTTGATGCCCGCTTTTGAAGAGCACCACAAAGAAAGATAATTGAAGAATAGTGAAAATCCTAGCAGCCTCCTCTCTCCCTTTTCCAGCAGAAAGTGCCTGTGATGGTTCAGCTGAATGGTGACTATCATGAGAGCTCAGCAGAAGGACAGTGGTGTGTGTGCCATCGCTCTGGCCAGGGCAGCACCAGGCATAATGGGGACACATCTGGGAGCAGCCAATCCTTCCTGCCATACAACAAGGGGAACAATATGAAGACGCACTGTATCCAACAGACTTATTTTGTCCTGGTTACATCATTGGGAAATCTACTTTCCTGGAAAGAAGAGATTTTACAGCGACTTAAACTGATAAAAAACTTCACCCTCTATTTCACTCTGTCATGCCTTCTTTGCTGCCCATGGCCAATAAGCAGCGTGAGCCAGCAGACAGTCGTACGACACATGCCCCACGGCAGCACGAGGAACAGAGGCAAAGCTGACATTTAATGGAAAAAACCGTACCGTGATAAAAATTGTGCACTTTTTCTTTGTCACAGAAAGTGATCCCCTTAGGAATGCCGCCTGTTGAGAAGCAAAAGCCATTTAGGCTGGTCCTTCTCCTCTGGCTTTTGCCCCTCCATTAATATGCTAAAGAAGACCATTGCATGATCTCACAGAGGACTAAGGCTGTGGTCCCTACACACCATTTCCACAGCCTCGGAAGTGAGCACAACATTTGATAGTGCAGACCATGAACTTGGGGCTCTTTTTAACAACATTTACTGCCTTTCACTAAGGGTAGTGCACCACGTGTACATTCATGGGTCTAACAGCCACTTTCCCAACCACGGTCTGGCCCAAGACACCACCATGGGCGTGGAGAGGGGGATGCAGTGATGCATCCCAGGTGGGATCAGGTGGCAGGATGCAGGTGGCAGCTGCGGGAGGTGACAGGGATGGAGAGTCTTCACTTCACACCACTGAGGCAGTGCGAGACACAAGAGGCACCACAGCTTCATTAACCCAAGGCAGCACAGATGTCAGTGACAGCTGAGGCAGCCAGTTGATAGAAAGGGAGTAGAGACTCCTTCAGAAATGAAAGATTATTTTGAGAATAAAAGCAACTGGGGTAATAAGCAAGATGCTTACAAAGGCAGAGGATAGAAGGAAGAGCATTCAAACCTGCAGGCACCTGGGAAGTGATTTATCCAAAACACTTACAAAAGTGTTCCTTAACAGATAAAATACAAGGGTAACTCACTGCAGGCCAAAACACTGTGTATTAAAGGAAAAAATACCACACATTAGGAAGAGAGACTTTAGCCTTGGCAGCATCTGCTCCAAGTCTTCTGCTGCCCACGCCAGAACAAACTCCAGATCTCTAAACTCAAATTGTAATTTGCTTCAGTACAGAATTCCCAACTCAAGCCCCAGTTATAACTCTCCAGTGAGGATGAAACTCCAGCCAACAGTATAATATATTCACCGACACCTGCAGACCTAATAATTGACCAGGGAGGATGTGGATGAGCTCAGCAGAATCACTGCATTGCTCCTGCAAGGCTCGGTGTCCTACACCAGGAAACAGCTTCGCTACTGCAAGGTGCATAATTTAATAAACCATTAACTCAAACCTGAGGTGAAGTAAATTCAGCATATTATATATTTCAAAATAGCATTAGAATTCAATTTAAGTGTCACCAAAAGCCTAATCCTCATAATACAGAGCATATTAATAAGTGTCTTGGAGCCTGTGGTTTGATTTCATTTCCAGCTGAGTTGTGCTGCCGCATGGCTGCGATCCCTGCCACGAGGATGTCTCAGTGACAGCATCACTGGCCTGAACTGGAGCAGAATCACAGGGATGACAGTCTCACTCTGTGGGGTCTTCCCAGGAGAACACAGGGGTGGGTGCTGAAGCAAAAGTAATCCTGCGTCCAGTCGTGTCACTTCTTGGTGTCCCTGCTGAGATGCTGATGTTCCCCACTGACAGCAGGATTCTTGCAGGGTCCCCAGGCACCCCGACCCACCCCTGCTCTCAAGTCCCTTTGCAGCCACAGGGGCAAAATCCATTTTAGGTAAGGCAAAGGCTCCTGTTCACACGGAGCTGCCGGATGAGGCACAAGAAGCCGCTCTGTAGCTGTCCCCCAGCTGTGTCTTGGTGCATGATAGGGCTGCAGCCCCCGAGGAGGGACAGAGCCAATGCTTTCCTTCCCCTGGGTCAAGCATCCAGGGCAAATGGGGCAACATTTCCACCAAGAGCTGAAACCACAAAACCTGCTCTCCCTTTCTGTGGGAGTTGGACATGTTTTGGCCTTTTCTCCGTCACCCCTCACCAGAACTTCTCTCAATCAGCAACCCAGGCACATCCCCCAGCAGTTTGGGAAATGCATCTCTTCTATAAATGACAACAGATTATTTAAGCAACAACTAAAGCACTCTGACTGCTTTTTAGTTTGCTCGCATTAACGTCAGTCTCCTCATATATCTAGGGAACGAATCCGGGATTTTCTTTAAAATGGTAGAGAGCAGGACAAAAATAGAAGCCTGCTTGTCTAAAATAAAGTTATGTGTTTGAAAGGGTTGGAAATTGTTTTTTAATCACAGGCGTCTTTCTTCTGGAATATAGTCTGCCGTCTATACATTCTGCTCTTCCACCCAATTTCTCAGGAAAATGCAGCAAGTATGTTAATAAATAATTTATAAAAACATTACAAAAGATAAAGTACTCCTGCTAAAACGTTTCCAGCCTTTGACACACCAGTTCATTTGTAATCCTCTTTGCCTCCCCTTCACTGCAACATGAGCAGAGGGTTCGTGCTGCTGCTCTCGCAGCCCCACTTAACCCATCCTGCAGAGTCTCTGGTTCATAGGGATCCAGGCAGATACAGGCACAGTCCAGCCCAAGCCACATTCAATGTTATCTACTGTAGATTTCTGTCATGGAAAGTATCTTTTATGGAAGCAACATACAGATTTATTTTTGCCATCTCGTGTGTTGGGATGGCTATCCCAACAAACAGAGCCACAGGGTTTGTCCTTCCTACAGCAGCACACAAGCTGTGCCCTCTGTGACACTCCACAGGGTGGTTGGGAGCATGATGCACAGGACTCTTTGCTCCTCTTACATGGTTTCTCTGAAATTCACTTTCAGGAGTCAGTATGTTAGGCATGTGACCAAAACAAAAAACCAAAAAAACAACAACAAAAAAAGAAACTGGAAAATTATTACAAAAGAGTTCACAAAATCCTTGGAATTTTAGTTGGACTGAGCAATAGTTTTTGCATAGCTCCACCAATTCCATGAGTATTTCAGATCTTTAATGAACCCTGAAAAACATGATGGGAAGTCTTGAGACATGGCTGTTCCAGTGACTGTATGGCAGCAGAGACACAGCAACGAGCACGGTGCCTTCAGAAGAGCTGGTGAGAAAATGAAAGGAGGGCAAGAAGAAAGCATCCTTCAGAGAGATCAAGTCAAAGGCACGTTAAGGAAGCATGAAAAGGGTATCCACAACTTCTTCATCCTCTGAAAATGCTTGTGCATCGTGAAGCCAAGTGATAACACAGGAGGACTGACGGCTGCATCCTGCCAACATACCAAAAGCACCTCTGCTGCTGCAGCTCAGAGCTAAATCAACACAGAAGACAATTCTGCTCTCCTGGAATTGCTGTTTGTTCTCCCTACACACAGTCTCCTCTCCAGCACAGCTCCACATGTACGCAGGGCACTGGGAACAGGAACTGAGGCAGGTAAAGCACAGCTGCTGCAAAAGTCTGCTCCGTGAGCACCCACCTGTATCCTGAGCATGCTGGGGATGTGCAGCCACACTGGTGGTGGCTCGGTACCACAGACCATGCTCAGCTGTACCTCTATACCACTTAATTTCATCACACAGGCTAAAACACACTTTGGGAAAACATGCCAGCACAGCAGCAGCAGTTTATAATCCCGTTAGCAAAAATGCACAGGCTCATTGTGCCAAGGCCCACCCCCTAACACAGAGGACCAGCTGAGTGCCCATGTGCAGCACAGCATCCTCTATGCTTTATTGCCCAGCCACTTTTATTTCACCCAAATGAAAAATAAAAACCCATTACTAAGCAAAAGTCTTGAGAAATTTTATGAGATTGTAATGCTTCCAATTTATGTTGAAAAAGCCCCAAATCCTCAAGCTGTCTGTCGCTGCTCCAGGCAGGGACAGGGGAGATGCTGCTGATGCAGCGCAGCACAAGCGATCAGAGAGGGAAATGCTCTCTTACGGGGTGCTATCAAAAAGAAATGGGAAGGGCTTCCTCTTGTTTAGGGCATAATGGAAAACCAAGGCAAAAAAATATAGAAAAACCACTAAATTTATGCAGGACAGTGACAGATGTCATGTAGAACATTTTAAATGATTTTTAGGTCTCGATACTTTCTGCCCACAGCTTTCAGACAAGATGTATTTTTGGAAGGGAACACACTCAGGGGACATCAAGCATCAGTGCAGCCATTCATAGTAACAAACTGCTGAATATTCAAGTGTATCAGAAGGAAGAATTCAGGAAAAAACAGAGTAAGGAGAGAATATTGCAAAAACCTTTGACATTCAATCAGTGTTTACACACACTCTGCAAGGCACAGCTGATGCATGCAGAACCACAGGAATAGTAATTAAAGACCACTACCCAAATACTGCCCACCACCAGTGTCCCCTCAGCATCTCCCACTTGCTCCTTCCATGACAGATATCCTGCCTGGATATTATACCTGCCATGACTGCTGACGTCCCTGACCTTCCCCTGCCACTTTCTACCCTACAGAAAAGTATTCCATGACTGCCATGGCTGCTGGGAGCATCCTGTAAGTGAGCAATAAAGATGAAATGCAGTTTTCCCCCAGGCTCCCAGAGAACTGGATTATCACATTTCAGCAATTACTGCAAACACTGGATTTACAACAGGGCTCTGTGGAGC
This sequence comes from Polioptila caerulea, assembly GCA_013397295.1. Lineage (NCBI taxonomy): Eukaryota > Metazoa > Chordata > Aves > Passeriformes > Certhiidae > Polioptila > Polioptila caerulea. Next base: position 273,279 of record VYXF01012584.1, read on the forward strand.
TCTGGTGTGTCCCTGTGCCTGCCTAGCTCAGCCTACATCCCACTCTGCTTCCTTGGCTCACCTGCCAGAACAGTGCCACTGACACTCTTCTGCACCAATTCTGAATTATTCAGTGAGCACTTAACGCATGTGCAATGTGAAACAGCTCTCTACTGACATACCTCTCTCCAAGGCTTGTTAGTCTTCATTTGTTTACTGGCCAAGAGGTCTAAATTTACAAATTTTTAGCATGATCCTATAGCACAGTTCATGCATTTCTTAATTAAGAAAAAGGGCAACATATGCATATGTTTATTAAAATAGGTATTCCCTCCCATCCCCATAGCACCTGAACACCAGCACTAAAGGAGACATCAGTACCTGCTAGAGGTGGAACGCTATGAGCATCTAACGAGCTCAGCATCTCCAGCTGTGCAGCACAGGAGTGGGAGTGAGCAAGGAGCCCATTGCAGCCCATGGGTGAAGGCAAAGCCTGCCTCCATAACCCTGGCAAGCAGCAGCCCACCCAGAAGCCTGGCAGCCAGATTAATTTTCAGTTCCTGGGGTGCCAATTTCCAACACACAGAAGGGAACGCTGTATTTCCCTGCTCAGCTGAGCCAATGTTTGAAAATTGACCGTGTCTGAGGATCCACATTTTCCCCCCATTAGTCAGTACAAGTACAAACAGGAGGTTTTCTTCTTCTTTTTCCACTGACACAAAATCTGGTACTATGCTGAAGGTCTAACATGGGCAGCCTGAGTCCTGCCGGTGACAAACCAATGCACTCAGAGTCACAGCACCAAAGCCTTTGCAGGAGGCTGGGACCTGCCATCACCCACATCTCCAAAAAGGTTTCAGCAGCTCTGCTCCACGCTCAGTGAACTGTGGACAGCCAGGGCTCTGCATCTTCTCAGAAGCAAAGAGATAATGCAAAACAATAAAAAATGAAGTTCTACTGAGGTGTCTTCCCCAGCAACCCGTGAAGAGGCCACCTGGGCCCTCATACCCATCTTCTTTTCTGCCTGTGTCACTCAGAGCATTATCTCTTATTTCTAGAGATCAGATAATCAAAAGAAAAATATGAGAACCAAACACAGGAAACCACCACCCTGGGCATGCTTTCTTCATTCAGGCCCAAGAGTGAGTGTCCAGGGGAGCATCCATGCAAGAGGCTGCCAGTGCCTAGGTCTGGACCGTGTCCAGCAGGAACATGTCAATGCTGGCTTGGCAATTACAACATCTATTACAAATATTAAAGGTCTTTGGGGTAAGGCAGCACTTAAAATCGTTCATCAAGAAAGCTTGAAATGTCTTAAAAATGTGAAACCCCTTCAGAAGAGAGAGGAGGTGGAAGCCCCATGCAGCAGACCCCAGCCACAGCAGCCAACACCACAGTCTCTGCTGACAGCCTGAGAACTCCCAGCAGAGACCCAGAAAACTGCATCATGCAGCTCCAGAAGACTGGTTCTCACTTCTCAACCCTCTGACCAGTCTGCAGGGAGCAGGCGCATCATGTCAATCACAAATGACAACACAAAGTTATTTAAGTAAGAAATCAGCATCACCATATAATTAATGGCTAAGGCACTGTGTAAAATGCATGAGAAAGGCTGTGAGTCCCTGTGGCTGGTTTGAGTCCTGGCCTTTATGCTGAAAATATGAGGCAGAAAGATCAAAAACAATTGTGTGGGGATTTTTAATCAATATCTAACCTGACAATAGAATTTGGAGGAAGATAATCCCATAAAACATAGAAGGCATCACAGACTAAATGTGTTTACTCCCCATTGACCAGACACTGCACAGAGAGAGCACAGAGAGAGTCCCAGGAAGGTGCTGAATGTCTCCTCAAAAAAGGGAAAGCCGCCCATGAGGCTCTGTGAACTATAAAGCCAAACATATTGCTGGAGGTTAATGTTACACATTGCCCTGGCTATACCTATTTTTGAATATCAAACTCATTTACCAGGGCTGTTGAAGTGAAAGCTTCTGCAGGAGATGCGCAAAACACCTTCTGTCTCTCTGGTGTCACTGCTCCTGAATTCACCATGGAGCTGAACACAAACACTTTGCAGACGAGAGAAAAGCATCATCTATTCTTGGCCTGCTCCTTTCTGCCGGCTGCATAACCTTGAGCGCATGACTGAAGGATGCCCGTTTGTGCCTGGGAGATGCTGCCATGAATCACAGACCCCTCTTCCTCCCACAGTGAAGGCACAGCATGTCCTTGTTGAGGAATACCAGTCTACCACAGCCACAGTGAGACGTCCTGCAGTACGTTTTATAAATAGGCTTCTAAGAAATGTACTTCCCATCCTCTTGACAAAAAGTGATTACCAGAGCAAAGAAAATGACTAAACATTGATGCACACCCTGTGAACGTGAAGGAGCCAGACTCTGGGGAACAGCTCAGAGATCCTACAGTGCTGCAGTGCAACCCATCAGGGAGAGATGCTGGCTAAGTGCCACAACAGCCAGGACCAGCAGCATCTTTAGGGAGCACATCACAACAAGAAAAAGTATTACAAAGCTCAAAAATGAAAAGAGAGATGACCTATGAGGCCAGGAGCTCTCGAGGAGGACAAGCACAGCCTGGGCAGTCCGTAAGAAAACGGGATAGGTGCAGTCACGCTGCAGTTTCAGAGGAGCCACAACTCTCCTCTGTGAGGTGCAGTGCTGCTCCCACCACTGCAGCCACACATCTCCTCTTTCCTTGCAGGCAGCATTTATATGCCACAGATGCAAATGGAGCTGAGAACACACAGGTATCACAGAAAAGGGTGACATCTGGTGCGTGTTTTCTTTGATTATGTGGTGTGGGCATCATCCTCTGTGGGTTGTGAGGGGTTTGTCCTGCTCCAGTGACAGCATCAGTGTATTCTTTTTCAATATGGAAATGCAATTGCAAAACCAGGGAGAAACAGGAATTGTTTTCCATTTGCTTCTAGAAACAGATGTCACTTTCCTCAGACTTGTTTGTTTTCAGGACCATGGGAGTTTAATCTTTAAAACAATATTTTTACAGTATGTGTCAAGTGCCATTTCATAATGAAAGAAAACAAATTGCTTCCACTTTGTACACCATGGTAACCAGTCAAGAATGTGAACAGCTCCTCAAAGGTGGGGTCAGCAAACACTCCCCAGGCAAGGCACATGAGATCCTTCGCACACCCCATAGCCCTAGGGGAACAGCTCAAACCCTGTGTAAATAAGAGGAAAATTTGGCCTGACTCCTCCTGGGACTTTGCTGTTCCCACAACATCCAGAAGAAAAATCATTGAGTGACTTCAAAATACTCCCTGGAGACTAAACATCTCACTGGAGGAAAGCAGATCTGCCGCAGGGCCAGCTCCAAGGTTCAGCCCAAATCCAAACACAGCCCCAGGGTTCTCCTCAAAGTCAAGCACAGCCCAGGGCTGATATCTCTCCCACACCACGGTATGCCTGTGCAGCATTCGCTTCTCCAGCTCCTGCCTTGCTTCAGGATGGAAAAACACAACTGGAAACCTCCAGAAAGTCTCACTTGAGCCAACTCCATGTTTAGAGAACATATGAGCTGGCACCAGCTCCGTGTTGCTAGAGAAAATATATAATCCCTCCAAACAGAGACATACAACTAAGAAGACCCATTTCCCTTTCAGACAAACAAAATTCCCCAGACAGTAAAACACAGGATGCTGATCCCCCCCGGCAGCAGCTGAACGCGGCTGCAGCAGCTCGACCAGGTGACCCCAGAGAGAGAACTCGTTGTCATCCTACCTGCAGAAGCCAGTAGCACCTTCTGTGAAACGTGGGGATGATGGAGGAATGGACATAGCAGCCATACAGGCACTGGGGACACAAAAAGAGAGAAAGTAGAGTCAGGTTAGTGGAAGAACCATCCCGAGAGGCTGGGCTGGGGATGGGGCAGCAGCGTGTGAGCCACGAATGGACAACATTGTTCTGCAATTGGTCTGGGGCTGGGGACACACAACACAGCATTGTGGCACCCCAGTGTAAGCACTGTAAGCATTGCTACAGGTCACAGAACCCCCTCCCTAACAGCCCCTGCCGTGCTACCTCCACCCAAGGGTGGCCACCGTGGAGGGGCCAAAGCAAACAAGGGCTCCCATGGTGCTCAGCACCATGACACAGGCAGGGCTAGTCTGGGGGTTGCCTTCAAATCTTCACTCCATCATATTTTTATTTTTTGGCAAATACAACACATTCATCTTCTTTTTCTGTGGTTTATCTCCTGGGTATTTCAACTGAAAATGTTGTCTTTGTAAAATGAAAAAACTGCTGTTGGATATTTTAGACAGCAAAATGCCAAAATATAGTTTGTTTCTTTTCTTCTTGGTTCTGTTTTGTTGGATTTTTAAAAAGAATTCTGCTTCTCTGATTAACTGAAATCAGCAAGGCCAAGGAATTCTTTCTGCATTAAAAAAACCCACGTTTCCAGTATGTTAAAACTTTTTTGGTTGGAAACCAAGCCCAACCCAAACACACAAAACCGGTCTTAATTACAAGGATCCCGAGCACAGGAGGTGCCTGTGCAGCTGGACACGTGTGCTCTGTGAGCACATGGGAGGCTGTGGCAGGCCCCCCTCCCCAGGATCACCGCTCACAAGGTCAGCCTGAATTAAACAGGATTTAAGGACTGGCTGCTATCACGGAGTTATTTTTAAAACACAAATGACAAAGATTAATAATGTTTTTAAAATGTGTCAAGGGTACATTCTACACACTGAAATGCAGGGAGGAAAACCAGAGGAGGAAAAAAGCCCTGCAGAAAATAATCCAAAGAAAAGCTTAACATTTAAATCCCTCCCAAGGGCTGGGGAACAGCTGCCCTGACAGTGACTCCTGGCACATGGCACTGGGGGCTGCATGGAAAGGTCTGCAGTGTTCAGTTCTGCTGACTCAGAGCTGCTCCCCTCACTCCAGAAAGCAGCTTGCAAGGTGCAGCATCTCCCAGTCCAACCTGCTTCCCAGTGAAGATGGGAAAGCTGGTCCAGAGCCACTGGAGCAGCCTTCACAGCAGCCAGGGACATCCATAGCACCTTGTGAGATATGTATCCATCTATTGCACCACCCTCTGACTTGCTTCCTACCCCTATTTGCTGTGGAGTCGATCGAAACTGCCCTGATTAAAACAAACCCCAGTGCCGGGCTCTGCGCAGCTCATGGTGCACAGCAGGCGGGAGTGCTGCCCTCCCTCTCCAGAGCTATCTCGCAGATAATTCTGGAGTTGTCAATAATGAATCACACAAAAGCCTCCCACCTCCATGAAACTGGTGCTCAACATTTCAGCAAACCATTAAAAAAATCCTAACAGCTCACAGAATCCAAAAAGCACATAGAATGCAGAAGGGCTTTCTTAAATTTTTCTTTTTTTCTTTCCCCATGGTGGCAGGACATGGGGATCTGACTCTGGATAGATGTTTTGAGGCTGGATGTCCTAACTTGGGCAGCTGGGATGAAGGAGACCCACGCACTGAGCAAGCTCCTGGCCTCAGAGAGATGGCAGGGACTGTCCTCATGGGCACAGAGAGGTACCACAGCGGCAGAGAAACACTGCAGGGGTGAAACAGACCCTGGGAGCCCAGCACGTGGAGTGCAGGCAAAATGAGTGATGACAGCAATAGAAACTACATTAATTTTTGAATAAAAAGGCATAAGAAAAAGTTGAGGGATATAAATAGAAACGTAGGAAATCTGTGTGTCATTGTTTTGGAGGATTTTCAAGATTAATGGGTTAAGCACTGTGGATGACACAAAATCTGTAGCCTGATGGCTCAGCACATGGGGGTTGTGAGGGGGTGTGTGTAGGATATTCCTACACCCGGATTTGCTGACCCCAGCCTTTGGCCCTGGGATGGCCCAGGGCTGCCGAGCACCCAGCTGGCTAAACACGTCCCTGCAACTAATGAGGAGAGTGAAATTACCACCCTGTCTGGCCAGAGCAGACAGGTAACCAGGGCAGGAGTAATACCTTTAGCTAAAGCAGTCTTTAAAATGAATTCTTGCACAAAACAGGCAAAGAGGGTTTCATTAGCTGTGTTTTCTTTTGGTTTTTTTAATTATTTTTTAGTGGGAAGGTAAAAGCTGCAGAGGCCTGTGTGTCTGTGGAGATGTTAATGCCAGGCTGGGCGCTCAGCCAACGCATTAAGTGAAATCGAATTCCTGAAACCAGCTTTAATCAGCAGATTTTTAAGGTTAGAACGACTCTCTCCTCTGCAAGGCTTGCCAAGGTTAATTCTGTCCTGAGCAGGCTGAATTAATGGGCTGGACAGAGGAGAACATTTTTTTTCATGATTCTCTTTTAAGTTTACAAAATCTCTAAGAGAAGAGAAAAGGCATTTCTGAGCAGTCTGAGAAGAAACGCCACCTCAGCAATCATTGACTGTGTGGAGAACACGGCGGGGGCCAGCATCAGCCTGAGCCCGGGGGAGCCCCAGGCAGCACCGGTCGAGGGACACCCGGCTGAGGGGATGCTGTGACCCACTGCTGGGTGCCCATGGCAGTGGCCCTGTAGTCCCATTGCCTACCAGGGAGTGTGTCCTTGTCCCTGGAGATGACCCTGTGCACGTGGCCAAGAATGCTCTGAGCACAGACTGTGTCCTGCCACCCTGGGAAATCCCTCCTGCGCAGCTCCCTGAGATGAGAGCCCCACACCTGCCCCAGGAACCAGCTACAGGCACCTTCTGCACAGCCCCCACCCTGCTGCTGGAGAGCCTGGCCCTGCCAGCTCTGCTGCAGCTCATCCCTTTACAATTCCAGGGGTAATTAAAGAGAACAGGCCTTCTCTGGGCAGCAGGGGAGAGTGTGCAATTACAGCTGCCCGCCCTGCCATTTGTATGCAGTGCACATTTGGCATTACCAAACTTCTGAAAACTGGAGGGGGGGGGGGGGCGAGGAATATAAAATCAAATTATTAGTGGGCTTTTTTTTATCCTGAGTTCCTTTAAGTGTTTGTGGCTTATTTAAAAATAATACAATAATGCTGAGGTGTTCTTCCTTAACAAGCATACCTTGGGAATGGAAACAAGAAAGCAGGAGAATCAAAAATTCAAGATAGGGTTGGACAGGCTTTGAAATTCTTCTCCCTGTTGAGTTACACTAGTGGATATTTAAAAAAAAACCTAAAAACTGCCTAGATTTTGTTCAGATTTTCACACTGAATTCCCAATTCCCTTAATAAGAAGCTAAATCAATCTTTAGAGAACAAATCACGTAAGACCTATGGCTGTACATTATTAAAATATACTTGAGTTATTTTCTGGTGGTAAGGCTTCAGCTTTCAACATCCCAGCAGCCTCTGGACACCAGGAGCAGGATCTGTGCAGGTTACTGGGGGAAAGGACTGTGCCCTCTGCTCCTGGCTCCGTGGTGGTATTGGGCAACACGTGCTCAGCCCAGCAGCTGATACATCTGGTACATCCCTGTGCTTCTGGGATCTCCCTCTGTAATTACTGACCATTTCAGAGCTTTCTCACCAATTTCCATGAGGGAGCAGCACACTGCTGGCAGCAGCAGCACTGCTGCCATGGATCAAACCTCCATGGAAAGCCAAGAGAGGCATTGGCTTCATTCCTCTCATCATCCTGATGACAGGGTACAGGTCTCCTGAAGCAGTGGCTGTATCTGAGCCCAACCATGCTCTGCTCTCACCCTTGCCTGCTGTAACTATCACACACAGGGAAGGAGCAGTGGCCATGTAGCAGCACATACAGATTCCCAGGCATGGAAGGGAAGCTGGAAAAGCACCCTGTAAGTGCTCAGATGAGCATCCTTCAATGCAGCAACCTGTGCTTCAGTGATACAGTCAAAATGCAACTACAAACTCCACTCTCCCATCCCCATCATGATATATAAAATAATTCTATGATTTTATCACAGGCATCTCCCTTATCTATTCTTACAGGTACCACTGCTATCCTATTCTTTTCACTAACATTTCCATATCGCAGCAGAGACACAATCCAATCTTCATGAAACCGATTCCTCTGGGATTTCATACAAATCATGACCAGAGGAATTTTCAGCTATTTGTAGTGATACATTTGTTTTATGTGTAGGAGCAATTGTCCATCTGTTTCTGTAACCAGCACCCACAAAAATCTCTGCTGACCCTCCGAGAGGGCAGAGCCCAGAAAGAAAAGTGAGTCAGCTGAAAACTGGGCTTCTTGGCCGCCAAATTAGCAACCACTGGGAAAACCCCTCAATATTGGGTGTCATCTCTCTTCTCAAACAGACTTGAAGTGAGCAATTTCTGAGATTGGGTTATCTTGCAACAGATGATCCTTCCTTAGGGACAGGGATGTTGAAGCCACAGCCACATTCCAAATTCATTTAAACGTCAGATCAGGCTCGCCCCTGTCAGCTGCGGGAGCTGGGAGACAGCGGCGGCTGCCGCCCACTCCATTAATCAGGATTCAGCGAGAAAAGCCGATGTGCTGCTATAAAGCCCCTGACTCGATGTCAGCACCATGCGCAGGGAGCCACGTGCCATCAATCTTCCCTGTCCTCCCGCAGCAGCGAGATGCAGTCGGGGGGACTGACGGGGGCTTCTGACAACTCTGGTAGGGCACAGGGAGGCGACAGGAGATTCTCAACGTTTCCCCGTGAAGATTGGCCCCAGATCAGCTTTTTAAAGCAGTAAACAGGTAGGGGAAACCACGTCTGAACGCTGGGGAATCCCCAGGACCGGAAGGCTGCCGCCAGAGCTCTTATTTTGACCTAAGGAGTGTCATAATATAGGAATGCATCCAAAATTTCCCATTACTGCTGCAAATCAAAACCAAAACGCTGCTAACCGTGTTTTCTCACTCATCATCTTGGAGAAACACAGATATTAGACAGGTTTGGGTTTTCCTCTGACGTTCATAAATAGTAACTTTGATTCAGCAAAGCACAAAACGACATGCTCAGATCTCAGCCTGGGCTGAGCCGCGCTGCTGGCAAGGTTCGCCTTTTATCGATGTCAACAGAACTTAAGCAATTGCTCACGGTTTGCCAGGTTGGGCAAGGAGTCCCTGGTACTGACAGCAGATCCCAAAAACACTCGTAACATTTCTAGGCAGCTGCAAAACCCAAAGAACCCGACCCTTCACTTTTCAGCTGTGGCATCACAGCACAGGGCTGTTCAGCCCCGGGCACTGCCCACTGTGCAGGCGCTCAGCCTGGTGCAGGGATTTCGGGTTTAATCCTGTCCTTTTCCTGACACATTTCAAACCCTCCTTGTGCCCTCGATGCCACTGGCAGCCATACCCAGACAACAGTTCCTGGACTTGAGCCCAGGGCCCTCCTGTGACGGCTGATCAAGGGAGGATCAGGTTACACAGCCTGTGCATTGCAGGACCTCATCGCTTCTGGTGGCTTTTGTTAACAAATATTGTTCTATTTACCTCGGGACTCGTTAGAAAGCAATTTTTGAAATGTTCAATATTTAATGAAATATTTAAATGTTTAATGGGTTCTTTTTCAAACCCTGTTTTCCCTTTGTGGGGTTCTGAAGTCTCTGCAAGGATTGCAAAGTTTTATGTTTCTCACTGTTGGAAATGAATCCTCTAATGAGGCTGGCTTAACAACAGAAATCAGCGTACGTAGGGGCTGATGCTTCCACAGGCAGCAACATCCACTGCCCGGCCCACTGCAGGATCATTGGTATGCATCCCCACACCCTCACTGCAGTGCCTGCCTCTTCATAAATGCATATTTCTTTATTAATATGGGGATACTTTAATCTCAGTCTAATTTTACCTTTAGGGAAGCTCTATCCTGAGGCTGCCAGGAGCTTAGACCCTCCAGATGCAGTAGTGTGATTTGTATTCAAAGCAGCAGGTCTATCTGTCAACATGTTTGTCTCCCTTCTCTGCCAGCTCTTATTTATAATCCCATTCAGATTAATGAATGACAGTAGTTCTCATCACAAGAAATTTGATTAATCAATTTAAGTGCCTAATCACCCTGGCCTGGGTGAAAAGTGTACTGGAGGGATGCTGCCTGGATAGGGGCAAAGTTGTGAGATGTAGGAGGAAAACACCATCACTTTCCCTCAGGAACAGCTCGAGCCAGGAATGTGCACTGGATCCTTGACGGGATTACGAGCTTTCCAAGAGCTCAAAATTTCCTCAGGGCCAGCAGTCATGGCCAACTAGTAATGAAATATCCCTTTCAACCCACCTCCTGATCTGACACAAAAGGCTTCATACTACTCACCTCACTCCCTGCTATCCATGTAGTTCAAACTGAACCCAAAAACTCTCAGTCATAAAACCCCCTGCAGGGTGATGACCAGGATAACACACCTGGGCATCCTGCAGCATCCCACTCCCCATTAATCCTGCCCATTGCTTTCCTGTACCTCAAAGACTCTTACATCCTGGCTGTGTCACCAGCTTGAATACTCCAGAATAATCTCCAGGGTTTTCTGGAGACCTGGGAGCTATTTCAGGTGAGGGAGAGGAGCAAGATTGAGCAGAAATCACTGATTTGTAGGATAGAGACCACACAGTGTGAGCTCTGCCTGTAGCTGCTCTTGCAGATACTGTGAATGACATGATAAACCCATAGAAACTCTCAGCTCCAAGCAGGCTTTGCTCAACCAGGTATACAGGACATGGAAATTCTCACTGGGAAGGATTCCCACATTCACCTCCACTATGTAAACTCAAAGGGACTCAGAGGCAGGTGACCTGTTTGGGCCTGGATACAAACAGCCAGACTCACATATTTTCAGGTAAGGAAAGAGCATTCCCAACATCCCTGATATGAGTGGCAATTAGTAGGAGGAAAAGTGGTACAAGAGGCTGCTCTGACTCCACAGGCTCGTATTCTAAACCAACATTACCTGGGTAGTTCTCCAGTGGGATACAACCAACCTACAGGACAGGCATTACCTGGGCACCTATACACCATCAACCTCCAATGTCTCCTGAGCCCCTGCCACCCTACACCACCCTCATGCAAGAGCTTCCTGACTGTCACCATACGGTGAGAATTGTGAGCTGGAAAATCGTGAAGCATATTAATGTCACACTGAAATATGACACAATACACAGAAGTATTTTATATTTATTCTCTTTTAGAAATGCTAGAAAGACAATATAATGAGAACACTGCAAACAAGTCAAGCGTTTTCCTCCTAATCTGGCAATAAAAATGTCAATGAAATGCCTAAAATCCTAATAGGAGAACAAAAAAATAATGGGGTGGACTATAACAAGGATTTAGCTGCAACTTTACTTGAAGGCTTTAATCATGTCTCCTATAACATCAATAGAAAATCAGATACAAAGCTGTATGAACCATTAATGTCTGTGCTGGTTGCCTCAGCTGCTGGGGGGCTGAGACTAAACAGATCAGGCAGAGGCTAATGAAGACAGGTTCAGGTCAAAATACCTTTATATTTGGGGAAACTTTGCACAAAAGAAGGGTTACCGAGCTGGTCTTGGTGGAAGTTTGACTAAGGTAGCAAAGACTGTGACAAGAGCAGCACCACATCTCCAGCCCAGCTGCCTCCACCATGGCCATCATGGGCAGGCTGTGCCCAAGTGGGAAATCTGGTTATTATATGTCTGATTCTATTTTTTGGGAAAGAAAAAAGAGAATCATGGCATGGGGGAACCAGACAAAATGTGACAGTGCCCTGGGGGAATGCAGGCTGAGATGGTATTTTTGCAGACACACAATAGAAACAAGCCACATCTGGAACAATCCCAGGGCATGCAGCGCATGAGCACAATCGCATGAGGGACGTTTGTCTGACGTTCACTGTTTGTCTGACATGGGCAAATAAGGACAAGTTGAACAAACCCAACTTATAGGAAATATATAAATAGCTAAGAGAACTTTTGGGAGCTATTAATTATCCATGCAGTTTTATCTTTGATTAATTTTGTGCTGGAATGGACAACAAGCTTTTGCTGGGATCTTTTTTTGGCAGCCTCCCTTGGGCAAAATCAGCCCTGGAGCTATCTGCAGACATCCCACACTGCAAAGGGTTCTTGGTCCTGTTCTCTTTACTCCACTTGCTTACAATTAAGAGCAGTAGGTGCTGCAGTGAGTGACTCAGTGACCAACACATGTCCGTCCCTGACTTCAGGCTTTTTACAAAGGTGATATGGTTCCACTGCAGCTCCGCACAGCCTGAGCAGAGAGCACAGAGCTGTGGAGTGGCTGAATGCTCCAGTCAGGGAGCTTCCAGTGGAAGCTGATATGGGAAGCTTCCCTTCCCATTTCAGGAAGCCATTTAAGGTTATCAAGTAGCTCCTGAATTCTGAAAATTGAATCCAAGTGCACAGAAAACTCAGAAGGATGTGACTTTCAAACCTCCTTCCAGAGAATCCCTTTATTAAAAAGCATTTACACAGCCTAAAACAAATCATTATGTATGCCAATACTAAATCTTCCCATTCTGATCTAAAATCCTTACAGCCTCACTATGGCTCACAAGCAATAGCAGGAGCTACAGTAAGCAGGCATTTAAGAATGTCTTTCTGGACAAGCTGTTGTAGAAATAACAAGTTTATACTGCTTACAACCAACTTATCAATATTTCATTCCTGTCCCAAAAACCCAAACAGAAAAGCATTAATTTCTCAAGATTAGTGCACCAAAATTTACTGAAGTTGACCACCAGCAAACAGCTGAGTGTTTCTGATGTTCAATAAGCAGTGAAAAGGTCACCATTTTACTTGCATTTATCAGAGAAGAGAAAGCTCATTTCCATGACAGATAAGGAACACTGGAAGAGGTCTGCTATGGCAAGATACACAAGATGGGGGTACTGTCCATATGAACAGTGGCTGAACCTCAGAGCCCTTCCTGGTGCCTACCTGAGGTGACATTATCACTGGGATTTACCTGAAGTGACATTATCACTGGGACTTCGCTTTCTGAAGCACCTTTCAGGGCTATTTAACAGTTATGTCACTTGGACAGCTAAGGAAGGAAAATACAACTCTAAACACAAAAGCAAGTATCTCCCATATGCCTGAGACATTCTGGAGGGTAGAAGCAAAGATAGCAAGCTAAGAGTAAATTTTCTTCTTGTAAAATAACAGTGATTTCTATCACTGGTGTTCAAAGTACAGCTGTCCAAAGAGGATCTGTCTACACATTGCCAACAAGTTATTTGCACTCTTTCAGGAATGGGACGAGGAGGTGGTGGGATCATGGACCTTGGGTCTGGATCATTCCACTCCTCCTTCCTTTTGGGTCACTCCACCTGGGGCAGAAAGGCTACAGGGCTGCCCTGCCAAGAGCTGTCCCTGCTCTCCTCTGTGTCCTCCAAGAGACACCTGGAGCTCAGCCATATACAGAACACCAGCCACCACCTGGCTCTGAGACCCTCGAGTTCACTGTGTCAGGACCCTGTACCTGCTCCTGCACCTCCTCAGCTGCAACCACAGCGCCCGGACACCACTGCAAAGGTGCAGCCCCTCGGGACATCACCTGCCACGTCTCCGGCACACAAACTGACCCAAAGGGATTTACTTTCACTTTAACTGGCTTGTCACCAGCATCTAATTACAGACCTAGGGGGGTCTTTGCTGATTAATTAGATGCAAGGCTTCGCACAAATGAATCTTAACGGGACCTTACACATCCCCCTCCAACCTATTGTACTCTTTAGCTAAGAAGCTGAAAAGGCTCACAAAGGACATGAGTGGAATTGCAGGTTCCTTAGAAGGTCATGAGGGTTGAAAAGTCTCCCACAAATGCATGACTGGAGGTTGCACAGGCCTGTGGAGAGTGATAGTGGCAGCAGGGCAATGCCTGGCTCCAGCACAGCCTCCTCCAGCTGCAGGGTCCCACCATCCCACAGCCTCTGGTGGCAATGCACAGAGAAGGGGACCTGGCAGTCACAGAGCATTGACAAATGAAAGTCAAGTGATTAGCTGGCAGGTTCAACAGTTTTGCTTCTAAAGTGCTTTCTGCATATTTTCTCAATAAAAGCAAGACAGCGCTGATGAGCTATATGACAAAACAGAATGCTGAATCATTTTTAGTACATCATCTCTTCTCATGCAAAGGGAATCTTCCGTCTTCCCCATCACAACCAATTAGAGCATTCACAACATTTCTTCAAGGCTGACAGTGATTGGAAAAGATCATGAGACTCATAAGAGAGAATTCCATGCTTTATGTCGTTAGATCTGTTCTCTCCATCCTCCTGGTTTCCGGGTGTTTTACTGACAATTGCAGAGCAGCATTTTGCTCAACCCAAACAATTTTTTCCTTGACTGCCAGTACAAAGTGCAGCTTTGCTGATGTCAACAGAAAATATAGTTTTCCCTCAAAGCAGCAGGGGAGTGTTTGGGATGTGGAACAGTGGCTCTGAGCCCTGTCCCCTGCTCCTGTTGAAAACAGTGTCCTGGAAATCCTGTCCTTCTGCAGAGAAGGACACAGCTGGCTCAGGAATGAGAACTGCTGGAGACTGGTGCTGAGCAAGAACTGAAATGTCATTTGAACATGAAATGACCGACTATTTCATCTTTTTTCAAGACTGAAATGATGAAATGTCATCCCTTGAAAGGAGTGCCCTCCTACAAAACCTGGACCCATAGATGGAAACTTGAAACACTTTCTAAAATCTGAATCCAGCTCAAAAGGAGATCCATGCTCTCATGGGTAACTCACACTGTCCAGAGGTTCACAGTGCTGATAAATTACAAGAAGAAGCACAGCGACAAGTGTCAATTTAAACAGTGTTTGTTTCATTTTTGTAAGCAGAAGTTTTTCAGCATTTGGGAGAAAAGTGCAGGCAGACACTCATGTGCTTGTTCGCTGCTAAGAGAAAATGCTTTGCTGAGACTGAGCACAGGCTGCAGCACTAAATCGAACTGCAAGATTTTCTCTTGTTACTGAAACCAAGTTCAAGATCCAAGGAAAAGCAGAAGAAAACAGAAAATTCTGGGCTGCTTGCTTCCCAACCTCCCACTGACACCACAAAACTGTCATTAGAAATGAGTCCCATGGGCAGGCAGAAATCTGTTCCCTCGGCCACACAATCCATCATCTCTATCCAATACGCTGCCTGTAGGTTTACAAATCACAAGGAATTTACCAAGTGGCTTTCATAAGGAAAAGTGGACAATAAATCATCATCACACCAAAGCCAGTCATGTAACACACAGCTTCATTTTCATGCCAAATTTCATAATTGCTAGCTGTAAAAAAACACAAAAAATACAAAACTTCCTCATCTGAGCAGTCATCAAAAATAATGATACAGTATTAAGGATGGACATTAATTAAATTATTCACCTGTTCCTTCTTCTCTAATTCCATGCTGAACCTGAAAGGGCAGGAACTCGGCCCTCACCAGAGCAAGGCTGCACTTTTCCTCAAAGAGCTTTTGAAAACAACTGGTTTTATTTGCATTAAGCTCTGGGGTCTGAAGGACAGGGACAATCCCTCTGGAACTCCTGCCATTGCTGTGCAGTGGCTGCAGCACCTCCTCAAACTTTTGATAAATCCTCCTCTGAAATGGCAATTAACACCTTTTGCAGGTCACTCCACAAGATTAATTTTCCAAGCACAGATTAATGAAAACGCAGGCAGAAGTGTTTAGAAAATATTTTCCCTATTAATCTTCATCAGCAGCAGATTACCAGCAGGGCGGCTAATGAAGACATCGGCTCGTTAAGGTGAGTGCAGGCAGGGAGAAGGACAGGGCTGTTCTCCCAGGCACCAAAAGCAGCTCTGTCACCACCATGTCCCAGTACAAATTCCACAGAGAAACGACTCAGGCTATCCCAAAACACTGACTGGGTCCTACCCATGTGCTGAAGGGCAGCTCAGAGGAGGGAACTGCCCAAGAACTGCAGTCATCACAAACCCCCACATCCAACAAGTTCCACAACAGGAGCACAGACAAACCCATTTAAAAACCTTCAGTCCCTCCAAATTCACCAACAGCAAATGCTACTTCTGGTTGAAAGTTTACCCTTATGACTGGGAGGCTCCTTTTTGACAGAACTTTTCTCTGCCACACACAGATCTGAAAGAAATGTTTAATTGAAATTAATGTTTAATTGTTTAAAATCAATGCAAAGATGATCCTGCAGAGGAAACCTGCCCCTGAAAGGAGCCCATGGTCAATGCAGAGCTTATGGATGATGGCTCTGGAAAGAAAATTGAGTGTGCCTACCTTCCTGAAGCTGGACTTTTTGACTCCCAGAACCCCCATATTTCCCCAAATTATCAGGGAACGTTTTATGTTTCTTTCTCTAATAACTGTGTCTCCTGCAATTCAAGCAAACAACCGTTTTTTTCCTATTTTTTTCCCCCAGCATTAATCCTCTTTTAAATTGAAAAATGCTATTCTGCCCTTTTTTTCCCAAGCTCATTGGTGGCAACGTTGCATTTTGATCCAGTCTAGGTTAGAGCCTGGTCTGGGTTTAAAAAGAGTTAACGTGTCGGTTTAGGAGCCTTGCCTCGGGGAAGGGAGCACGGTCCTGCATGGCTCACTACAGAATCAATCAAACCCGCACTTAATGGAAGGACGGGAAGGCAGTGGGAGGAGAAGCTGAAACCACATCCCCTGTCCTTTGTCAGCAGCACAAAGCTGCGCACTCCCGTACCCTTCAAAGCTCCTTGCGGGCGGGTGGCGAACCACTGCTGAGGCACTGCGGGTGCTTCCTCCCGGCAGCTCACTCATCCTCCTCCTCTGCCGCCCGCACAGCCCTCGGACCAGCACCGAGGGCTCGTGCCAGCTCCGAACTGAAATAAACAGGACAGCTGAATGTACTGTTAGCAAAGGTGACCTTCAAAGCTTTTTGGTGTTTGAATTCAGTGCGCACCTCTCACAGATTAGCCATTACCTGTTTAATGTGAGGGATGCCGCTTTGCCATGCCAGCATATGCTTTATAATATGAAAATATCGTCGCTTTATGTCAAGGTTGGTGTGCAAGTTTAGTTTGTAATAAAAAGGTGTATCTCTAATGACGTCAAGGAAAAGAGAGGGATGGACCCGGGCTAAGCTGGATCTGACCACGACTGTCAAGACACCAACTCACCTCTCCCTTGCAGAGTAGGGGAGGCCCAGTAAGTATGAAGTTTAATGCTACCCTGTTTAATGATATTTTCACTTCAACCGAACTGTAAAATTAACTGAGAACTTACATTAAAAAAGACTTTTATTTTATGCTGATCATTAAGTAAGGAGGTTTCACACTAGAGATCTGTTATATTAAAGGGGACTGAAATTGCTTGTATCAATTACTTTGTTCTAAGTGGACAGACTTCTTATGAAATATTGAAACTGTTTTGTTACTACAGAGGAGAAAACAGCCAAATCCTGGGTGGGAAGGGATATCTGGTCTGTGGCTCCTGTGTGTGCTGCATGGGGCAGCATTCACCTCCCCGTGTGTTGGGGGAGCTGCTACAGACTCCAGGCTCAGCACATGGCATGGTCACGCATGACCTTTGGTGTACCAGAGGCCTTATTTTCTGCCACTGAAACAATCTTCTTCAGGTTCAACTACCTAAAGTAAATTAAGGTGCACTCCACTGGAGCCTGGTAACTTTGCTGTTTACCTTGTCAGTAAATACATCTACAGGTGCAGTTCTAAAAATAACAAACTAAGGAGCTCAGAGGAACCATCCTCAGCATCACCCAGACACTGAATGAGTGGACATATATACAGAACAAAGGAAAAAACTGGTTAAGCAGAAAAGCAGCAAGAGCATGAGCAGCTGAGAAGATGCATAGCCTTAAGCGAGTTCTGCACCAAACTGGCTGCTCCAGTGAGCAAGAGTGAAACACAGCCCCTAAAAACTGATGCACTCCTCTAATGATCTCACTGTGGTATCTCTGATACAGCTCAGTGCCACTACAGGTATGCAATTAATTACAGACCAGCTGTAATGCACCTTGCAAATGAAAATTCTATTAACATGTGATTATTAATTTTACAAAAACGTAATTATTAATTCCATTACTATTACTGCCAAGAGCACAAACCCAGTTTGAAAAGTAAATCTCCCCTCAGGTAACTTTAAGACACGCAAAAAATGGTGCAAGGAAACAAAGTATTTGAAGGGTCCTCAGGCCACTAAAACTTTCCAAACACAATGCAAGCCACCCAAAGACCTATGCTTGCACCACAGCACAGACAGCTTTAGGAAAGTGCTTTTTTCTATAGGTTGTGTCTGTCGTTGTGATCATCCTCATCATCCTCTTTACTCTTAACATACAAAAAAGAGGCATGTTCAGTTGCAGAAGGTGCTGACTTTGCAAGATCGGGCTTGCCAGTGAAGTATGGGTTATCCCCATTTAATACAACTGCACAATGTTTATTTATACACGAGCCAAAGCTCAGCTGTGTGAGGGGGACGAGCACATGGCAGTGCCAGTCATGCAGCTCTGCTGCTGGCACCCACGAGCAGAGCTGCTCTTTGTCATACACCCACACCAGGGAGGCTCCATGAAGCAAAGCCCTAAATTTAGAACTCATCATCCCAAAGCTGTACGTGAAACGATTCATCATGATGACAGCAGCAGCATGTGAAATGGAGTAGTTTGGAGAATAATGCAGACAGGTATTTGCACAACACTGTGGTGTGTGGAGTCTCATGAGTGCATAACATGCTGCTTCAGAACGGGGTGGGGCTTTTCCAGGGCCCTACAATGACTCTGCCACAACGCTTAACCTCAAATAACATTTCAGCCCATCCTAACACATAACAAAAAATAATTATATTTTGAAGAGGAGAAAAAAAAGAAACACAGTAAGAAAAAAAATGGATCCCTCCTGCCCAGAGCAGCCCTGCTGTGGCGTTCAGCAGCACCAAATGACTCCTAACCATCAAACACAGTGCTCCCACGTGTGAACACCATGGGCATCCTCCATGCTGGGCTCCCACCTGCTCCTGTCCTCAGGAGCCCTGCAGCTGGCACCTGACTCCCATGAGAAGGCTTGGACAGAGACTCAAGACTCAAACACAAGCAGGGACAGTCTTGAATGTGCATTTACCTGTGGTCACTCTTGCTCTGGTCATTCCTGTGCCAATGCTAACCCTCGTTTTACATGATTTTCACCTCCCCACTTTATTTCTTTGACATTTGTAGATGGAACAACTGCATCACTTCCCAGCCCTGGTTTTGCCAGATTAAACAAGCTTTTTATTTCTGCTCATAAAACAGCCCATTTTCCTGATCCGACCTGTCATTTTCTGTTCTGCTCTGCACCAATGTCCCCTGAACACTGCCCTCCTCCATTGTATATAGATTTGTAAATGACACAGTGCCACCCTTGCTCATGGCCCCATTGTGCCCCACTGCTGCTGTTATTCCCCCTCTGAAGCACCCAAAGGATTGTATATGCCATAAGAGCCATTAGCACACACTGTCTGAGGTTAAGGAACTCCAAATAACATTCAACAGTGTGTGCAAGCAACCCTAAATTGACTGATGAGATATCAATTTTAGCTGGAAAGATCCTCCAGTGTGCAAAATGTTGGTAAACACAGGAAATCTAACGGAGCATGGCCTTACCTGGCCTGCAAGCAGGACATCCCCAGGCTGGGCAGAGGGAAACTAGAACACACCTCTGAGAATAAAAGTGATGTAGAAGCTAACCTCTCTCTTTCTCACTGCTGTATTCCCAGTCACAAGCTACATGTTCATTATCTTCCATTAACGAATTGTGTTCTCTTCCTTTAACTAATAAAACGTTTATCTCCAAGGAAATTCTGCAGAAAAGACTGAATTTGCATATACATAATAGACATGTCAAAATTTAAGATGCGAGGACTTGGTATTTCCAGCTAAGAGTGTTATACATGATTTGTATTAGTTTCCCTAAGTTCCAGAACAACTCCAGTGAATCCCATCCCTGCCAGTGGCACTGTAGGACCAACTGCAGATTTGTTGCATTTACTGAGGGTACAATGCTGAGGAGGAACTGCACATTTGGGCTACATATGTTTTGGGGTAATCACTTCCATAATCTAAATGCAGCTGCTTAATTGTGCACTTCACAGAGGAAAAGCCAGGTGACAGTGAAGCATTAGGTGGGATAAAATCTGAAAAATGAATAGTAGGGAACTCATGTTTCCTGAGGAGGAGGGAAGGTCTGGAGACAGGAGCTTCACAGGAGCTGGAGCCCTGGTGCAGCTGGCTGCCCCACAGCACCTCACAGCACTGACTTCACCACCACTGCAATGGCTCTGTGCATGGGAGCATCCCAAAGGAGAGGAATCTCTGCAGATTATGATCCACCACCATGGCTTTCCATCAGAGCCAGAGCAACCTGGAATGCTGGTGAACTTCAGTTACAGATCTGTTGGGCATTTTGCTCCAGACCATGAAAAAACTTTTCCCCCTGCCAACAGCAAAGTCTACCATGAATTCTTTGGTTTTTTGAAAACTATTTTTGAAATCTCACTTAGAAGGCAGATGTGCTCCAGGGGATAGAGAAGGCAGTGCCATATGCACGATGCAATTCTGGGAGGCAGAGCTTAGGATATTGGCATTACAAAACCCAGGTAGCAATGGGAAATAGTGTTTTTACAAAGGTTACAAACAAGAATGGAAGTTCTAAGGGTAATTTTCCAGATGCTGCTCAGTAATGTAGTATTGTGCCTTCCCTTTTTTCCTACCAGTGAGGCAAGGAGAGCCACGCTGACCAGAGCTGTGATGCTCACCAGGCTCCCTGGCCACACTGCTCAGTGTCCTGTCACGAAGAGCAGGCACATCCTTCTTTTCCTGGGAAACAACCTCCCAGGTGACAATTCTCCAGCATGAGGAGCATCATCCCAGCTCCACAGCTGAGCCATACTCCAGTACATCCCCCTCAAACCAATGGCTCCTGCAGTTCAGTTGCTGTCATCTCTGCATCCATAAATCAACTTTATGAAATGCACCAATTCAGGAGCGGAGCAATAAAACACACCTGTATTATTGGAATATCAACTATGTTTGCTAAGAAAGGTTTTTGTTTTTTTTCCATGAGCTCCCCAGCCACCTCCCCCAGGATCTGCAGAGCTGAGAACAGAACAGGACAGAGGTGAGACTGCCCAGCATGGAGAGTTGTTCCCAAGCCCCCAACCAGCTCCTCATACCCTGTGCTGTTCTGGGCATCAGCACTGAGGGGGGCAAACTGTGCACAACCCATTGTAAAATCCTGGATAACAGAGACTTCTCATATCCATACTTTAAAAAAAAAAGCAAACTATTTCAAGTAGCTGGGCAAACATCACCCAGATGGCAAGTTTGCTGTATCCTTGCTGAAAAATACTATGCAGCCAACAAACCCATATGGCCAACCAGAGGAGCCACATAAAGATAACGATATGCCTATACAGGCAAAATGTTAATGAATTAGGCCCAAAGTACATAAAAATCTGCTACCTGGTCCATTACACCTGTTTATGAAATCAATGCTTATATTTACCTTAACATTTAGTAGTTCATAAACATGGAATGGGCAGGCAGGGTCACTGCAAGGCTGCTGGCAAGAGGCCATCTCGGCAGCCCACTCTGCTTCCAACACCCCAGTCTTTGCCCCCTTTCAGCTGGAAATGGGGTCTCAGAGTCTTAAAATTCCCCTAAAAGGGAAAGGGATAAGACATACAAACAGATGGTCTATAAATAAGATTCTGGAAAAATCTCTCAATGCCTGTGGATTTATCTCCTTTAAGAAGGTCAGCCCATTCGCTGGAGGGTTATTAAGCTCTCTGCCACGTACGTGCAGGCAGTAAAAGAGATGTAGAAAGGGCTGCATCACCTGAACCACTGACTCAAACAAATGCCAAACACTGACGCCTTTAAGGCTCTGCCATCGTCATCACCTTCTCCAAGGCTCTCATCCATGCAAGAGCCATTTCTGTTGTCTTCCAAGATGACACTGAGCTGAAAAAGATGTGGAGGGAGATAACAGCATGAATCTTCTATATTAGGATTAATCAATTAAGTGGCCATTACATCAGGAACTGTCACGATGCTCGATGTCCAGCAAGATCTGTATTTATGCCCTGCTGCATGGAATCCCCCACCAGTGACTTAAACACACACAAACACACACACCCACACACCCCGAGGCTTCTCCCAGGCAGCCTGCCCTGAAAGGAGGGGTGAGCCACCTGATAAACCACGGGCACAGGGGAGGAAGGGCGTTTGGCCATCCCCAGCCACACGGCTGGCGCTCCCAGGTCCTGGCCAGATGCAGGTCACGGCAGCGGCTGCGACAAAAGGCTGACGCGTGGAGCGCTGTGCGTGCCACTGCCGGCTCTGCGCCGAATTATCCCGGGTGCCCCCAGCCCGGGGGAGCCCGCGTGGGAACCGCCGCAGTCGTTTCCAAGGCAACGGCGCGATCGGAGGCAGGATTCCTTTCTCATCACTGAGATGGCTCAAGTATCCATTACGTTCCGCGGCGGGTTGAATAACAAACACGAACGCCAACAAATCAATGAGACGAGCAGGATTTTAAGCCCTGCAAAATGCTTGTTTTCTTCTGTATTCCCTCGAGCCCGAGGCTCCCCAGCCAAGTTAGAGCAAAGGGATTTCAAATTTGGCAAGAATCTAGGCAACAGATCCTCCTGAAGTGCAAATTGCCACAGTTCCACTGAAGTCAGCAGAGATATGACAATTTACACCCACTTAGGTTCTGCCACTGGGTAATTAGCACATTGCAAATAACTGGAAACAGATTCCCAAATAAGAACACTCTTAAGCTTGAAGCAAGAATGTTTAAATAAAAAAAAAAACCTACACAGTTTTTTCCAGGATTAAGGAAACTTGCAGGCTTCTCTGCTGGCTTCTACTATACTACTAGATAAAGTCAAAAATTGTCACTCTTTTTGTTCCCCTGATGACCCAGGTTGAAACTACAGTCGTGTTATCAGCCTTGCTGTACCTGATGTATTTGGCTGACCTATCTCCCACCAGGTCCAGCTCAAATGCCCTTTCATTACCAACTCCCTGCACAACCCCTGGGATCCAGCATCCCAGCTATTTGTTCCACTCATGCCCGGGTTTTGTCACCCACCCCATTTCACAGACTTTTGTTTCAAACATAGAGGCAACAATGCACATGTTGATCATTTGCAGGATGTAATATGCAAGTTCTGTATAATTTCTCTCTTAATCAATACCCATAAAGGTCAAGCAGAACAAACCCTTCATTCTTTCATGTTGGGCTGACTGGTCTAACATCAGTCCTGGGCAAAGCAGTGGAAAAGTTGATATGGGATTGAATTAATAAGGAATTAAAGGATGTTTTAATGCATTTAATGCTCACCAACCTGGTTCCATGGGAAATAGCTCTTATCAAGCAAACCTGATTTCATTCCTTCAGGAAGTTCAAATTCTGGTTGACAAAAGCCACATATTTGGAAGGCACTTAAAATTTTGTATGGCATTTGACTCTGTACCAAACAGCATTCAAATGTTAAAAACACACACATTTAATGTAGTAAAAGCTGTCTATCACACAAATCTCAAAAGCAGTGGTCAATTGGGATCTATAATTCAATCGTGAGCTTCCAGAGACAAGGCTGCACCCTGGGAAGCAATGACCCTGGAAGAGCTCAGGCTTTGGAGTGGTTCAGCCCACACATGCAGGCAGCTGTGAAACCCAACTGCTGTTGTGTCAGCACTAACAGCAGAGACACGTGGTTGGTGACAGTTCCAGCAGAACAGCTGGACAGAGATACCCACAGATCTCCTCCTTTGCCTGAGGAGTAACTACCTGGCTCTGTCACACTGGTTTGCTCAGTTGGAACAGCTTTAAAGAGAGGAAACATCTAAAGTGGCACAGCAAAGATGCCCTTCCCTGTCCTCTTCCAGGGATATGGATTCTTCTTGCACCCATCCATCACACATGAGCTGTTACCTCACAGCAGAAGGTGCACACCAGTCATGCATGACTGATGGCACCTCTGCCCTTATCCACTGACCATGTGCAGGCACTTCATCCATCAGCCCACGTGTGAGCTTGCTGGGGGAAGTCAAAAAGGCAGAGATACACAGCAGTTAAGAGGTCTTGTCTCCTGGATCTTGTTCCTTTTGCCACCAGCAGCAGACACTCAGGTATTCCTAAGAGCTGGAAAAGCTGCTCTGCCTGCAACTGACCTGTGCCCTGCCCTATATCCCTGCCCTGCTTAGTGACTGACCAACAGGCTGCCTTTCTTCTCACCAGGTTACTCTAAATGCCAGAAGTGCTGAGTCAGAGAAATTTAATGTCATCTCTACACCTGAACAACAAACAAAGCCAAAAAAACATCCCTGTGCTCACCTGCCAGCAAGTCGTTGGCTCTCTCATCTGCATGAAGACCTGTCTAGAGGGAACACTAGTGGAGAGGGAGTGCAGGGGATCCCTGGGAGGAGATAAGAAGCACTGATGCTCTGAGGCAAGACTTGCCATGTCTACTCAGGCCCCCATGTATACTCAGCTAAAGAAAGAAAGAAAGAAAGAAAGATAAAGCCCCAGAGGTTCAAGGAAGGGGTTGTGTGGCCCCAAAGCAGCAGCACTGAGATAGAATCTCCCACTCACAGCAGGGTTCAGGGCATCAGACTACTCAGAAATCAAGCCTGCTTTAGCAATGTCTATGGCACTAATGAACAGTAGCTGTAAGAAACATACATGTGTTAATGCCATCTGATGGGGAGTGGGATATTGTCTTCCCAAAGTCTGGTGTGCTGCCTCTGCTCACAGCAGAGCCATCCTTCCTCTGTCCCTCCTTGCAACAGAGCCATCCCTTCTGTCCCCTCCTCACAGCAGAGCCATCCCTTCTGTCCCCTCCTCACAAAAGAGCCATCCCTCCCTTGTCCCTCCTCACAGGCAGGCTCATTATTAGCCAGGGAAGCAGAGGATGTCCGATGGCAAGGGGGGAATAAATCATTGTTCCCAGCTAAATGGAGTGGTCCGGATCTGCTGGAAATGCTGCCTTTACCAGCAGTGCAAATAATGGAGATTGCACGCGCCGGGGCCAAGGCAATGAGCCACCACACTATTGATGGGGCATTTGTACAACTGCAGGAGTTGTCTTTCACAGGCAGCTTTAACAAAGACAGCATTGCTGAGCTGAGGATTAATTCTGCTCCTCACCAAGCACGGGTTATCCTAGCCAGACCCAGAGAAGCTGAAGGACAAGCAGCTCTTGCCCGTGTCTCCCCCTCAGCCACTCTTGTGTTTGTGGGGTCCAACATCTGTTCATGTGTTTGTGTGAGGGAGGACCCTTAGAATGCATTGGCAAACAAATATTCACAGAGATGCATTCTGTATTTAATCTGGGGGAATTATCCACTGTCAGGCACAGAGCCATTACCATACTGGATCCATCCCCATTTAGCCTCAGTTCCTGTTCCTGACAGCCACCAGCACAAGATGCACTCGAAGAAGGTGAAAGGCTTTTGCATAAAACATCAGGAACTCTTGAAGGCATTATCCAAAATCCTAAACAACCCCCATGCTGTAGCTATGCCACTGGCAGAGAGAATGAGATCTGTGAGAAACATGATTTATCTACACAAGTATAATTTATGTTTTAATGAATGATGCTGCAACAAACACACCAAAGTATCTCATCTCTAGCATCTAATTCTGTTGATGCCAGTCAACATGTTCTACTGTTTACCATTTTTACTTGAATCTCCTGGCACCACTGGCTGTGTAACCTCTTTATCCACTCCCCAGGTGTCTGCCATCTGCATCTTTGCCCAAATTAAAAAAGGAAAGCACCCAAGTGGTTGATATCCACTCCCCAGTGGGAACCATGATGGGGGCAGTGACTGGAGAATTCTCAGAAAGCCATGCATTCAGTAACAGGATAGAAGACCTGAATGAACCCAGGGAGAGACTTACAGGCTTCATTCTCTGCAGTAGTTTGCAGAAAGTGCATAACAACATATTATTAGCATATAAAGATGGAAGGTCTATAAATCTGTAGAAGAAAGCCCAGAATCTCTACAAAAGAAATACAATGAAAAACAAAATTACAGATGAAATCTGGGCGTCAGCTGAGACAGTGCTTGCTCGAGTTAGAAACAACAACCACGATGTCAAACTGGTGCAATAACTCACTCTTCGGGTTTGCTTTTTTAACCAAAGAACTGCAGCTTCTCATTGATTTTTTCAGCATATTTAAAAATAGATTAGTACATTAGTGCAATTGTGGTTGCGTTTTTTAAACAGATGAAGCATAATACATTACAGATACTCCAAGCCTTCGAGATTTTTAAAAATGTGATTTGTTAAGTAGTCGTACGCATAAGTAGATAATTTTCTATGAAACAGAAATGTCAAAGAGGCTTTTCCATTAAAAGCATCTATGCCTTGATTCCACCTGCTCTGCACTGGAACCTTTTATTCCACGTGTGTGTGTGTGTGTGTGTGTGTGTGTGTGTGTGTGTGTGCTTTTTTTACAGAGATCCTGGAACCCTCGGGTTCAACTGAGCCTTATTACATTTTAAAGCCTTTGGATGGCAGCAGCAAAGTGTTCTGCACTATAAACCAGAACACAGCTGAGCTTTGATGGGTATGCTGCTTCTTTCTACCCCACAAAACACTTTCTAAATGCTATTAAAATTTAGCATACGCCATAATAACCAGGCTGCATTTTTTTCCACATTTAAGTCAATTGACTTTCAAGTTTTATCTTTCCACATACTTTGAATCAAATAAAGTTGTTTCTGCAGCTCAGGAGGAGGAGGATGTGGCTCATCTTGACAAGCAGCAGTTCCATGAGAAAAATTTGGATAACCAAATAAAACTGCCAATGTCCAGCGGAGACTAAGTAGAAAAGTTCTACATTTTCTGTCTTTTTCAGCTATTAGATTAGTCCAGAGTGACAGGGAATGCAGAAAGCTCCTGTCAGCATATTCTCAGGGGAGGCAGACTGCGCAGGGAGGAGAGGAGCAGGAGGATGCAGGCTAAGGTCACTTTTCACATAAACTGGAGGGGTACTGATGCGAGGTTGCGCCCAAAAATAACTCCTGGAAATACAAACCCTGGTGCCAGGAAGGGAACCAGACAGTGGGGTCAGGGACCCCTGTCTCACCTGGAGGGACCCTGCACTCCCACTTCATGAAGAGAGCTGAGCACTGCCCTCATCTGGTTTCAAATACTTTTATATTTAACCACACTGTGTTGCCTGAAAGGCAAATAATTCTGAAGGAATGTCACTCAGGGAAGACTTCAACTGGAGCTATTGGACTCTGTCTCTAACTTTACAAATATAATTACAACCATCAGCCTGTGCTAACGAATGGGAAGGGGAATGATTTGCATCCAAACTGCAGCCACGTCAAAGCAGAAGATGCTTCTGAAATAGGACCCAGCAAGGCAGTGAGCTAGTAAATCCTTCCATTTGAAATTTCAGATGGCATGTAGGGAGTCATCCTAGAAACTCCTCTTTCCAGCTGAGTCAGGATGCAGAGGCTAAAATGAGCCAAATCTGAGTTATCTTCAAAATAACCAACACGGAGGAAGGAAAAAAGAAAAACAACACCACCCACCCCTGCCAGGATCTGAGCCCAGTCCCAGTACCCGTGTGGGTGGAAGGAGGATGTGGCTGGAAAGCTGCAGAGAAGAAACCATCAGACATTGGGACTAGGACTTACGTAGACTGCAGGAAATTTACAGTAGGTAGAAAGAAGGAAACTCTTCCTCAACTCAGGCAGAACATCACAGAAGCCTCAGTAGCAGGATGATATATCATGTGTCAGACTCACCTCCTGGCCCAGTGATGGAAGTTTCATCATTTGGAACACTGGAGGTTCTGTACAACATTAGGGAACACACCCCAGGGCATAATCTACCTTTGGCTCCAACAGCAGGAGGAATCACCTGATAGATTTTCCCTGCATCTGGTTTCTATAATTCAAGGCTTTGGAATTCCAAAGAAGTGAGGAAGGAAATGTTGCACAGATCACATTTGATTATCATTTCCTTCAGCTGATGGCACTGGTGCCACAGAGGGGGGTGGGAGCAAACCGGATCCCCATTGTCCAGCAGCCACTTACGCCCCAGCCTGTGTGCTTTTCACAGGTACTTATTTATGAACAGCCTGAAAACCTGCGGCATTTATCTTCCGGTAATTTCCTCCCAAAGCAGGTGACCAGACAGACACAATGCTTACCCCACAGTGACCAGAGCATGTGCTTGCTGTGACTTATTTGCTCACCCGCAGGCAGCCTCCTGCTGTGTGCTGGATTGGCTTCTATAGAGCACACCAGCAAGCCCTTGCTTAAAATACTCAGGAAACTCTTTCCCTGGATTTTGCCCCCTTTCTTAACCTTCCCATTTGCAGACAATATAGAAAGTGGGAAACACAGCAGCTATAAATCCAGGTTATGATCCAGCATCCCAGGGATGCTCTAAGACACTCTTCCACCTCATGGGATCTGGGGATGTTTCCAAGCAGTTCTCCTTAGCCACACACAGTTGGCTTGAGGAGGGTTGTTTATAGTCACTGGCAGTTCCACAAACATCAATGATTTAGTTCCCCAAATATTTGTCTCCCATGAAAGTCGGGAACCTCTCAATTTTACAAGAGTTGTTACAAGTCAGACAAAAGCTATTAATAAAGTGTGAAACCTACAATATCCCCCAAGGGGTATGGAAAAAGAAATCAGTGCTGGAAGGAAAGATCAAGTGCTGCTCCAGTGACAGATGGTGCTCCACAAAAGGTCAACCCTTGGCTCATTCTGCTGCTCATTATTTATTAACAATCTTTCTGACATTGGCATTACCGCAAGAGTCCAGCATTATGCAGATAATAAAACGCTATTTTATAGTCCAAGGTCTCCTGCAGGTACAGCAAAAAGTTTGCAAAGTGATTTCAGTGTTGCAGGGCACTTTTGAGGATGCCTGTGCCAGGAGAGCACAGCCAGCCTGAGAAGTGAAGATGAAATGGAAGTTTCATGGCTTAACTGCCTGGCCTCTCGCTTACCCAGACTTTTCACCACCATTTCCCACATCTCACACAGAACAAGACAGCCAAGGTCACGTATGCTACAGTCTTCACTGGCTGTCACAGTTCTCGGGTTACATCTGCCAGAGTCTGACAGAAAACCTTCCCTATCCAGCTCACCGACGCCCGAGGACCTTACCAGGGACTGCACTGCTCCTTCCGCAGCAGCCACATGGCAGCAGGGAGAGGGAGTCAGCGAGCACAGCAATGCAGCAGAGCGGGAGAACCTCCTCCCACGCTGTACCTGGGAACAGTCCACGTACATGATGGACACAACAGGAGAGTTCTGTGCTCCCCAGCAATAGTCCTCTACTTACTGGAGCGAAGAACATGCAATTGTTTTTTTTCCAGGTTCAGTTGTGAGCACTGAGGAAAACGAGCTCAAACCACAGCCACTACACTGCTACAAACTGCCCAGCCCAAGAGAAGCCAGAAAGATCCCACTGCCAAGATAAGAGACATTTCCATTGGAGTGAGCCCACTACTGCCTCCGAGGAATGATCAGCATAAATATGATTATATCAATAAAAAATAAAAACATCATAAAAAGTAGGCAGGCAGAGATAAGTTTATGACTAATTATGAACAGCATGTCATGCCCTGACTCCTTGTAAAATAAAATATAGTCTATTTTTACTATCTGCTGCCATGACTTCCAGATAACAGACATGTTTACTTCCAAGGTCATACCTTGTTTAATATGTCAAGAGTTTCAATCCCATGCAGAGAAACTACTAAAGGCTCCTGCATCCCACAGAACTCACAGGAGCATGACTGTGTTTGATCCTCCTTAATGTGGTTTATCAGTAAATATCAACTGAAATTCATTGTAGAGTCAGGTTAAGTTCTACATATACATCTACAAGATTTATGAAGTCCCAAAATATTTAGGATATTTTATCCAAGGTTTTTATCCAAGAACAACAGGAGCAAGCACCAGCAAAAAATAAATGCAAATCAGGTATTAACGTTGGCAGCAGTTTGGGAATCAGAGCCACAAGCAGGGTGGGGATTCACATCAGTGACTCAAGTACCCAACCACTTTACTTTGATAAATTCAAAACAGTGATTTAACATTTGCACTATAGATGCAGACAAAACACCTGCAGAATTCTTCCACCCAAATCCAGAGGGAGCTGCTGGCAGTGCCTCTGTGGTGTGATACACCCAATGTGATTGACTCTGGAACAATGACACAGTGCTGGCAGCCAAAACACATTTTCTGAACCCAGTGCCCTCCTAACAGAAGCTCTGCTTTGGCCATAGAAATTGTTTTACTAAAACAAAGTCAGATCACTTTTTCAGGAATAGAAAAAGCCTTCATATTCTCCCCACGCTAAACTCCAGGAATTTTTTTTTCAGCACTTTGAATTTATACCTGTAAAAAGTTTAATGAACTTTCAAAGGATTCAAGGGAAGAAGGGAGTAGTGGCAGGCATTCTCTTTGGGAACTGGTCCTCCTGTAGTCAAGGGTGAACCAAGAAATAAAAAGAAACAGACAGTCCCTTGGGCAACTCAGGAAATGGCCCAAGGTATAACAAGATGAATGACAATCCTTGCAGCTTCCTAATGGAGCAACAGCCACGGGACATTCCTCTTACTGTGAGTTTTTTAGAGCCTGGGTTCTGCTGACTGTGAACGCAAATGTGTATAAATAAACAAAGAGCACACTGGCAATGATGTTAAATGATGCTTTGTATAATTATTGCTATTCTGTGGTACCATTAACAGGCAAAAGCACAGAATCTTAATGACCAGGTTCGCATGGCAGCCTGGATTTGTTGTCTGACACCACGTGGCCATAAAACCTCCCCATGAACGCAGCTGCTGATGGCACAAGACCCACAGGCAGACGGCAAGAGTCTGTTTTAGCAACAGACAGCCCATTTTGTGCACAAAACCAGCAGAGTCTTACTGCTGGAACCTGAAGTGAGGCTTTCTCCATTTACCCAACAATCTGACAAGACCCAGGCTCTGATCCAGCAGCTCTGTATTCCCTGCCCTGTGTGGGAATTCCTGTCCAGTGCAGACCAGGATGCTCATGGACCAGGATGTTTGTGGCCAGGGCCTGCATGATCAAGCTGGGTCCTGCTGACCAGAGGCTCTCCAGTGCCTCTGCCCTTACTTCAACTCTAACAACAAATCCAGGTATTTCAGAGTCCTTGAGATTCATGTGAGCGACTTGAAAGCTTCTCCACTGAGGCCAAGAGCTTCAGGCCAAATGTTTGAAGGTTTTTGTGTGCGGACTGCACACCACTTCTTGTAACAAGAGACACAGCAGCAGGACTGGACTAAGACAGTGCTGAAGCACTTTCCTTACAACAGAGGACACTCTTTACATCATGTAACTCTTAATGAAACCGAGCCACAACCACAACACAAACCCTATACAGCTCCAAGGCACGAAGCCTTGGTATTTTATTTCTCAGCTGTGTACCTACCACTTAACTCTGAAAAATATTGCTTATAAAAGATGATTCCTAAAAGCAAAGTTTGGAATTTTATTACACCTCTGGGCTAGATTGGCTGATCTTTGAAAAAATAGGGTTGTACCCTTTTCATCTGATATCCACAGGACAATATTTTAGCAGTGAGAGAGGTCAAAAGAAATAGATCCACAGGGCTCTTGGCACATGATGCACATTTAGCCAGCAAGGCCAGCACTGCCAGGCTCAAAGGGCACCACACAACCTTAATAATATGACACTCTGGAATTTGATGGAATATCCCTAGCAAAGTGGGAAAATACCATCCAAAAGGCCATGAAGCAGATGGAGCACGTGAGAAACACTCAGAAATGCAAACCAAAAAAAAAAGATAAAGTAGTGCAAGAAGGAATCCTGTGACACCATACTCATTAGCAGTGACACAGAGACTTCTAAACATCAATAATCAAATGTCCCTTCCCATTATACAGAGTATGCAGATTATAATAACCACTTCTGTTATCACTACTGTGTTTTATCTTCACTCTGCTGTGTGAGCCACCACAGATTATCCCTTTCAGAGCTATATTATTCCCTAGAGAAGGCAGGACACCTAGACAGACACAGCCATGATGGATCACAGTGTGGAGGATCTGCTGGACACTGACCAAACTGCCCCAGTGCCAGCAGGTAACACCTGTGGATCATGCTGGTGGGGAGAGAAGGGCAGAAGGGTCCCTCAGCTGTTTCTGAGCCCGTTCTGTTGGCTGCTGCCAACTCCCCATCTTTAACACTCTACAGCCTTGAAAATGTCACTGTGTCTTCAGGAAGGAAATGGCTTAATGAGAGGTCATTTAGCTGAGGTCAAAACAAACTGCTGTTTTAAACCCCCATTAAGTTACACTTTTATTTCCCTACCATTCCCTAATTTCATGTCTTTACAAGTCTAGGTCTCTGCAGGCAGTTCTTGGGTCCAAGGGCAGGTGGTGAGCCATCTACCCAAGGTGCTGGAACTGCAGCAGGGACCAGCCAGGGACACCAAGGGAGCTGCATGCTGGGCTTCTTTCCTTTCCCTTCTCCCTTTGTCACAGCCAGCTGTGAGCTGAGCTTCCTTCCTCCCCTGCCATAGGACCTGGGGCCTTGTCTGCATTTGGAACAGGAGAAACGTCCCTGCAGGCGACAAGAGGGGAAAATCAACATGGACAACTAAAACAGTTTGGAATTGCTATGTATTGAAAATTAACTTCTATTTTAACTACAATTTAATCCATACTTTTCTTTGGTAAATGTGCCGACAGGTGTTTGCTGTTTGCAGATTGTCACGCTAAGCAAAACATCAAGTCAATTTGTTTTAAAAGAAATTGATTTGAGAGCATTAGATTCATCAGCATTCCCTTTTTCCAACTGAAAACAGGGTCTGAGTAATGACTCAATATTCTACCCCAAAACAAATCTTTAGTTTAACTTTTTAAAGTACCTGAATAACTTTTTTAAGCATCTGATTAACTTTTAAAGCAACCCATGGGTGGTGGGACACTGCCCATCCATCACCACCGCACTTCTCATCAAACCACTGCCGAAATGTTCCCAAGCAGGAGCTCTGCAGACAAAGCTGTTTGCCCTGAGCAGACTTGCATCAGGTCCAGTGAGCAGATCCATCAGCCCAAATTGCCTGCAGATTGCCAAAGCTGAGCTTCCTCCTAAATCATGCCACGCCATGTCCTGGCTGGAGATGCAGCTCTCACCAGCACTCCAGATGCCAGGTGATGAGAAGTGCCGATGTGTCACTGCCTCCAGAGCCATTTGCTACAGCCTGCAAGGAAGGCAGCTCTGAAATTCAGCTGTGCCCCACCAGCACAGGAGCGGCAGCCCGTGGAGCGGGGAAGGTACGGAATCCCCGCCCTTGGCCCGTGCGGCTGCTCCCACCAGCAGTAAATGTTTTTCAACAAACACTGGCAACTGTATTTTTAAACTTCAACCAAGGTTTGAAAGAGCTGCCTCCCAGGAAGGTCAGGAGAGGATGGAGAGGCTTCCCTGGGGAATCTGGCTGTTCACTCTGTACCATGTGGCATGTTGCCATCACCCTGTGCTGCACATCCTGTCCCAGGGAGGGGACTGGCAGTCCCCACTGCTCATTCCATGGCTGCAGGGGCACAGCACAGGAACTGCCCTCTGACTGCAAAGCACCTCTTCAGCTATGGGACCAGGCAGGTGCTCCCACCACAAGGCAAGAATGACATCAAAAACGCTTCACTGGGAATCACTACCTCCCCTGCTAGACCCCTTAGTACCAAACTGCCATGAGGGAGCTCATGGAGGTGAACCAGCCTTCCACTGTAAATGTTTGGACATTTACAAATACTCTCAAAACTTACACACTTTTCTTAATTTTGGTTTTTTAAAACAACAGTATTAGACGTCTCCCTTTCAGCATGAAACAAAGAAATGTGACTTTCCACTTCCCACTCATTTTATTCCATGCTGACATTGCTGAAAATTCTATTTTTAAATAGAATTTCTTTTTGATGATGTATATTGGCAATCAAACGCAGGCACAGCATGGTTTTCTGTCAAGTTAAAATTCTAGGGTATTTTCTCCTAAATAGTCTTATGTACTGATTACTTAGAAGAGTGAATTCCCCGCAAAGCTGTACCCAGGCACTCGGTTTTTGCTCCAGCTGATAAATGTAAGCAATAAAAATATGTTCCATTCTACAGCAGTGCCTATTAAAATGTAAACACCACTGGAAGATTTTGAGCAGGCTACAGAAATGCTTTATTCAAAAGCAAAAGGCTGTTTGAGGCTGCCAAAATCTGGCACGGCACGTCCATTCATCAAACAGTGCCTTGACTGTCCCAGTCAGTGGGACAGCGCCTCAGGGGTCAGACTGGGAGCACTGGTGACTTTCCCTACTCAGCCTACAGAAATCAGGAGTTGCCATGGGAGCAGGACATGAGTTCAAACGGTGCAGAGAACCCCGTGTTCTGCTGGGCTGATGGGAGAATGATGGCACCAGGTGCTTCCCCTTGGCCATGCTCAAAAGAAGCCCCTGCCAGAGCTGTGGGGAAGCAAATGTGTCCCATGTTGAGACAAACTTTTCTACCTCTGAGGTCAGAGGTGCATATACAGCCTGCATGAAGCAAGATGCTGATGAATCAAAATTCAAAATGTGCCTCATGAATAATTCACTGAACGTGTGCGAGTAAGCTATAGCAGTGTAAATATATGCATGGCTACAAACAGATATGTATATATGCAAATTAACAAAGGAATGGCTCAAGTTACCCACATGGAAAAATACCAGTGACCTGAGGATGTTTGCTTCATATGGCTCAGACACATCAAACTGTAACTAAAGAAAGAGCCTGAAATTTAGCAAACCATGGCGTGAAGCCGTCCTCCTACCCGTTCACTCGAGACATTACAAAGCCTCCTCATTTATTTATATTTGTTTTTTTCCTCAACTCAAGTTTTACTCTCCCAACCCATCGTCTCCACCACGCTGGCTGAAATCCCCACTGCCCACGTCACCACGAGCCATCAGCTCAGCACCACCCCATCCATACTTGGCAGCAAACTTACATGAATAACCATTATCATGGTAGGCCAGCAAGTGCATTAAAACCCTGGAATTCATATAAACAACAGAAGAACATAAATGACAGACATAGGTGCAGGGTCCATCGATCATCCCCTTCTCCCTCACAGCAAGAAATGTGGGATCGCATTAAAAATAGAACAGACACCTGCAACTAGATGGGTATTTATATGGAATATTGTGACAACTGTCATTTCACATTAGTCAGCAAGATCCCACAGGACTTGCAGAAGTATTAACTGTGCTGAATTTTTTTTTTTTACTGGCAAAATATAATAAAATTCACTTTCTTGATGGCTTCCTGGTGGGGATTGCTCCTCTCCCTGAAGTCATTCATGAAATAAGGATGCTCCTCCAAGAGCCTGGATAGAAAACACTTTACCTAGGCACTGGAGTATGGAGAGAGGGGAGTTTTTGTGATTCTTCACTTGAGACTCATCCATGCTTTTTCAAGATGTTTTGATGATGTCAAACTCAAAAAATGACCATAAATGACCCAAAGTCAAGGCACACCCAATGCATGATGGTTATTTGATTAATAATTTGAATTATGACCCCCAAATTGTGAAGATCAGAGAAGGACTTTGCACTCCTATGAGTCCAATTCTTGAACAATTTCCTAAAAGATATGGAGGAGGAAAATTCCAAATTCCAGAGTCAGAGGTACAGAGGAATTTGTTTGTTTACAGTAGCAAAAATGTTTTGCCCATACAGATGAAGCATTTCAAGGTGTTGCTTGTTACCCTGAGCCTCATGCAATAAAAATAGGACTTTTGTGAAGGTCCTAGACACTCCTTTTATTTGGTGGAAGACATTTACATCACTGGAAGCAAAATGTATCCTCAACAGCAATGTAGTTCCTGTCAAAAAACACCCTGTGCCCTACATTTTACCATCATTGCAGTTAATCATTTATACACCATGCAGAGGCACGTGGTACTCAAGGAGAAACACCAAGGCCCACTGTGTGTCCCAAAGAACAAGCAGCAAGTACAGGCAAGGTGAACAAAGACAGAAGAAGAAGAAATACCTTGGATATAATCTTTGATGGACAGGGCTGGAGAGACAAGAGATGATGGTCAAGGTGACACAATTGGAAAGAACAAAGGGAACTAGAGAAACAAGGGTGAAATCAGGACAAGGACATGTCAACAAGGCAAAATTCAAAAAGCTTTATGATTAAGAAGAGAAACATCTTGAAACAGATGCAGAAAGGGCCAAGACACCACTAACGGGTTCCAAAGAAAAGGTGACAGAATTGGGATGGCAGACAAAGAGAATGCTGAGTGCATCAGTGGTTCAAGGGGAGCCACTGGAAGGAGAAGGGCATTATCAGAGCACACAAAGGCTTGCAGCAGCAGCAGCTGAAGGAAATGAGGGAACATCTGTAGTCTTCTGGAAAGAACCACAAAAATGTTGTGGTGTTAATGTTTAAATGTTTAAAACAACTCACACAAGAGAAGCAGCAGAACTGTCCTGATCAGAAATTCAAAGTAAAATGTAATGTGGCATAGTGGAAAGTGGAGAACTGATCTGTCTGTCATTTGATGCCACCAGAAGCATTTTATAAACACACATTAAAATTCAGGTTCTGTTTCTGAGTGCCTCTCGCTGAGGGAACTAGAGAGGGCATGGCCTTGACTCATGTCCTGGCTGGCACCAAGGTCCTCAGCTGTACCGACTCAGATCTGTGCTCCCAATGAAGGCCATCTGTCAGTGGCCTCTGACACCCCAGTTTTCCCCCTTTCCTTGTCCCCATGTCCAGGGCATCTAGTTTGTACCAATCATGCTCATGTTGAAGCACAGCCTGTCACACAACTCCTTGTCATCTGGGCTGGGAATTGCTTTAATGATTCAACCATGCTTCCTTCCCATTCCATCAGTGGTTGGTTCAACCCCAGTCACCTGCCCAGCAGAGAGGGACAGGCCATCTGTCATAGACTCTACAGGGCTTGAAGGAACCTGTCATGGCACTCTCAGACAGGTGGAAAACACCCAGCTGTGAACTCCTAAAAGAAAGGGGATAGAACCAGCATGGCCATACACAAAATGTTTGACTAGTACAAGTGATCAGCCCCTTGGAGCATCATTCCCAAGCCTGCAGCAAGCTCTCCGCTGCTGCCCATCTTTACATCATGACCAACATCTTTTTGGAAGATAAAGGCACAACAACTGAATTCAGGCATCAGAAGGTGTGATTTTCCAGTGTGTGCTGTGCGGGCCAGATGATCCTGATGTCTTAAGTTATAGCTTTCATATTACCCAGATTCTGTACTGCATTAGTATATAACTCTGCACTTCTTATAAAGTGTTAGCAAGTTCCCCTCACAGTTTAGTCAGACAAAACAATCATTTTCCAGCCCAAGAACCAAGGACACCATTGCAGCTTCAGGCCCAAAAAGTGTAAACAGCAGTGAATTGAGGAGAGCAATCTGGGAGGATGGGACTTCATAACCTGAAGCTGTAACTGCACAATTATCCCCAGTATGCAAATGGACCAAAACTTATAAAAGTGTGAAAACATGTGACCCATCATCTATCTCGGGTGTAGCCTTGGCCAGGCTCCTGTACTGCCCAAGGTATATTCTTTAAAGGCCTTTCTAATAAATACCTACTTTGTTCCTTCCACATTGTCTAGCCTGTTCTAGGTAGCCTCTCAAGGCATCAATCCCAGCTGTTCCTCTTGACCTTGCAATCTGTATTTTAATTACTGTGTCCTCCTGGTTACAGAATATCAAGGATACCAAGGAACATTACAGCTAATGATCTTGTGCTTGGGGGTTTTCCTCCCACCATGGACTTTCAGCAATTGTTACACATTTTTCTTTGATTTTGATAATCTAATGTTAAAATCACGACCTATCCCAAATCCACTCCAAATTATGTTTGTTTAATCAAGAGTTGAGCAATTTCAAGGATGTTTTTACAATTCAGATACTGGGTGGTTACACGCTGAGCTGATCCTTTGATATCTTAAAAGTTCTCCAATGCCAACCTCCCAGTTTTAATCTTCTTGGTCATGCAGGCAATCTAGTTGATCTAACAGATGACTCTGATTAAATGAGCTTTCTTCTCTCTCCAGTTCTCACAAAAATATATAAAATATTTACAAATGTGATACAATGAACTTTATGTTCTTCTGCTTAGAGCAACACCTGGTACAGAGGTGCTCACATTTCTTAGTCATTAAAGAAACTAAACCTAAAATTCTTTAAAACTTTTTTATTCAATACTCTATTGGGGTTTTCCTCTAACAGCAGTCACTGCACAGCTCTCATAGGTTATATATAAGAACAGTTACTTTTGTGGATAAAAGACAACAAGAAGTCCATAATCTTTGGCAGACAGCCTTCACTGTTCTGCTAGCACAAGCGCATCCAGCTGCTGATGAGCCTTAATGTTTCCCTGATATTGTTTTCTGCTATAAAATGGAAGATCTAATCTATGCTGAAGGTCAGTCCCCACCAAAGACTGCAATCAGTGATAGCTTTCATAAACTCACTGAAATTTGTAATATTGTGCAACATCCTCTGCCCTGTCACAGCAGCAGCTCCATTGATGTGCCCTCTGCCCAGGATGCTGCAGAGCTGGAAGTGCCCTCACTTCTGCACCACTCCTTGTACTCAAGGAAAAGCTGATCTATAGATCAAACCAGAGCATGTGGAAGCTGCTGGCACAGGCCTTATTACCCCACACACACTTCATGAAGAAGGATAAAGCCCTGCTCACATTCCCCAGTGGCCCTCTCCTCTGCTAGGGACACACATTTGCACATAGGGCAACAGTAGGAGGAGAAAATCCATCCTTTCAGATCAACTCTAA
This sequence comes from Polioptila caerulea, assembly GCA_013397295.1. Classification (NCBI taxonomy): domain Eukaryota; kingdom Metazoa; phylum Chordata; class Aves; order Passeriformes; family Certhiidae; genus Polioptila; species Polioptila caerulea. Next base: position 312,016 of record VYXF01012584.1, read on the forward strand.
ATGCACGACATCTTTTAGAAAAAATTGTAACTAAAACCTAGACTTCTCGCCATACCTTGGAGTCAGGCGATTATGAGGGACTCTTAATGAGTAATTTAGGTAAGTAAGAAGTCAAATATACAATACACAAGAAGCAGCATCAATGTGTCACTGCTCAGTGGCACAGTGCTCCTGATCCTGGCCAGTGCTCATGATGGCACCAGTGCCATCTCCTGCCAACATATCACTGTGGCTCCATGATGGCTGCAAAGGGTTTTCTGTACAAGCCTGAGCTTGGCTCATGTTGGAGCATGTTTGACACCAACATGTATAAAGTAATTGCTGCTGGAATTCAACATGTGCTGTGTCTCATCTAGGAGATGCAATTTACTGGCTATATTCCAGTAAAATAACTTTATGGCTTTCTGTCATGGTAAATAACTGTTAATAGCATAATGGAATTAATATTTACTTTGAAGCTATGCTGTCTATTCAAATAAAGTTGCTATATATAGAATCATCCCCATGCTGCTGGGCTTCTAAATGCTGAGAATTGACAAGACAACAGGCAAATATTAAATTTCAGTTCCCTCCAGCCATTAATAAACTTTTAGAATTTGGGGTCGTGATTGAAACCCTTCTGTGTATTTTATACAGCTGTGATAGTTCAAGAAGTGTTAATTCAAATGTAGGACAGATGAGGCAGGAAGGGCTTTTGGGGTCTGGGAGCTCCCTCTGCCTACCCTAAGAATGGAGACAGTGTAGGATGGTGGGTCTGGACTACCAGGCTTGGAGCTAGGGGCAGAAACCTCAGCAAGTGTTCACAAAAAAGTTCATGATTAACAGTGTCCTGATTTAAGGCAGATTTGGAAGAAAAACTCTAAAGGGGCTCCTCTAGAAAACAAATTTAAGCGGGCCCTCCCTTAACTGGTTCAGGAAAAAGATTTCCTCAGAGAGAAGTGGAAAACACTGTTTAACAGGCGAAACACTCCCCAGCACAACAAATGAACAATACTAAACAACAAAACCTCTCACCACTCCAAAGAGATGACAAATTCAGAAAGTCTCTCTCGTGGGTTGTAGCTTGGCTCACTCAGTCTGTTATCAGTCCCTCGGGCACTGGGAAATGCCGAGCCCAGGCCAGGCCCCGGTGGGCCACAGGTGTGAGCCCCAGGTGCCCTTTTGGGTTTTTAGGTCAGAGCAGGCTCAAACAGTTCCAAGAAAAAGAAAGAAAAATAAAAAAAGCCCTACACAGTCCAGAGAGCTTCTCTGCTTTAGCTAACCAAAAACTAACAAAGAGCGAAGGAGAGCTCTCTCCNTCCAGAGCAGGCTCAAACGGTTCCAAGAAAAAGAAAGAAAAATAAAAAAAGCCCTACACAGTCCAGAGAGCTTCTCTGCTTTAGCTAACCAAAAACTAACAAAGAGCGAAGGAGAGCTCTCTCCCGCCGTCTGCACTGCAGACAACACAGGCTGTGTGTGAAGGAAAGATGAAAACTCTTATGTTTTGAAAACAACTGCCTCAGACATTCCACTGCTTCTTCTTCTCCCTCCTTCATTCTCAGACCTGGTTTTAAAGGTGCAAAACTTATTTCTGAGCTAAACAGACTAATGGGGATACAATTCAGCATCAACCCAGGATATACACCAAAATTGATCATGTTTTTGTCATAAATGTACTTTTTGTAATTTCAACAAGGAGAGATTAAAGAGACACTGAAGTCTAACCATGTCTCTTCTTCATGGGCATGAAGAGAAGTACACAGAAGGCAAGAAAGGAGATGGCATTTCACCTTTTTAAGCTCAAAAACATGCTTCCTTTTAGCAGGAAAATGCTAAAATAAATTGTCCTGGCTTTGGTAGGACATTACACACACAGTGGAAACCTGACTGCAAGGACAACAGTGAGCCTGACCAACAGGAGGACAAGGAAGGGTCAAGCCATTGCTCCCATCATGCATGCTCAGAAGGAAGTGCAGCAGGAAGATTAGGCAGTGCAGCAGAATCACAGGCATTGCAAATCCTCCTCACAGTGCTCCAGCATACTGGTGTCACCTCATCCTGCTTTTATTCAAAATTTCTTCATGGCAACAAGCACACAAAAACTGCAGGCAAAGTGTAACCATCAACAGAAATGCCCACGCAGTATCAGAGAGTGTCTGGGGTCAGACAGAAGGCAGAATCTTCACAAACATATTTATAGTGCTCTAAGACACTGCAGTCCTCTGGAGCACGGGGCTTTTTAATGGAAAAACACCACATATTTGTCGTGGCAAGTGACAAGGAGCCACTCCAGCAGCACGGTGCTGTCCAGTGTGGAGTGCAGAGGGAATGCTGTGGAGGGGCTGCAGCGGGTCAGTGTTGGCTGGAGCAAAGAGGTGCTGGGGCACCCAGCCCGGCCAACACCGACACATCCCCCTGCAGAGGCACCAAGACATGCCCCAACAGCCCTCAGGCTTTGCACTGGGAGAGCAGACTCTTTACTGATTGATTTGAATGCCTGAACTCTTCACCTTAGAAGAGTTCAGAGTTACTGTATCTTATTCTGAGAACTCAGTCAAACATTAAACCAAGTGCAGCTCTGCCAAGCGCAGATGGACATTAGAGCCCTCCCTGGTGCATGGAGCTGTGTCCAGCTCCTGTCCATGGAGACACAGGGACTCCAGCTGCGGGGGAAGCATCACCACAACACTGAGCAGGGGGGCAGCAGAGGCTTGGGGGTCCAGGCTGCGGCTGCAGCTGTGCCGCCGGGACGGCAGCGGGGTCTCTCCCGCACGGAGCACGCTGCTGATCCCCGTCAGCCACGCGATGGCAGCAGAAATATGGGAACACCGGAGCGGACGGGCGCATTATCCCACCGCTCCAAGAAAAAGGTATTCTGCAAAGACGAGGCAACTGCTACATGTAAGCCAACGTCTGCGATGGTTTTACGACAAGCAGAGAGTAGCAAAACAGTTTTTCTCCCCGAAATACAGTAATTCACACTTTCTGCATTCCTGATATTGCCAACAGGGTCACTCGGGCTTCCCTGCTGTAGTGCCGACACAGTACAGCCGTCTCCCCCGGCAACTTCAATTAGACCTACAGCAGACACAGCAAGATTCGGAGCACAGCTCCTGCTTCACACTAATTCCTGGGTCAGATCCCGGCTGGGAACCAAGAGAACCCCTTGCTGCTGGTGCTGCCAAGCCTGGCCTTGCTCCCCTCCATCATGTCTCTCTTTCACTTCACACCAGGTTACTAGTGGGCAATTAATGCTTTTTATGCCCAAAAAGTGTCCAAACACCATCTAATTAATCCTTATCCCTTGCCTACAAAAAAGAGAAGTAAATAACACTCTACAAAGGCATGGACATCCAAACATGCCGGATGTGTCCACACTCTAACATCCCATCTTGCCATCCCATCTTCTGTGTGTTTGTCTTGCTTGCTGGGGACAATACCAGATTGTATTTAGAAACTCCAGAACCTTCAAACAAGACTCTTGTCTCCTAGCTCCCCCTCCCCACACACACCTTGGTGAGCAATATCCCACTTTCCAACAGGAACTCAGGAAATTAAAGTGTTTAATGCACCCCTGACACACACAGAATTAGCAGCAATACAGCAAACGAGTTTGCCTTCCTGCCCAACACACAGTGAAATAAATAAATAGAGGAGCTCACTAAAAGCCAGGCAGGGAAGGCAGAGCCACCGAGGCTCCTCGCTTCCCGTGGAAGCCCTTATCTCCGTCACAGCCCACAATGCAATTACAAGATTACAAGGCACATGCTGCTCCAGCATCTGGATCCTCCGTGCAAACACAGGGATCCCTACAGAACCAGGAATCCTCTTAATCTTGTGAGGAATGGCACAGATTCTCCTCGCAGCATGGTTCCCACTGACCCCTCTCCAGGTGCCACCTCCAGGGACAGACATCGTCTGGAGCTCATATTTGTCCACACAGGCACAGAAAGAAACTCTGTGGTCAAAAAGGTAAATGCTGACCACCGACTCTGGTCCAAAAAGCACTGATGTTTATTTTGTTTTGCTGTAAACTGTCTCATCTACATTGTAAACCCAGGGATAAAGTCTGTACCAGTATCCCTCCATTCCCATCCCAGTCCCCAGCACATTAAAACCAGACCACAGAGCCAGCAATCCAATCTCCATATATTTTATTCTCAATATATTTCATTTCTGGCCACCGATCTTTAGATCTCCTATTGGATTTTGTTTTCATAAATGGATTTTCCCACAGAGCTGGCAGAAAATAGATTTAATTTCGAATTTCTCTAAACTGGAATAGTCAATATAAATGTCAATGTGTGTTTGTGCCATGCAGCCGGTGAGGCGACACAAGCCTCACACTTCAGACGGGTGGGGGGGCCTGCCAGCCTGTTTTGTGTCTGTATGCTTGTTCTAATGCTTTCTTTCATAAGGACCACTAAAAGTGTACATATATTTATTAAAATTTTTGTTTTCCTGTTTTGTTTTGGGGGTGCAAAAAAGAAGTATGATGCCTAGCACTGCTTTGCAGGCAAGTCAAGAGGCAAGGCTCCCTATCAGCAGAGGATTCTGTTAACTGACATCCCCACAGACCCATCACAGAATGGTCTGGATTGGAAGGGATCTCAAGGACACCCTGCCATGGGCAGGGACACTTCCATTACTTTAGGTCCCCAGTTTCCTGTCTCCCCCCGCACAGGGTATAGTTGCAGCACCAATTACTGAACAATTCCAATCTAGCCTGATGTTAATGTCATTAGTCCGCAGAGATCCTTTTGGAATCATTTACATCGAAACTGTCTTTTTACATCCTAAATGAAAAATGCTCAGACTTCAGTGAATGGGATTTGAATTACAGCCCTACCACATGTGGCTCAGTTTTATTCACGCTATTTATTAAACAGGGGGAAAAACGGTGATGCAGTCAATTACAGAGCAATTACCTGAGCGCTGCTGCAAACCTGTTGCCTTGCACTGCAGGGACGGTGGTTGCCCTTGACTTGGGCAGAACTTGCCTACGGTGCACCTGTCAGGCAGAGCATCCCACCAAGGCGCTGACTTCAGCTGAACCTTCATTCTGAGACACTCAGATACTAGGAAAACTTTTACTGATGAAGTTAAATAAGCCATGACAATTAAAGGATTAGGACTGTTATGGGTTTTGTGAAGAATAAAATCTTCTGGACATGTACAGGGCATTAGGAAAAGAAGCCAAAACTCAAGAGAATTTGCTGTGACTTTATGTTACTGCAGGAGAATACATAAGGACCCTGATATACAAAAGGATTATTGATACCTATGTTCTCTTCTGAAGAGACTCCCAGGAGATCCATTCCAGATTTAACAATAATCCATACTCCCCTCCAGAAATGGCAAAACAATGCTCCCATTTCCCAGGACTGCCTCCAACACAGGAATGGTTAAGATGCCATCACAACCCTGCATTCCAGGTGCTGTGAACACCAGCTGGAACAGGAATAAATCCCAATCACAGCTCATGAGCAGTCAACACCTCCATATTTCTGCATCAGCATCTGCCTGTGGTGCCCAGTGTGGAGACATGCACACTGCAAAGGTGAGTATGCCACAGCAAAAGTGGGGAGATGTTGTAGGACTCCATGGTCTCTAATGAGCTACAGGGGGTTAAGGGTGAGGCTGGTTATAAAGGCAATCAGCCAAATCTCAGGAGAGAGTGTCAGGAAAATGCTATTTGCAGCAATGATGAAGAACAGAAAAGTGCCCCTCCTTGTGAGCAGCTTCTCCCTTGTTCAGGGCCGCTTGTTTGTTTTAATATATGCACACCTGTGTGTCGTATTTCCAGAATACCTCTCACATTAAACTCTCCTTTCTCCTCCAAAGCCATTCCACAGTATTTCTCTGAAATGCATTAAGCAGACTGACTGAACAATGTGATCCTAATTAGTTTGCAAACTACACAGCTCACTTCTGAGGGCGAGCAAAGCCCATGTAAATTAAAGCGAATTGGCCCAGGCTGCCCAAGGAATCACTCTCCAGATTAGGGCTGCTCCAACGTGCCACCTCCAAGGCTGCTCCCACCCTCCCGTGACAACCAAGTAGATTTCACCCACGATAGCAGGGAATGGAGAGATGTAAAACCACTTTGCAGTTCAATATTCCATGGTGGGCTATTTTGCACAATGCAGAGGAGCCCATTTGGTCGTTTACCAAAAGCAGAAGTCTGGTCCTTTGCAGGTGTCCCTGGCCCCAGGCTGCAGAGGCCACTGATGCTGTCTCCACTCTGGTGACCCAGGGCGGGCACAGGGACACTGCCAAAACCCAAGTGCTATGGAAACCTGTGCAAAGTTTTGATGGTGATATCCCAGGGTTTATGTAGTAATTGAATAATCTAAAATTTTCATTCCTGTCCTCATGGACTAATCTGCAATAGTGTTAAGGGACTGTTATGATATTAATTAAATACAAGTCCTGCATACAAAATTGATACTTCACATCTCCATCTCCACAAGGGAGTTTCTCTCTTAATAAGACTGAAATCAAATTTTACTTTTTTTGCTGTTACTTATTTAAGGAATTCATAAAGATTATTATATTGTACCAAGGTAACAAACACCCAATCTGCAAGAGACCAAGGTATTTCAAATACAGAAGCTCTGGTGCTTGGAGTGGGACTAGGGGCACAGCTCTGCCCCAGCCTTGGGACACCCCTTCTCCATAACCTCTTCTCAGACACTGGGTTTTGGAGAGACTAAAATATCCTCAACACAGAATAAAGAGCAGCAGGATTGGCGTCGACCTTCCAAAACACAGATGACGAGAGGGAAATTCACTATAAAAACATGACCTCGTTTTAATTTTAGCAGCAGTTTACTACGAATTCACGTGAAGGCACAGTTACACTCTCCTGGAAAAGTTCACGCACAAGAAAAGGCAGAAACACATCCGCTGAGCCAGGCGCCTGCGACATGGAGCAGCACCATCCGGAATCATGGCAAAGCTATTCCAACACTCCCCTTACTATTATTTATTTGTTAAAATTTTTAATTATGTGAATTGATTAGGAACACATCACCAGAGATCCTAATTAATTAGAATTTTAAAAAGGATCACGGACCGGAGATTCCACAAAGAATTACACAAAGAGGTGTATTAAGGGAAAGGCCAAATTAACTTCTCCTTTCTGCTTTATCCAGCCTTTGCTAACAGGACTGTGATCAGATTAACCAAGTAATACCCAAACCCCTCCCACACAGCCATGCTAACCAAGGCAACAGCTTGAGGATTTCAGGCTGTTTTCATTTAACATCCGCTTGATTAAGTAGTTTATTCCTCCTAATCCAAATTAGTTTATTCCTTATTTATGTCCTAAATTTGCTTTAGCTGCTTCACCCATGCTCATCAAATCATTCTATATGGTTCTGATAGACATCAGCATCCCCCAGGATTTGAAGCAGACCTTTCGTTTAAAAATGTATTTTTCTATTTACCCAAAACTTGGAAAGACAAAGGAGCCATCACATTGACAACACTTGGGAAGGAATTAATTATTAAATCTTCTAATACTAATCCCTGTTCAGAACTGGCTGGTCAGTAGTTTCACAGGCCAGCGTGTTCCTCTTCCCTGCCTCTGAGCTGCCATTTCCAGAGCAATGTTTGGATGCTATTGATGCTCTTGGCTGTCGGCTCTGCAAGTACTTTTCCATCAGTGCAACAATGATCCCTATTTATCTTCTGGCTGCAAGAGTCGCTGAGATGATCTGGCAGTGCCACAAGGCAGACAGTTATTTCATGCCCTGTTAAACCCTAATGCGGCTAACTACGGTATCACTCCAAATTTGAAAAAAGCCTTTTTTTGTTATTTTAAATCTGCTGCCTATATGTCCAAGTTGAGAACATTGCTTTCTTTTAGAATGGTATCCAAAACCTAAACCCAAAATACTGTCTGTGAAGTACCATGGTATACTGATTGAGTAATTAATTAATAAGGTTAAAACTACGTAATTCTGCCCAAGAAGCACCTGGAAGTCAAGAAAACAGAGTTCTTCTGCATCATTCAGAACAGAGACTGGCAGTGACCACCCAGGTGCTGCCTGTAGATGAGAAGGTGCAACTATCTTCTTGACGATAGAACATCAGGTACTAAAGGGCTCTCAAGCTATCAGAGGATGTAGGAATGAATGGCTAAACTCTGGTACATCCAAATTGCAAAGCAAATAGTTTAACACTTATTTTCCCAAGTGGTGAATGGGATCAGCCACAAAGAGAAACCCTGAAAGATGCACTTCCTCCAGCTCCCACGATGTGCCCATCTGTATTTGTTATTTTCCTGGAGACACACTTCAGTAAAACAAAAATTAATGGATTCAGTGCAGGGCTCTTTGAGCTAAACAGTCACCACCACATCCATGCAGTCGGACACAAAAGGGCTGGATAGCTCCAGCTTTGGAATAACCCCAAGAAAGTCCCGTTTATTTTCTCATGTGCTCATTTGGCAACCAAAGGTCATCAACAATCTCTTGCTAAAGGTAAAGGAACAGCACAGGGTCTGGTGTTCTGCTTCATGAAAGTTTACAGAAGTTAATTAAATCACACTCTGCAAACTCGAAACAAAAACAAGGCACCATTTCTGTGATGATGACTTTTTTTTTTTTTTGTGCTTGTCATAATAAAACATTGTTATTGGATGTNTTTCTCATGTGCTCATTTGGCAACCAAAGGTCATCAACAATCTCTTGCTAAAGGTAAAGGAACAGCACAGGGTCTGGTGTTCTGCTTCATGAAAGTTTACAGAAGTTAATTAAATCACACTCTGCAAACTCGAAACAAAAACAAGGCACCATTTCTGTGATGATGACTTTTTTTTTTTTTTGTGCTTGTCATAATAAAACATTGTTATTGGATGTAAAAATTATGGAACAAAGTTATGCCTCTCTGGTGTAATATAATGCAATCCATTTAATACTATTTTAAACCCCAAAACCTCATTAGAGCAGACAGAGTGTAAGAATGACAAATGGGCTAGGAGAAAGCTGGAGCACGAGATGAATTCTGGGCACTCATCCCCTCCCCGTTGCTGGCACTGACTTCAGGGATGCCAGGGGAGTGTCAACCACCAGCATTACGTGGGGAGTGCAGGGTGCCCCTCACCCCAACAGGAGGGAGGTTCATGCCTTGCAAAGCATCTGCCAAGGCAGGCCGAGGGGTAAAGCTGGAAAGCTCAGCTTAGCCCAGGGTCCAGCCTGGCAGCTGCCAGACAGACCTGGAGACAGGTGAAGCTCTGCCTGTCATGGACATTCCAATTACCCCGACCCCAGCCAGGCTCACAGGCTGTCAGCTGTAAAATCAACCCGGCCTACACAAACATACACCCAGCAGCCTCATGCTCCTTGGCCAAAATGGCACAGCTGAACATTGCAATTACACATTTTAACAGCCTTGGACCACTTTGGCCCCAAGTTTGGTATCCAATGTTGGGAATATAGCCCTGCTGCCTTAGGAATGAGCTGTGCACAGTTCTGTGGGTGGCTTCTGCTACTAGAACAAGTAATTGCCATTTAATAAATATAAAATCTGGATAAATGTGCTTGTTATCCACACCTGTGCAAACCTTTGACATCAAAAGTGACCAGAGTCATCAAAACAGCTCTCTCCTCATGCAGATAGAGGTTAAGAAAGAAAAGTGGTGTCAAACAATGACATAACCAACGACAAACGGGCTTATTCCAGAAATAATGCCTCAGGTGAAATCACTTGCATGAATGTGTCTGAGTGGCTAAATACCGTCAGCAGAGCAAAGGTTCTCTCAAAATACACATGGATTCTGGGCCAAATTCAACAGAAATTCTACCCCTGCATACTGCAAGACCAACTCTCCATCACGACACAGAAATTACAATTGCTACCAAAATCTAGCAGAGATTTGTGAGAATCAAATTGAACCCATTCTAGCTACCATGGTTACAGAGTGCTGTGCAGCCCACCCTGAGGTGTCGGGTTGCTCTTGGGCAGTTCCTGTTACAAAAAACGTGGAGTCCACCAGAAGATGCTCAGTATGGAGACACTCTACAGTCATACAGCCCAGCCAGCAGCCACACAGGCGGATGGTGAAGCTGTACTCACAGTTTGCTTCAAGGAGTGATGAAGAACAAGTGTATTTTCTGAGGGTGGGGCGAGTTGTGGTTTAACTCCAGCCAGTAACTAAGGCCCAGGCCAGGGGGAGCAGATGGAATTCAGCAAATAGGAGTATTTTTCTGAAGGTGTGGACAGCCTTTGTTGGGTTGAGGTATCTTAGGGAGCTCTCACATCCCGGCCCAGCACAGCCCACAGCCACCCCCGCCACGCTCCTACCTCCACTCCTTGCACCTTCAGTTTCATGTGATCCTCTCTGGTGGTCTTCCCGTCTTTCCTTTTTTTCCAGCAATATCCATCTTTCCTGTATTTCACTTTCTTTCTGTTGTACAGGATCATAGAACCATTCTGTGGTCTAAAAGCAAGAAACAGGTTTGGGTTACATAAAGCAACAAACCAGACTGAAAGTGTCTACAGAACAACGTCCCACAGAACAGCAAAAGGCTCCACAAAACAGCAATGGTCAGGATTTGGTGTCAAATAGATGCTCCCCTTTTGCTGCTGTTACCTGGCTGAAGCCATGTCTGCAATCTGCCAACTCTCCCATGAGGAGATTGTACCTAATGCAGGAAGTGCCTGTGATAGATTAAAGAAAAAAAACAGGGAAGTCTGATTAAATAGCAAACATTTTCACTGGATGTATTTTGACTGCTACATGCTGAAAATTAGAAGGAAAGAAAATTAAGGGGAAAAAAGGATTGTTATTTAATTACAATTTCTCTCTCTTGCTAACACATCAGATTCCAACCACCTCTAAGGCTGCACCAGGACATGTAACTCAGCTTAAAATGACAATAAAAAAGCAAAAAAGAAGGGAAGGATAAAAGCACAAGCTTATACACTGGTTTCACTGTTCTGCTTAGATCAGTGCTAGACAGGGAGTAACCTGTTCCCTTCTGAGCATCTTCTCAACTTCAAAGACACAGGAAAACTTTTTCCACTTAAAAACTACGATGGTAATTTGAAATGTCATTAAAGGCATGATAATGCCCAGCAGACAGGAGCCAGTGTACTTTGGGTGTAGAGAAATTTTGCTCTTTGCTAAACCGAATCACAACCAAGGCAAGTCTATTGTAACACTGAGAAATAACAAATACCCTCCAGGCTGGGAGGCAGTGAGCATTTTTTCCACATACACACAAATATTTATTGCTTGTGGCCAGAAACCCAAGACCCATCATCCCAAACTACACCTCCTCCTATCCCCCAGGTCCCAGCAGCCTGGACCCAAGGGCTCAGGGAGGCTGCTCCTCCTCTCTTCCTCCTACGCATCACCCTGAAAATAAACATTCGGGTGTCAGCTCAGCCATGGTACCTGTTTGACAGCACTGTATATAGTGCATTAATTCAATGGAGGTATTATGTATCTCATTTCAATGTTTATTCTATAAACCCCCAGTCACTGCACGTGTCAGCTCAAACCCTTCTCACAACACCAGAGATCCCCCAGGCACCATCGGGCTGTGTCACCCGCCTGGTCAGGGCAGGCAATGAAAAGCCAGCATGAGCTGATCTCCTGCCTGGTTCCTCTGCACTCACACACATGGCACTTCACAAAACACATGCTCAAAGGACATGGAGGCTTCTGATACCAGAGGAATCCTGCTTCCCTCGCCCCCAGTGCCACGTGGGCACAGGTAGGGCAGAGCCGACCTCTGCAGCCTCGCTGCTGCTCTGCAGGGCTGGAACTGGGTTTGTTGGTTGATTTCTGCAATAAAAAAGGAACACAGTGAGAGGGCACTAGCAAAGCAGTTAACGAGATTTATAGAAAGTAGAGCCCAGTGAAACAAAATCTCTTAAGGATCTCTGGAGCGGTTTTGGATTTTGATAAGAGTGTATCGAGCTGCTTTAAGGCTCACAGAAAGCAGCTGGTTTTTAAAGATAACTTTGTGAGATGAGATGCAATTTTAACCTGATCTACACTGCTGCTGCATTTCACCCGCTGTAAGGAAGAAGAGAGGAAAGCTCTGCTCTGCTCATCCCTCAGCATTCAGACATAGCCCAGAGCAGCCAACTGATCGTGTGGGAAGAGGCAGCAGGCAAGGCCTGTTAGGGATTCCCAGGGCATGTGACAGATGCGATTCCAGCCCAAATCTCTAGGGGTTTTGCCACTCAGCCTGAATTTGGGGATTTCCTTTTTCTCTTTGCAGATGAGAGGGACAAAGTCATAAGCTTGAGCGCAGGCTACAATTCTTGATCGGCTCTGGATTTCCTCTCCTTTTTGAGCCTGTGGCATTTAAAAGCTGCCTAATCTCTATTTTGGTTTCTTGCCTGTGGCCTGAGAGAAGGAGGGGGAAGGACAAGAAGAGTAATTGCAAAGCAGAAAGCCTTTTGTCTCAAGTATTGATGAGATCTGGGATGCTTTCTTCCCTCTCACGCTGCTATCCGCTTCCAAGGCTCCCACAAATTGCCACAACAGCCTAAGAGATACTTTTGCCCAAATCGTTCCTGCTACAGCCAGGAAGAAGATCCTAAACTCTATTTTCTTACTTATTTTTAACACAATCATCCCCTGCAGCCGATGTGTCTGGGAACCTGCTTGTTGCTTGGGGAGACACAGGGCTCCTGACAGTGCTCAGGAGCGATACAGGCCACTGGATAAACCAGAGTTTCCCTCAGTAAGACAAGGAGAGAGAGGGATGGACAAATGGGATTTTCCAGAGATGTCATTCTGGATTTGAGACCCAACTCAGCTGTGCATACTGACCCTTGGCTCTATGTCCTGCTCTGAGTGGGTTTTGTTTCTTTTGGATTAAGTCTCTCATCTGGGTCATAGGAATCTAAACCTACTTATCTTCTTGTTAACAGGAACCAGATACAAAAGGGGAATAAACAGAAAGCAAGTTAAGATTAGGATATTTTGGTCAACTGATGCTTCATATCTGCCTCTCCATTAGTGCTCAAATTTAGGTCCTTCTGGCCCGAAGGACAGAGATTTCCCCCTAATCACATTACTGTAATATTAAAAATGCTGTTCAGTTTAACCAGTTCCCTCTAAATTGTCACATTGAGATGTGGTAAATGTCAGACATATCAGTTAATGAAAACTACGTTTTACTGCCTCAGGAGATGGGGGTGCCAAAAGGGAATTGCAAATACTGCAAATCCAAACGAGTCTCTTTTTCAAGATAATAGAGCAAGATCAGCCAGAACCATTCCTTGAGAAGGTCCATGGCTCTAAAAGTTATTTTTTATTATATCATCTGCATTTATTCCACTTCCAATCCAAGGAGGATATTTAAAGGACGAATATGGATGTTTAATGCAGCTGCCATAAAGCAAGGTAGCACACACTAGACCCTTCCTGTACCTCACCAGTGCACGAGCAGTGCCTGGGTGACAAGCCTCCTCCATCCCTGCCACCCACCACAGTGAGAAATGGCTCTGCAAACAGCCTGAATGATGCTATTTTTCACCTGCATGATATTTTCTCTGGCTATGAAGTTATCATGGAGCCAAGGGACAACAGGAGGGGACTATCTTCCATCTTCTGCATCTATGCATGATAATAATGAGAAATTAACTTCTGCTTTCCCAAAGGAGCAACCCACTGATGCAGAAACAGGATAGGAAAAGGTGGAGTCCTATTTTCATGGAGGAAGCCATGAAAATAGACAATCTTTCAAGAAAAAATTGCACCAAATAATTGTCCTCATTTCCTTAGGGATGCAAAGAAGACCCTAAGTTCAAGTCCTTGAACTTGTCTTCATCCAGGCCAGTTTGGGAAAGGGGAGAAGTACCAAGAGTGTGACAAGATGCCTCCCACTCAGCTGATGCCCTGCCACGCAGCAGAGCAGGCAGAGCTCTGGGGCTAGCAAACACTGAGGATGATGAACCCCAAGTAACCATCTACTTCCTTCTTCTCTGCACAGTGTGCAGCTGCGCAGCCCTCACACTGCAGCAGTGATGGACAGGGATTGTCAGTCAGGAGTGCTTCCTGGCTGACATCATGCTCTCAGAAACACCTCATCTCTTATTTCTTGTTTCTGCCCAAGAAAAGTATCTGATGACTGAAGTTATTTCTTCCCTGAGGAATGCTGCTCTTCAAGTCTTCATTTACCTTGACATTTTCCCCTATTGCACCTGTGGCTTTTCAGAAGATTGAAGTCCGAATGGAAAACTGAAAGAGGAATCTCAAGCAGTTGCAGCCCTTGACATATCACCCACCCTTGGCCAAGCAGATACCAGGACACTCACTGTTGGCTTAGGAGGTCACCCAGACTCATTAAGGATGGAGGCACCCAAGGCCTCCCAAGGCACAGCCATAACCCCTGTCTCAAGGGCATCACCCCACCAGCCCAGGGATGCACCTGGAGGATGCTGTAACAGGTAGATTTCCACACCAACAGAAAGCTTTAAAATTATATTTACATGGGCAAATGTTTTCAAGATTGTGGGAATTTGGCCATCACAGCTGTAACACTGGCAGATCACAGAAAAATTTGTTTGACAAACACTTTTTTACCCCCTCCTAAATAAATGTGTGGCTTTGACCCTCAGACAATGATTCACACTTGCCCTGAAAGAAAACAAACCCCAGTATGTGCCCATGCTGCACCAGTGGGACCAAAAACCAAAGAAAGGCCCCTCAAGAACTTAATGGAGACGTTCAGATTTCACCATAACAGCTGGAAAGCCATGGCATCTCACAGGGAGAGGCTGCTGCCGTTACAACCTCCACGCTCCTCACTGCAAATTGGGATTATTGGCACAGTAACTGAAGAAATCATAGATTATGTGTTTGAAATTTGTCTGATCTTTGAACTCTGCAGGGATGAAATAAAGACTTCAGATAAATCTTCATATCCATGGCGTAGGAGGTATAAATCACAAGGAAATGTAAATACGCTGCAAGTTTTTGTCTATAGAATTAAATGCCATTTGCATTTAAGATGTAAGTGAACTTCCTTCATATCTACAATATTTAAAAAGTTAAAGTCTGAAGTCACAGACTTAGCAATTTTATCCAGAGTTGCGGTTAACACAATGGCTAATCCCATCAAGGGGGCATTAATTGGCGTCTAGATGCTCCTTCTTATAGCAGCAGTAGGCCATAAAACTTAATCCTTACCTCCTCCTTCCAGCATGTAGCCTCTGTGTTCATCAATAAAAGTAATGTGATTCATTAAGTATGGGAGTAATTACCTGCAGCTCCAACAAACAGGACTGAACGAGCCATGCCAGTGCCAAGTTGGCTTTTGTGCCATTGCACAGAACTGCCGGGGCCTGCCAAGGAAAACCCTTCTGCAAGATCAGGATAAATGCTGATGGCTGCAACACAAGCTGCAGACCACTACACAGCTGCTGGGCATCTCCTTGGTGTGGGCTGGGATACCCATCAACAAGTTCTACCCCCAAAGCAGCTCCTTGCGGCTGTTTAAGGAGAGATCAGGATGCTGGTGCCACAAAAACACATTGTGAAGATATTCTGTTTGCATGGTGCATTGGTCCAGAAGTTAATCCCTGGACTATTTGGGGCTCTGCTGAGGGAGGCAGGACCCAACCATCCTCCCAGCAGTGATGTCCCTGCAGCACAATGCAGGCAGGTGCCAAGCACAGCAGCTTCAGCTGCAAGTGACGGGGAGGCAGAACCTTGCCCGTACCCCTGTGGGTGTCCCTGACAGGAACAGCTCCAGGCACCTCGGTACAACTACAACTCCAACCAGCACCACTCCTGTGCTAAGACCTGTACTCACGAATGTGTCAGAAATTAATGTCTTTGCTATGTGTCCTTGCTCTTGACACAACTACAAAATCGGTAATTGTGCTACCAGCACTAATAAGAGGGATACAATTAACAACAGGATCTGACTTCTCAGTAGCCATTTACTCTGCTGCCATTTTTGTTTAAGTGTATTGCAGCCAACCCCAAAGTGTGAACTCCACGGAAGACTCACAGCACCTCTGCCTATCATGGCTACTCAGCCTGATGAATTCCAGCATTATAATCTTCTTCTTAGAGCCAATTTAAAACAAAACAAAACAAAAAACAAAACAAAACAAAAAAGAACAGATTAAAAATGAAGTAAATATGTAATTCGTAAGCACAACCAGGTGGGTGAACTCTGCTCTCCCAGTGACATAGTGGGTCAGAACTCAGTTCAGCACCTTGTCTGGACCTCCCTAGGCACGAAGATCCTTCCAGAAACAGCACTGTCCTGAAGCTGCATATTTAGTTCAAGCAGTTAACAACAGTTTTCCCCACATTTTACTCAGCAACATAATTCACATGTTGATGGCTCTGAACTCTGTAACAGACTTGAAAAAGAAATTAGAAACAATCTTTATGAACTCCTCAGCACATCGAGCAATTGAAGCCTCCTCGTAACGATGTAGGACCAAAGACAGAATATTAAAATTGCCATTAAGTGGAATGCACGTGAAATGCAAAAAGTCTTTCTGCAAATTATTTCTTGATATAATGTCATGCTGTAGAACTAAATCTTAGTACAAGGTATGAAAAAAGCCAGTTAAATCAACTTTGTTCATTTAAATATAATTTTAAAAGAACTGGCATTCATCTCTTTATTGCTCAAGGATTTTTATCAATTTCTTTAGCCCTCATTTATTTCTCTTCCCTACTCCCATGGGGATACCATTTGATTTATTGGGAATTACTTCTTACAATTCATGAATGCTTTAAACTATTTTCAGATTAATCACCACCATCTCCACTGGTGCACCAAGGGGAGCCCCGATACCTCTCTCTGCTCACACAGACCAAAGGGCTCCAGCCCCCGGGTGCCAGCAGCCACTCTGCCTTATCAATTGCTCTCTCCGCGGACACAGATTGTTACAGTGAGGACCAAGGGCTCCAATTAACTTTTAAAATACTTATTTGGAGATGGCCTCCTCCTGCAGGTGGTACTTCAGTTCTGAATCTGGTCGCTTCCCAGCACAGCAGCAAAACGTGTATGTGCAAACACTGCTGTGTTCTTATGGGGAAGGAAGAAAATTGAAGAAAAATTCTGTTTATTTAGTTAACTTATGTCCTGTTTAATTTCCTCATTGTAACAACCACCAGTTCCACCAGCTAACAAGGTTTCCACAACTGTGTCGAAGTGGGGCTCTACTTTGGTTTTGTCCAAAACACCACATACCAGGGAAATTAATTATAAATTTTAATTGAGAACCACTTCAAATTGTAAATGCAGTTCAAGAGCTGATGGACTTCTAACACTGCAGACAGCAAAACAGCAAAGACTGGAGGAATTGGTGATGCTGATATGGGAGGAAGCAACTCCCCAGCTATGGTCCAGTAACAAATCTGTCCCCCATCAGCACAGCCAGACCCAGTAGAAAATGGGCACTGTGGAAAGGGCTGGAGAGGGGACATAGTGCTGCTCAACAGCCACCACTCTGTCCAGGCAAAAGCATTGCTTGCAATATTGCAACTGAATTTAAAATGTTGATTTGCCTTGGACTCTGTTCATTGCCAGGACTCCACTGATTCCTAATTAATAGTAATGATGTACATAAATCTGGATTAACCTGGAAACCAGAGATGCTCAAAGTGCCTCAGAAGCTGGGCTGATTGGGCTGCCTGCCCTAAGCCTTCAGCCAGGACCATCAGCTCTTTGTAGGGCTGAAGCTTAGGACTGAGGCAGCTGTTGAGGTCGGTTTTAAGATGGGGCAAGGCAAACAACCCCAGCCCTGTCTGGGCAAAGTGAGCACTCCCAGGGCAGGAGGGCAGAGCTCACTGTGCATCTTCCAAATGGCTTCATAAGTGGTGGCACTGACCAAGCCTGAGCTCTCCAACAGTCACCAACAAGGCACGTGCTGGAATGCCCCACAGCAGCCTGTTCTCAGCCCTTCCTCTCTTTCAAATGAACCTCACAAATATCATCTATTTATTTATATCAATTTAGTCCCATCAATTAATGATGACAAGGCAATTAACTAGAATGCCAGATAGTAAAAAATAACCACATAATGCCTTCTTTAGAGGAAATCTATTATGTGATTCCAATCGGTCTTCATTAACACAAAGTATTCCAGTAAAAGGTAGTAATCTAGTTATAGTCTGTGAAATATGAAGATACACGAAGTAATTTTTCAGAATTAAGGGTATTTTTAGTCAACAAGAAGAAAACCTGTCTGCATTTTTTCTGCAAAAAAACTTTTTTGCAAAAAACTACCCAACTTCATAACATAAGGTACTGGTACTGAGCAGGCTGTGCAGTATCACCAAATTCCATTCATCACCTCTCTTCCCCACAGTGTCTGAGGCCTGCATCAAGCTGAGAGCATGGCTGTGCCCATTTTTTCCATCCCTCATCCAACACTTGCTGCACAGGTGCTGGCACCAGAGAAAGGAGTCTCAAACCACCAATTGTAGCAGTTTTCAAACACCCTGACAAGCAGGTATTGAGCTGCTTAGTATTCAAATCAGTGTTAACAGCTCTCTTTGGATGATGATGCATACCCCATTCATCCTAGCCATGAGGTCTCCTTCACACACACAACTGCCATGAGTGACAGGAGAATGGCACAGCATAACCTGACCTGGCTCATTCCTGCCTCATGGACTGAGCAATAACTTGTGCATAGAACAAAGACAACATTATTTGCTTCAGTATTTCATGTGAGGCACTTTAGAATTACCAGTGTTTTAATGGTACTAACCTAATGTATCAATTGTGTATATTAAAGATTCAAATTCATGGAAAATGGAATTTAAAAACAATCAGCTTCACACGGAAATATACATTTTTTAATTTTAAGCCTTATTCCCCTTCAAACTTATTAATATTTTTATTAATAAACTAGTAGTTGATAAGAGAGCATTAAACCCAAATATAGAAAATCCTGCAAACAAAGAACACAGACAAATATAAAAGCAGTCAACCACTTCTCCAAAACATGCCCAAGCTATTAAGTACTCTCGACTTAAAATTTCTAATGAAGCAGCTTAAAACTCTCAAATTCCTACAGAAATGTGTTTACAATACAAACTCAATTATTGTCTTATTCTGATGCTTATCTTTTCTTACACTCTCTCAGCTCATCCTACTTTGGAATTTAATTACATTCCAGTATTTTGAGTTCAGATGAAATTACACATTTCCAGATTAATTTAGCCTAAATCAGCTTTTGATAACAGCCAATCATTTTTCTATCGTGCCCTAATTTGTGACCCTACAAGTCAGCATGAACTGCTCTTTTAAACCTTGCATAACCCCACCATAAATCCACACTCACTGTTCCCAAACCCAGCACAGCACCCAGCATCGCTGGGTCAATGTTTGCCCAATTTCCTTTGAGAAAAACCCTCCTTTTCCTCTTACATCTGTTATTTTCTGAGCTCAGTTGACAGAGAACAGTCAAGGGGTGACTGTTCCCTACACACTGGTGCAGGGAAGGTGCGACCTTTTCTGTTTAGTTAAAATCCAAGGACAATGTTCTCACAAGGACGTTTCAGCTCAGCCATCACAAGAGAAGCTCAATGGGTCTGAAGCAGGCCTGGCACTCAGCTTCCCCAAACCAAATCCCAGGACATGAAGCATTCCCTGACAAACACCTGACGCTTCCCATGGAACGCCCTGCCAGCATCATGCCAGGAATCCCGGCCTCTCCCCAGGCTGCCTGAATCCAAGCACGGCCTCCACAGCTTTCCTCTCACCTCCCTCCCACCAGTTGTGATCTGATGCAACTGTCAAATCCTCAGCATGTTTGAAACCTACTTGTTCAGGCGCCAAGCAGAGACTCATCTAATCCCACAAATGCAGCAGTCAGATGCTGCAATTGTGCTAATGCCATGCAAGACTTTCACTTTCCAGAACTTCACCAAATTTTTAATATTGGCAAGAAACTAGGATTAAATATTAGCTCCCCTATGAACTACATAATCTGAAGAAAAAAAACCCAAACTCTAGTCATTTGATCCTTTCCACACGTTACCTAGCATGCCCTCATGTCCTTCCTAAGGGCAGAACCCCCTCTCTAACCACTGCCCACTCTGGCACATGAACACTTAGGGCAGTGGGACTGTGCCCACACATCACCTGCTTTGGTTGGTTTCCCACCTGCACATGCCTCTGGCTGCGACCAAATGCTATCTCACCCAACACTAGGGATTTTGGTAAAGGCAGGTTGGCAGACTAAAGGAAGCCGTAATAGATGTAACAGTCCCTCCAGATCTGGGATCTGTTCAGGATTAGAAATGACTTTTTTATAAATTTCAGGAGTTGAGGAGATGAGAGCAAGGATTGACGAGGAAAAGAAACCAGACAAGAGCAGCAGTTAGAAAAGCCTGGGAGTAAAACCAGTGGGAGAAAAGGAGGCAGAGCAAGCATGCAAAGCTGCGATTATAAAATCCTCCAAATCTTTCATATCCTAAATTTAAAGCAGAGCACAAAATACTGCCCTGCTCTTGGCTAGCACTGTTCTCAAAAGCCACAGTTTATCAAAAAGTTTGCTGCACAATTTAGCAATGGTTGGGTTTTCTAAAAGTGTCTGGGATTACAAATGCCATTGAGCAGGGAGACAGGTCCCCACACCACGTCACTGCCAGTGTTACCATCCCTGGCCTGAGGCATCTTGCCTGAACACTGCAAGGTAGAAATAAGAAGCTGAACAGTGAAACAGCCATGTTTCACCTTGGGAGCTGGGACTGTGCACTACTCAGTGAACCCATTGTCACCTTACACATGAAGTATTTTCTTGGCAAGTGGTCCAACAGTGTCACCCTTTCTTAGCTGTTGACAAATCCTGTTACACAGCAAAGATTTGTACCAGAGCTTTAAGTTAATTACTGTAAATAAACCCAGCAGCTTGGCTGAATGGTTTCATGAGTTACTGGCCCAGCCAAGGGCCAGGACCTGTAATCCTCCTGCAGTGCTGCTCCATCCCAGGTGCTGACATCCCAGGTACTGCTACAGCATCCACTGCTTCCAAAGATCCAGACAAAGCCTTCCAAACAACTTGGGGTTACTGCCACAGAGACATAGCCCCAAGCCTGCACCAGCCCACTTTGGCTCCTGACTGTACTGTGGTTCCAGGATCAGCCCCACTGGCGCCCTGCAGCGCTGGTGCTTCCAAAGCCCTTGCAATTGTGTGCAGGTCATGATTCCAGCCCATGCTGCCCTGCCATGCTGCTGTGAATGAGCTTTGTGAGGCTGCAGAGACAACTGACGGCATCCCAGAGAAACAGGTCAAACAGAGGCTCTTGGACATGCTCCTAAAAGAGGTTTTGTCTCTCTTAAGGAAATGTGGAAAGGTTCCCACAATTATCACTTTGCTTTCTTTGCTTGTAACCATGTAAATCAACCCCTAATACCCTGTTTACTCACTACAGCAGCATAAGAGCAGGGGGAAACACGGGAGCCCTTTAGCCAGAGAGAATTAAATAAAATAGTGGGAACATCCCACAAATACCAAAGTCAATGAATTCATTTGTTACAGAGCAAGAGTCCTGCATAATTTGTCCTCGGAGTAGTTTATTTTAGCTAATTGCTTATCCAGCAAGAAGATCTCCCCTGCATGACCCATTTGCTGTGAAAGAGGCTCAACTGATGAGAAATAAATGGTCACCTTCCAGAGGGCATGAAGTGACAACAGGGACACTCCATATGCTGCTCTGGTCCTCAGACCCACATCCAAGGAGAGGAATGCACCCATAACCTGACACCTCATAGGCAGGATGAGTGTTGGTGTCCAGGTTCACCTGAGGAAATCAGGAGACCACAGTTCCCCTTTCCAGGTCAAGCAGGAGAAGGGAAGGCTGCAGATAAGGCACCCCCCACTAAGGCTTTACTTCCACCCAGCTGCATCGCTGCAACTCACAGCAATGTGTTCACCCATCACTCACCTTTTACAACAGCACTTAAGGCAACACAACAATTCCAGTTGTGAGGGTGGAGCTAGCCCTTTGTCAGCCGCATCACCCTCTCAGCTCCTCTACCAGAGTCTGACAGAGCAGAGGCAGAACCAAATGGCTTAGTGCCTCACTTGTACATCCTGTCTGTAAACATTGATGGGCAACAGGTGGAGCAGAGCTGTCAGACCTGCAGTCGCCTTCAGCTGGCCAAAAGATAGAACCAGGACAGATGTTATTGGTCTCATCAAAATTTTGCAAATTGAACAGTGAAATGGAACAGCCTTTTTTATCTTAATTTAGTTCATCCTTGACATTTACAAAATAAATACAGGAATAATACTACAGGCACAACTCACTCTCACTGATGGCAGCAGGAATCACACATGCTCTGACAAAGGGCAGGGAATGACATGGCTACTGTCTGCTGGAAGCAGAGCAGAGGGTGCCAGAGGATCCCCAAGGAATCCACCAGTAACTCTCAGCTCAACACCTCCCTGCAGCATCAAGTACATCCTTGTTGGACAGAGACGGGCAATGCTGAAAGGAGTAAGGGGAGGACTGCAAAGTGATGCTTTGAGTGTTGAGTGTTTTGAGACACCACCAAAGAGGCAACAGGATTTCTGTCAGGAAAGCTTCAAGCTTTCACATTTCACCGTAAGGCTTCTGATGGGCTTTTACTGATGCTTCCTCTCCCTCAGAATCAATAGAAAACAATAATCCCACAGCTAGGCATAAATCATGTTGCACAGCTCGGCAACTCTTCACGTGGAATGCCTCAGGATGAGGCCACTTCTTTATTTCCAGAAACAGCACCATTAATGGTTTCTGCCTGCCAAGCAACAAGATTCCCACTTCACAGCACTGGAAATCTCCATCCTTCACTGAGCCCAGCCACTGTCTCCACTTACTGTGGGCAAAGCACATCTCAGCTGGTGGGTAGCTGGTGAGTGTTGATGCTGGGGACACGCCATGGAGGCAAAGGTGCTGCAGAGGGACAGACGCCCACCCACCCTGGCACCAGTCTCAACACGTGTCCACCTGCCTGGGGCCACAAAGCCACTCCTCACACCAGTCTCAACACACACCCACCTGCCAGGGCTGCAAAGCAGCTCCTAAAGCCCCTTTTACCACTTGTCATCCTGGTGATGCTGCTACAGGTGCAGCAGCCCTGAGCAGGACACTGCACTGTCTGTTTATGAGAAAAAAGCTGCCACAGCACGAGTCAGAAACTCAACACTCCCACAAACAGCAGCTCTGGAAAACCCCGGCAGCACCTTCCCCAGTAACTTACAGGAAACAAAACAGCCCGGCAGAGTTATCTGAGGGTGCGAGACTTTAGGTACATCTGTAATTAAAACACAGACACCAAAGCTGCGAAGCAGCGTCATAAAGCAGATCATTTTACAGCTGGCTGGGCTCCCTCTGATGTACTTGAGAACCATTTTTAAGTGACATAAAGTTTAACATACCGGTACATCTGCCTACCCACCAGATTCTACATGGAATTTAAAATTTAATTATATTAAAGTATTGTTACAGTGCACGTAGCAAGAACGCCAACCAAGTGTAACTTGAGGAGAATCTTTGCCAGATTGTTGTAAATCTGTGTTTTCAGGACTAGGAAGAAAAAAAAAACTGAACACCTGTATCAGTGCTCTCAGCTTCATTAATGCTCACCCACCAACTGCTCCACATTTGGGCTGAGCAGAATCACACACTTGTCCAGTGTTTCACTCCAATGTCAATGCACACCTACAGCACCTGTGCCTGCCAAGCAATTACTCCTCATGCCACAGCAAAAGCAAAGCCTGCTCACTGCCCACACACACTTCTTCAGCACCAAAAGAAAAAGCTCAATGTCTGCAGGCAGCTCCTCATCTTCCAACAACCACAACACAAACCAATCTGTCCTCTCCAGGCTGAGCAGCAGGTCCTCTGGGATGCTTCCAGCTGCTCTGCATAGACAGGCACAAACATCCTCCCCCCAACTCCATGTTACCAGCACATGTTGGCTAACATTTCAATGGGCAACTTAAATAACACTGTCTTTGTCATATAAGACACTGTCCCCATCAGGAAATCAAAGCATCCACTCCCTGGACACAGGGCACCCTCTGTTCTAGGCTCAGGGAGCCCAATCCCTGCCAGCCCAAGATGGTCACGGTGCCTTGCTTCAGTCCTGCACTCTAACCTTAGGGCCAGGTTTCCTGGAGGCAAAAGTCCTTGTCAATAAATAAAGAACCCAAATAAATAGTTTATTTTTCATCAGTTGCTATTTGCAGCCATTAAGATGCAACAAGCAGCTGCTGGATGGTGTTTTTGATGCAGAGAATATATTGGAAGAAACAAGAGAATATCATTAAGGGTCAATTAGGAGCAACGTAAAGGTTATTTTTGCATATCTTACCACCTGGACAAAAGAAGGTTCTTCAGTGCCATATGAGAATATAAATTAAGTTGCAAAAGTCTTTAAAATGCGACTAAGATTTTCATTTTGTTGCCATTTAAAACAGCCTGAAGAACGAATAGCAGGTCTCCTGCCACTCTGCAGCCTGTCCGTATGACGCAGGAAAGGGCAGGTCCAAGGTGGCTCCACAACAGCCATCAAGCCCTGTCCTTCACAGCCCCTTTGATAGGAAGCACAGAATGCTGGACAATATAGAATTGTCTCCCAGGTCTGGGTGTGACCATCAGAAGTCCCAGCCCAACACCTCTTCTAGCACACTCTTTCCTTTCCTCTCTTCTACCCAGGACAAGGGCAGCTCCTCACTGATCCACCTCACAGCCTGGGAACCCCCAATCACAGGCCCAGTACAGGGGTCTCACACACACCAAGCAGCCTCCTCAATCCCAAGCACCCTCCCACATAGGATCAAGAACAGTCAGAGCCTACCAAATACTGAATGTCAGTGTTGTCCAAAGCCACGTTGTTTTCCTTGGCCATACCCACTGACAGAAAATTCCTACCAAGCCTTGCTGCAGGCAGATGGGTTTGCTGAATGATTTCACTGCTTTGTTATCAGATAATTGCTTTTTCTGGTGATTCCATGTTTTCCAGAGTTCTTTTCTCCTCCAAGGGGCAATGCTGCAGGACTCTTATGAGTCCACATGGAGAAGGAGCCTTTGCACTCCAGCCCTGTGTGCCTGCAAAGCCAAGCAGTGGGGGCAGGTGTTTTGTGTGCATGGACCAGCTGTGGAGCCACCATCTCTGACACGCATCCCTCTGAAATGTGGGAAAGCCCCAGCCTGGTGATCATGCACAGGGGCTGCAGAGCCATTGGTGGGCTGGAAGAGCCAACCTTCAGCCTCTCTGCCAGGTGAATCCACAACAGAAACACAGACCTCTTGCCTTGGTTGTCCAAGTTGGCCAGTGACATCTGCTGCAACAGAGCTCTTCTGAGCTACCAGCTAAATACAGAGGGAAACCAGCTCTCTCAGAGGACCAGCACACACCAGGCTGGATTTGCCAAGGGAAGAATTTGGAAAGAATACTTGAAGACCATTGCCTGAGTCAGGCCCGGCATCTGGATGGCTCCCAGCAACTCTGCACTTAGGTCACTGTACAATCAACACAGCGAGCTGCTAAAATAATTCATTATTGGTGTCTCAACACCCCTGGACCACAGCAGTTAAAAATCTATATGAACTAAGGGCTCTTAAAACCATCTGTGCACTGTTTATTCTCTGCAGGGGAAATAAAGAGAAGGAAATACTGAAAGCAGCAAGAAGAAAGTGTTGAGAGTCATGAAATCTATAAAGTGTAAAGAGAGATGTGCCACATTTAGCAGGGATTATGTCAAGCAGCATCCCAAGCCAGGAGTGCTGACAGCACACACACACTGCCTTCAACAAAGGAAAATAGGTCGTACGCGACCCCAAACATGCCAGCAGAGCTTCCAGCAGCACGAGCAGAAAACCCAGATTTCAGCACTGCCCACGGGCAAGGTTAATGGTCCTGGATCCTATAGAGAGTACGAGCCACATGAGAGAGCAGGACCTTTAAAACGTGCCTTGAAACTCTAAACAAGGTCTCAAGAGGACTTTTATCTGCAACAAGCACAAGGGGAGATGGACAGAACTTTTAACACCAATCACAGCTCTGGGCAATTGCTCTTCCACAGCCTCCAGCTCCCATGAGCTTCTCCCCCATGGGGAGCCTCTGACTCATTTCCCAGCAGCCCGGACATCCTGGCAGCAGCCTCCACCTCATGCAGTGGGACAGCTCTCATACAGAGCACACTGGAAAGAAGGCTCACAAGGTAATGGCCTAACACAGTGAATTAATTCCAAAGCACAATTGTTTTCAATCTTCATTTAAACCCAACCTTACCTAATCTTACTTTAATGACATAGGAAATGGAAATTCCCTTAATAATATAAGTTATGAATATTTATTACCCTATTTTTTACCTGAAAATTGAGTAATTCAATTAATTTTACTATTAATTATTTAATACAGAATTAATATAACTGCAAGATCCTAACTTTTCTTTACAATGCTGCTGATAAAGATATCCCAGACAGGGGATGCTCCTTACGCTGGACCAATGGACAGCTAGGGCACAGGGTGTGCTTCCTGGGTGATGGGCATCTGGATAGGAGGTGGGGAGACTCCAGGAACTGCACCCATCCTGCTCTCACTGTGGAGTAGGGCTGGTCCCTCCAGCAATTCCCCTGTGTCTTGGAAAGGACATGAAGCAGGAAGGGGCAGAAACACATCTGAACTGCATTCCCAGATGGAAAACTGACCTTGCAGCTTCTGGGCACAGCCAAGGATTTTCCATTGCCTGGGGCCCACTTGTGAAATAGTGAAGTCACCTCGAATTGCTCAAGAATATTTTAAAAATAGTGTACAAATGCTAATGGCAGAAGACACCTGGAAACAGAGAAGTAAAGTATCTTCCTCTGGCAGAATGCTTCTGGACCCAGAAAATTGACTTTGTCATTGAAATTCCAAAGTAAATAACAATTAAATTCTACTTGATATATAAATGTCAAGTAATTTTTTTTTTTTGTCATCATGTTTTGCATTTAAAGTTGGAAATGTCAGACACTGGGCCCTGCTGCATTAGCAGAACGCTCCCCCTGCCCCGCTGACGGAACACCCGCTGCGGATTACCCGGCACATCATCAAGTAACCAAACACCATTCCAAGGGAGCCTCAAGGTCGGTGCTTGCAGGGTGTACTCGCTAATTTATGTTGATCAACTGAAGTGCTCAAAAGACTATTGTAATAATGCTCCAGTACATTTATATCAATGTATTCAATCAATTGGAGTAGTTCAACAAGAAGTTTCATAAAAAAGTAATTTTAGGGACTTGTCCCAACGTTTGTCATAGCTCCTTCAATGCCACCACAATGGCAAGAGGGCCTCCCCTCCATGTCCATGACTAAAGCAATACCCAATCATGCTGTAAACATGGGAACCTCTGTTTGGGAAAGAGATGAAAACTGTCAGAACGGCAAGCCTGGTTCCAAATCAGCTCCAAACCAGCTTGTCCCTCATTGCCACCTTCTGCCTTAGCTCAGTGACCTGTGAGGCATCGCAGCCCAGCCTGGCCTGACCCTCTGCAGCTGTTCCTCTGCCGGTGGCTGAGCTGACAGCACCAAAACCCCATCACTAATATCAACCCTCTGTCGATAGCTGCAGCAGCACCGGCTCCCACAGGCACCGTCCAGCCGCGTCCGGAGCCCCCACGGCATCCATCCAGCAGTGACTCCTCACACACACTATACATCATCGTATTAGAAACTCTGTCTGTGTCAGTGGTGCAATTAATTTTTATTAATTTTGTGAGATGAAATTAGTAGCACCCACAGCAGCAAACAAAGAACGGAGAGTGTTCCAGTTCAATGCCAAATCGATGTCATTAATTCTGTAATACCAGGAGCCCTGATTGTAGCAACTCAGCATTTAACTCTTCCAATTAATTTTTATATTAAAAAAGAAATAGAAAACTAACTCAACAATTTCAGAAGGACCTTGAACTCTGTCACAACTTTCCTTCTCCTGGGACATTCTTTCTTCCAAGTGTAAACACACAAGAGGAAGGTAAGAAAATGTTCATCAGAAAATTATTTTCATGTATTGCCTTTAGCAAACCAAGCTTTTAAGATCAGAAGATGCTGATGTAGCAACAAAAACATTTATAATCTCATATCTTTAATGTTACCATGTAGAGTCAGACTAGTTGATGTGTTTTCTGACCCCTTAAAAGGTTTCTCTGGCAAAGACTCAGCCAGAAATTGTTTTGAATTAATTCTGAAACTGGGATTACCAACCTAGAAAAAAACCATTGCTAATATTAACTGAATTACCTGCTGTTCTGCAGCCTAGTAGAGCCTCATAGCTGCCACCAGCACGAAAGATCCATTCAGGGCCCTTCCACCACCATGGCAGTTCCAGGTCTTGGAGAATCATTGAGAAAGCATTTGTGTTTCCCACACCTCCTTCCCAGGTGCTACACATTTTAATACAACAAGCAAATGCATTACTTACCAATGTCACAAAAATATACAGTCTGGGGGGGGAAAAGCCCACAAAAGTAAAACAACACAGCTCTTTTGTTTTGTATTTCAAGGAAAGCAGGTCCTCTGTGTGCCCCCCGTGCAGCTGCACTGCAGAGGTGCAGAGAAGGCCTCCACGCCCATCCTCTCCTCAGCTGAGTGCTGTGGAACACCTGGAATCAATCTGTGCTATTCGTTAGGGTGGCACTGCTCCCTGTGTCCCACTGTGACCTCTGTCCCTGCTCATGGCAGCAGGAGGTGATGCCAAACCTGGAGCATGCCACTCTGGGTGCCTGTGGCACTGGCCCCTGCAACGGATGATGCTGGAATGCAGGATGCTAGAATTGGCTTTTTTCTCACCTGGGTCCCAGCAGGCTCCTTCCAATGGCCCATCCCTCTGCAATAGGAAAGGGGTGGATTGGGAAAAAGAAAAACAGCAGAAGCCCAGCAAGACCAAAAAGCAAGAGTCGTTCTCTGTGTTAGTAAGACGTATGGAGCCAGAACACAGCTGAAACATCAGGAAAACATCCACAGCCAAAACTCCGTGTCTGGGTTCTCAGGGGAGTGAGAAGTTAAACATTTATGGCAGCACGAAGAAGACATGACATTTACTGAATAATAAACTGCAAACATGTCTGTTAATGCAGCTTTTTGGGACCTCCTCACCATCAAACACTTAACCCCAGCAAGGGAAACACCAGAACGCAAACAATCCCCGTGCCTGTCTGTGAACAGGCGGCACATGGCAGAGCTGGTGCTTTTTTATTTATTTAAAGTTAGAGGCAAGGGCGCTCTGTCAAGATAAACAGTCCGCGACCTTGCTCAGAGGCTTCAGATCTGCTCATCTGAAGGGATACAATTAAATCCTGAGCAATCAGGTTAAAACTTTAACCTGCCAAGACTGTAGCTGTTCCATTTTTAATCAATCTGATTTCATTCAATAAAATGCTCATTAAGGCAATTAATGAGAGTTTGGTGTCACAAGCCATCAGGCATGACTGGGAGTTTCCACTTGGTGGTCAAGGCATTGATCAGTGAGTCAAGTCATCAGCGCGAGAGAGTCAATTGCTGAGCAGGAGAACATTACCTGGTTTTGGGGGAGGTTGTTAGCCACTCCTCATGCTTTTCAAACGTTATTAAATAAGCTGCAATTTCCTGAAAGAGAAATGCAGAAAGAAAACAGAGTTACTTGCATGGCTGTGCTGGGAACTGGAAAGTTTTATAACAGAGACACGTAGCCGCCTACCCCGGGGCCAGGCTGCAGCTGAAATCGGGTTTTGACTGACAGAGCGCGCTCAGTAAATGTTCACATCCACGCCACCAAGGCCAGGCTTAAACAGGACAATGAAGAGATGCAAATGAGGAAAGGCATTAACATTTTCCAGCATAGACAATTTGCTGGTAACTGTGGTGACCACGGCATCGCCGCAAGCCCGGTGTGACGTCAGGAAGCAAAGGGGAGGGTAGTGATAATACAGACACAGGGAGCTAAATAAAATATTTATAAATAGAACAGCATCACTGCAGAGAGAATTACTGAATTATTAATCGTTGCCATAAAAAGCCAGCGGGTGACATCAACGTAAGTCATTGCTCCCACTTGCAGGAATGATACGGGCGATTACTTCCAGATCAGAACTGATTTGTTTGCAGGAAATTATCGGCACCAGCGAGATAATTCACGACAGTGCCTGTAAACAGGCCTGAGGAACACAGGGCAGACGTTCATCCATTTCCTGGGTACAAACCCAGGGTAGTCGCAAGGTGGCAACTGTCACAACACCAGCAGTGTCCCGATATCCAGAGATGGCCAGGGACTTCTGGGAGTGTGCTGAAAATAACCCCTTTTGCAATATACTCAGAAAAATGTAGGGGTTTGATGGTTATCTTCCAAAAATTACCTCCTAGCCCTCTCAGAGGGGCCTGCATAGCAAAAGCTGAACAAGTGAGGTCAATGAAACTGCCTTCAATAAATGCCTCAAATCAGACCCCCAAACCACATGCAGTATCATCTCCAGAGCCACTGCAGCAGAAGTGTCCCCAGGCTCTACCTCCCAACAGCACAACTCATGCCAGCGTCAGGGCTTTCCACTAGGAGAGGGGTTTTTATTATTTTCTTTTTAGCAAGCTCTATATAAGGGCTGTCGCTTACAGTACCAAAGCTAAAAACCCCCACAATGCTCTCCCAACCAGCTGGCCAAGCATCTGCTAGAGCCACAAAATGCAATTATATTACTCCCAAACGAGACGTAAAAATATCTTGTTTCCAATACTCTTGGTTTTAAGACTCATACTTAATGTCCTCTGGGCATTGCGGCGGTGCCAGATCTCCGTGTTATGTACTTTATTAGAGCTGTGTGAATGTCATATTAATGACTCCTGACCAACATGTTTACACTGCAAATAAATTCTCCTGGAATCCATCGACGCACCCCTTGTTTCCCAAGCCAGTCTCTGCAGGTTTAAGGGATCCCCATACACGCAGATGACAAAGCAGCAGCACAAAGCTCCAAAAACTTCTTTTTTTATTTCTGGCTAACGGCTGAATAAAATTCATCATCAAAGAAAGCCAGTGCAGACCTCCACCACCAACAGTGATGACCTTCCCAATCCTCACAGTTTCATAGCAGCTGCACCTGAACCAGATGCAAGTGCTGAAATCTGGACCCTACATGGCCAAAAAGGTCTGACCCCGGATTTCCAACAGGCTAAAACCACCAAGGAACTCCATAACTAAAATTCTTTGGAAAATACGAAATAAGATCTCTGGGGTTTTGTAAAGCCAGTGAAGTAATTCCACCAAAAGTGCTGCAATCAGCAGAGCTTTATTCCCAACCCATGCCATGTTATGTGTCCTCAGCTCACTATGCTACAAACCAGTGTCACCTCATGCTGTACAGTGAGATGAGCTCCGGAGAGACTGCGGAACACTCAGGAGCTCCCCGCACATCCTCCCCAGCACCAGGACTGTCAAAGCAAGCATTTACAGAAACAAACCCCTTCAATGCTGAGACGGTTTAGGGGGTTCAGATTAGTCTGGGATTCTGCCTATTCCTACTAAAATTCAATTGCTGTAAGGAGAATTAAGTCATTTTTAACTTTTGTGGCTGAACAAATACATTGCTACAGCATAGAAACCCAAAGTATTTCAGGTGAAGGAACTCAGCCTTACCCACGGCTCTTTCACTCTGCTCCTTCCTGCCAGCCCAGGTCAGGCACATGTGAAAACCTAATCCCAAATTGTCACCAACTGACAATTGGAGGAGCTGCAGCAATGAGAGGCTCCCATGTGAGGCAGAACATGTGTTTCCTCTCTGGCCTGGCCCATTCATGTTTGGACAGAAGAAAGGCCAAGCTGCCAGTCAGTGCCACAGATATACCTGGGGAAGGAGGATGTGCTTCTCTGCTGCAAAACCCCCTTAAACACCACTCCTTGTATGTTCTGCTTACTGTAACTACAACTTTCTGTCACCTCTGCAAAGGAAAGTGCTCAGCCCAGCACTGGTGGTTGATCAGAGGTTTGTAGAAGATGCCTCTGCCCACTGGCTCCCTGGCTCCACATGTCTACATGGTGGGGGAGAAGGAGACCTGCTGAGGCAAGGCTGGGGTTCAGCAGCTGCATGGGCTCAGTGCCCTGCTGTCACACCAACACCCTTTTTCCCTTTGAAAAAAGAGGGGAGAAATAGATTTATCACCAGAAGACACAAAGTCATTAAATAATTAAAAACAAAACTATGGGCACAATAAAAGCCCTGTGATAAAACCCTGCATTTTAATGCGTGTTAATTCCCCTAATGATTCTTTCTGTGTCTCGCAGGGTCAAATCAATGTCCTAACAAAAAAATCCAATTATAACCCATTCATCGTATCTTTGGAGCAAGGCTATTGTTTGCTTTTGTCTCCTATCAAACCCTTTTCCCATTGCTTCTTACTCGAGACTACAAACAAAAGGCAGCATGGCACCAGCAAGGTCAGACAAGACAGAGCTGGCTCTGAAACCCCGGCTGGTCCTGGCTCCTCTGTGATTGCACAGCCAGTGATGGAAATCAAGGGACACGTGCACACAACAGAACACTCAGCCTCATCGCCAGCAAGTCCCCCTGCAGCACCAGTCACACCAGGTGGCCCTAGGTGGACCCCAAGGCCACACAAGTTTATCTCCATGGGCAAGGGCACCACACACCATGGGCAGCTGCTCCTGTACCAGGATGTCCCACGCAGACCCACATACCCTCTATCCCAGTTTTGAAATTACTATCAGCATAAACTGAGTGAGCATTGCTAGGAGAAGGTGAACCACTGAAAGTTGTGTGGATCCAGCTCCACTACCGAGGGTGCTGGCCAATCCCAGGGCAATGGTCAGCACGTGGCTTTCCCTCTCTGAGTGCCTGCAGGACTGAGCCCATCACACACTGCTGAGAACAGGCTTGATTAACCATCTCAGGGAATCACTCCATAAAGCAATGAGATTATTTAACATTCAAATCACTGGAGTTGTGTTTTTTCCTAAACTTGGTCAGATAATTCTGTAGTTTAGTTTGGACTTGGCTGCTCAGGCTGAAAGCATTTTATCTAAGTGCACATTTATTTTTATTTTGCACTACCCAGTTTGTTTAGATTATTAGTGCGAATGCACCAGGGAGCCACCAGCTGGGAAGCCCAGCAAGCTGCGTGAGACAGGACACAGGCAACTCTACCATCTCCAGACAACGGCCACCAAGGATGTTCCCATTGCTCCCGCAGCCTCGTGCCAGTGTGGCACCACTCAGCCTGACATTCTCAGCTCAAGCACGGTGGCAGAGCCACCACACGCTCCCCACCCAACACTACGTGACTGCAGCTCCACAGATGCTTCAATATTTAATGTCAGCACATAATGGCCCAGAGCTGTGGCACATGGGCGACCTGATGTCACCTGCCATGTCCCAGCCGCCGCGGTGAGGACGAGAGGCAGTGCGGCAGCCAGCGGTGCAGGGACAGGGACAGCAGGGAGGAAGAAACTCCCTCGTGGCACTCGGTGCTGCCCAGCAGCTGCTGCAAAGCTGTTTGTCTTCATGCACAGGAGCCGGAGAGGACATGGCCACAAAGCACTGACAAAGCACAGACAGACCGATGGGCAGGGATCCGGCGGTGTCAGAGAGGCCCATGACCCATCATGCACACAGGAAGGTGCCAACTCTGCTCTGAGCTGAAGGGTTTCCAGTGAACACACACATTTTTTGGAAGAAAAAGAGAAAGTTATAAAAAAATCTGAAACGAACAATTAACGGGTTCCCTAAAGCCATGGGCTGAGTTTTGGTTCCTTCCTTCCAGCTCAGCTCCCTCCAGGCCATCTTGCATCATCACAAGGTATCAGCAATTCCCATCTGACCTCTCAAAATAAAAAGAGAAACTGTAAGGGAGAAGGATTGCAGGATTCCTTGGGCCAGGCAGGCATTGCCATTCCTTGGGCCTCTGGTCACCATCTGGTCTCAAAGCAACATGTAATTCATTAAAAAAAAACCACTCTGAATTTCAAGTTATTACTTTGTATGAATTATACACATCCAAATTAATAAGCCTGAATCTATGCATGCGTTAGGAGAAAGCAGAAGAGTTTGTACTCATCCCTAGATTTAGACCACAGAGCTAATAAAGCTGCAATCTCTTAAGCAAGCACATTTATTCTCTTAGGAATTCACTATGTCCTCTCTGCTATAAAGACAAATTCCAGCCCATCACTTCCTTATTGTCCTTCTGCTCTGAAATTAAAATAAAAATTCATGTTGACTATAGCTGGGATTGAGCCATTTTTATTTTCTACCTATCCCCACTCTCAAAGCTATTAATATTCTGAATATCCCAACTACAAACTGCTCTGAACACCACACAGAGCGGGCTCACACCACCTTGTTCAGCATCATGGGAAAAAAAAAAATCACAATTCCATTGCATTCGCCCAGTAGTTTGGCCTAAATCAGCAACACTATCAAAGGGATATTGCTCATGATCTGGGTGAAACAAGGAGCAGGGGAAAGGCAAAGCAAGCCTACAGCATCCAGCAGGGACAGGAGGGTCAGGTGACTGTGGGCTGACAACACCTGTCAGTGACCAAACACTCCTACATCAGAATGTTTCATTGCCATCTCAGGCAGGACTTGGTTTGGTCTTTAAGTGTTACCTGTCTTCAACTTCTCAAAGCAGAAACATTGATCTGCCTATGCTGAGGCTGAGAAGGTGATAAAGCTCAAATATTACTGCTGTTTTGCTGACAATCTGTGTCAGCAGTACAAGCTGTGGGTGGGGGTCAGAAGTTGCCCAGGGCTGCCCAACCAGAGCATGTGTCAGGCTGGACTTGCAGAGGTTTGGTTTTCCGACTCATGCCATGAATTTCCTGCCAAGTACAGAGGCATTTATTCATATCTGTGAAAATATCATGGACTGGCTAAAGCCAGATCCTTGGTCTGTTGCCCTAATGGATGAAACTCTCACCATTTGGGGCCCAAAGTGTTGCCTTCCCTTGGTTTGCAGAGAGCAGGAGAAGGCCCATAGCCCACTGGCTGCTGCTGTGCCCCTTACCCAGCCAGCCGGGCTGAGCTCATCTCTGCAGGAGAAGGCCTGAGGACAGCCCTGGCAGCACTGTCTGGCACCACAGGACAGTAAAGCCCCTGAGTGGGAAATGCCTGTGGTTTGGGAGATGCTCGCCTTGGCTCCCTGCATGGCAGTGAGCGGTGGGATCGCAGGAGGGGGGATGTTTTCATTAATAATGGTGTCTCACCAACCATCTGCTAAAGGTCCACACTATTAATTTAACAGGAAAAAATGGAATAGATTACTCTACAGTTTTCAATTAAAGTACGAGATGTCTTCAAACTGCAATCTTAATTAGATATTATAGGGTGACATTTAGGAATCCTGAGCTGCGATGGCTGATCAAGTCATCTGACTGCAACGGTGTTCCGCAGCACTGCCGGGGCCTCGTGCACCCAGCATCATCAGGAGAGCTGTCTGTCCTCGGATTCCAGTGCTAGAGCAGCTCTGACAAGCTCCTGGGGTTAAAGGACCACAACAGTGAAACCCATGGCAGCCTTGGCACAACCAAAAACCAGCTGCAAATCAGAGTGGACATAGTCCTAAAGAAAACTTATGGAAAGGGGTAGAAGAAAGAGAAAAAAGTAAACAAAGTGGGGAAAAAAAAGAAAAGTAGCAAATGGACAACTCAAATGCTTTATTTTCAGGGTTAAACCTAATATGAAAAAAATACATTTGGACAAGAAATAATTTTCTCTAAATCACATGAAAAGGAGAAGGGAAAAAAACCTAATCAAGAGCACAAGCAGTGACTAACTGGCACTGGAGCTGAACAAGATCTGCTCAGCTCCTTCACCTGACAAACACATGGACAAGAGCAAACTGAGACACGCACTGGGTCTTTAGAAAAGCAAGAGCATAACTGGCACAACCCCCCAGCCATGGCTGACCTGAACCACTGGGAAGTGCCGTTAATCACAAGTAAGAGCTAAGTCCTAAGCCCCACACTGAGGGACAGTTAGTAAAACAGAGGAGTAGGAAATAACACCCAGTCTTGAGTTACTGGAAAATACCTGCAGGTCATTATATGATTTTTAAATTTTTTTTTTTAATTACCTTGGACTAAACCCTGTGATTTAAAGAACCATGAACACTGGCATCCTGCTGGCACTGCTGGTTCAATTCACTTGTCCTCTGCAGCCTGAAAGAGTCAAATACGCAGTGCAACAAAAAAAAAAGAAATTCACTAAGATCCCCATGTTTACGATGCATTAATTACAGTGTAATAGCAAAACCCTCAATTATTGTATACAATTTAAACAGTCACGTGGCTTGAAGATGCCAAAGCACATTCCCCTGCTCCAGAGTGGGCATGTGCTATCAGAGATGCTGCCCTATTCTCACTCCCACAGAAACCAGGAGGAACATGGAATGTTCTGCAGCTCTCCTCCACCAAGTGGCAAAGTCTAACTGCATCATGGGCAATGGAGCAGGTCCCCTGTGAACCTGCCCATGCTGTGGCCTCCCCCCAGCCTGGACAGGCCCTCCCACCATGGGGGGATGCACCAGTCCCGCTCTCGGCAGGGGGATGGCTGTGCCCAATGAGATGAGAACACCAGGGCCTGCTCCGTTTGCCTTCTCTTGCATGGAGACAGCAGCAAGCCCTTCCAAAGTCCTTCCAACTCAAGGATCATCAAAAGGGGAATATGCCCAGAAACTGCCCCTTTCTACACACTCCTCGCTCCCATATGCTCTGAAATAATAATGCCACAGTCCTGCAGAACTTCCTTTTCAGCATATTTTTGCATTATGCCTAATTCTGTCAGAGGTTTTTAGTCCTACATAACAACAGCTCAATGCAGAGTCAGATATAAATCTGGCTTAAGACTCTCACCAGGAATTCATTTAAAACTGTAAATGTTAAAAGATTCTGCTGCTGATTTATGGCAGTTTCTTATTTCAAACAGAATTAAAATCTTTCTTAAAAGACACATATTCAATCATGATAAAAGCTGCATTCCAATGATGCTGCTGGTCAGACTGAGAGCCACAAAGCCCAAAAATATGGGAATAGCAGGGGAATCCAGGAATAGCAGGGAGTGGGACATTTTACTGGTTCGACTAATGCTCTGCTGACATGCCACCACCTCAGTCTCACATCTTAATTAGTGCAAACGGGAGTCCTGGATGCTGGTGCTTTCCTGCTCCATCTATCCCATTCCAGCCCAAGCATAAGGATTCCTTCTCCTGAAGATCCAGTTGAACAGAGAAGCTGCTGCACCTTAAGTCATTACTGAATGGGTTTATTCATTTTCCATTGTTTACACTGAAGGCTTTTCCAGCTCTGTCAATACCACACAAGTGTCCTCTAGCATTGTGCAAACAATAGTTAGTGTTAAAAAAAATTACCCATGCTACTCATTATCATCATTCCTATAAGAATTGTTCATGTTTTGCATTTGTGAACAGAGAACACGGATGAGTTCATCACAGAGCTTTGAGTTGCACTGCACAGCCCTGTAAGCAAGCATGGCCAGGCTGACGAAAACTCAGGAACAGTGTCTGGAATGAACCTGTGTAGCACAATTCACATAGAGCTTTTAAGCATTCAAGATGCCAAAAGGACCACAGTCTATGAGAGGGTCATGGCTTCCAGCTGTCCTTCCTGTAGGCACATTGCCCAACCCGTGCACGAATCCCTAATCTCATGCTTCTTCATTGAAATAAAAAATCTAAATGGGAGGACCAATATCAAATACAAGAGTAAACAAGTAGAAGCAGCCAGAAAAAGCATTATTCATATGTTTATATAATTAATTGTTTGTTATTCAGAAGCCAAAAGCCATTAGAAGAAAGCCATGGCTCTCTGCATTGTTCTGCGGGAGATGCCTCCAACACCTCAGAGAGTTGTTCTGTCTCAGGCCCAGCTCAGGCCAAAGCCAGTCATACTGATGTCACCAGCTCCTGGCTGGTGCTTCTGGGTTGGTTGGTTTTGGTGAGGTTTTTTGGTTTAGGGTTTTTCTCCCCAGATCTTCCCTGGTAAATTCAGAATCACAGAATATTCTAAGTTGGAGAGACCCTGAAGGATCATAAAGTCAAACTCATAACTGAATAGCCCATATGGGGATTGAACCTGTGACGTTGGCATTATTCACACCATGCTTTAACCAAATGAGCTGATCTCAGGGTCACTTTGATGGATTCTTCACAGAATCAGGAACAAGAAATCCAGTTTCTGGATCTTCACACATGGATGCTGCTTTCTCCAAACCCGCTGAGAAGCTCCCAAGTGTTGACCAGCTCCAGTGAACTCAAAACACTCACAGCTGTCATCAAACCATCCTCCATTCCGTGGGGTCATGAAAGGGGAAATATTTCTGCCCCATGTCAGGATCCAGCCATGATGATTAACCAGGGCCCGTGACCCAGGGCACGCAGCAGGTCTGCCCCCAGAGTGGCTGGGAGTTGCCAGCTGGCTCCCATCTGTGGAAACTGCCCCTCTGACCTGGACTTACCATGTGTGTTGGCACTGCAAGGAAACAACCATAAAACCAGAGCAGCATCAGGGAACTGTAAATTCCTTGTGAGTTATTTTCAGACTTCTAAAAGTTTAGTTAATCCTTGACTTTAAGAGAACATATAAGAAAAAAAATGACAAGAGAAAAAAATTACCAGAAAAAAGATGCTTGTGTGAAAGAGGCATTTCCCATTCTGAGCAGTGCCAGAAGTGCCCGAAGTGCCCAGGATTCCCTATATTTATCCTTGGAAAGGGGTTGACTAGAAGGATGGTGAAAGGCAGGGCTGATGCCATGTCACTCCAGTGACCTCTGGACTGCTGGCACACGGAACATTGCTGCAGGCTGTGCTGGGGCTGCTTTGTCCATTCTCACAGAGAGCATGGATGCTGCTTTCCAAAGGTTAAGCATCACAGGCGATTTAATGCTCTTTATATTTCTAAGTGGTTGATTTTGGTTATTTTTTTTTTAAATAATCATAAATCCCAACATCTGCTCCCAGGGTGGGAGCCCTTTGGCTCTGTGCTCAGACAGGGAAGGGGAGGGAACGTGGCTGCCAGCGGCTGCTGCAGGTGTTATTTTTAGTGCGACAGCTATTTACCAGCTCCATTTCCAGAGGGAATTCAGGGAGTAAAAGGGATGCTGATGCATTTCTTACTAAATATAGAAAAGGGGGCGAGCCACCACACACAGAGTGGCTGCAGCTTCCTGCTCCCACCGGGATGTGGCCTCAGCAAGGAGGATGCAGCCCCAGTGGTACCCAACACCACAGCGGGGCCACCCCAGCACAGGCTCCCCATTCACCACATTCTAACCTTCAAGCTGGTGTTTGGAAAAAAGCTTTTTAAAAGTAGCTCTTATAACTAATTGGCTTCACTTTGAAGCTCTGATCCTGTAATGAATGGCTCCTGAAATCAAACAAAGCATTTTCAACACCAACAAAATTGCCTGTTATGAAAGCAGAACATTTTTAGGGTAATATTGACTTTAACGCTCTGTCAAGGCACATTGACAGCAGGATGAAAACAGCCCTCCCTCTGCTCACCCAGATCAAATCCAGCTGCTGAGAGGAGACCCTGAATACTCATGCCAGGCTGTGCATTACATGCCCAGGAGTGGGTTCATTTTCTATTGAAAAAATAGTTTAAAAATATATTCTTTTAAAAAAATTAAAATCCTGCTGATCAAAGAAAGGGATGTGTTTCAGAATTACTCTGCTCTTCTCTGGTTTTAAGCCTTTAAAGTTCTGGAAAGGCAGTTTTGACATCCAGGAGCTCTGCAAGCTCAGACAGATGGGGATTCCTGGTTGAACTTCTTTTATATTTCCTTTATTGTTTCATATATGCCAATGACCTGGAAATGAGCAGTGTGAAGGTGTCACTTGAACATGACAGAAAGCATTTCTGAGGGAGGCTCAGACAGGCTAGAAAACCAGCCCAGAGCCCTGAACAAACTAGAAACTGGTCAAATGACTGACACGACACAGAGTGCGTGGGATGCACAAAACACAGAGTAATGGGGATTGGAAGAGCAAGATGCATTATTCATCCAGCCTTAGTGGCATTACCACTGAGTAAGTGAGGGCATCGGGGCATTGGGGCACAGCATGGTGGACACCTTGGATGCACCTGCATCACCACGAGCCACACTGGTCACCCCAGATCCACTCTGTGCTCCCCAGGGCTCCTGCTCTAGGCAACCACCCAAACTTCACCCAAAGGATACAAAGAGACCTGTATGTATCTATAAATCTATACATTTATATACAGATACTCAAACACACAGGCCTTGGGACACTTCATTTCCCTGTACAGTTTCCTGAAGGGAGACCACTTACAGAGCAGAAGAAAAAGAGTTTAATGAATTAAAGTGCACTTAAGTTAGGGAACACTAATGAAGTCACACCTTAATTGGGTATAATTGAAAACCCAGCCCAGTCACTGTTTGGATTATGAACGACAATTTCTGGTCACATTGAAATTAGCAGCTACCTCCTCCCAGAGCAACCCGCTGAGAATGAAGCGCTGGAAAACCAACACCTGTTACAGCTCTCTGTTTCTATGGGGGAAAGCACCAAGGTTCCCCCCTTATTTCCCATTCCTGAGGTTTTCACGGCCTTACTTGCCCCTGATTTACCCAGCAACCATCCGACAGCAGTGTCAGATCAGGGACGCCACTCTTGGGGACACCATGGGCAGGCTCAGCATCCCCAAGGGCAGCCCAGCCACAACTCTGGAGGGGCCAGCAGTGCTGAATGTGCCGGCTGCACAGGGATGGCATCCAGGCATCAGCATGCCACAAGGGACAGCCTGGCAGGCCCATCCCAGGGATGGGCTTTGTGCCAGTCCCAGCTATGCTCCAGGAGTATTTCAGAACAAGGCAGCTCCCAGGCCCTGTGCATCATGCTGCCAGGAGGAGTCTCGGGCATATGCAGACAGCTTCTTGCCTGCACTTAAAATACTATTTGATTAAAAAAAAAAAAAAAAAGAAAGAAAAAAAGAAAAAGTAAACAAATTGTGTTTTGTGGGGCTGGGAGCATCAAGAGCAGAAATGGCAGCAGAAGCAATGCTTACTCAAGTCACACTGCCAAACTGAAAACACTTCAGCTGTGTGTGAGCTTGCCTTCAGCTGGTGTGGCTCCCGTTTGCTTGGCTCCAAATGGGGAGGAAAAATGCCATTTCCTCAGTGCCTACCCTGGAGCACTGTGAGGAGTGGTGAAGGGGAATGGCTGCACTGTTCCAGATACACAAAGAGTACACAGAAGTAGAAAAACGTCATCCCATCACTTAATATATGCAAATTATGTTAAATATTTAATTCATTAAATGGCTCAGGTTATTACTGAATTGTACCTTAAGCTGCTCAGAAAGTTCATTCTTCTTGCACTTGCTCAGTAACGTGAAATAACTGACTGAAATGAATATTTTACAGTTTGTGCAGACAGAACATTTATTAACAATTCTTTCCCTCTCAGAGTCCCTCTCCTAAGCAGCTTTCAGGCACCATGTGACTTAAATTATCCAGAGGGAATGAATTTTGATTTGTTTTTAAAAGTTTGGTTTATTCTCAGTTTGAAAGAGCCCAACAACCTGGGAGGATCCAAACATAACCCCGCTGGGAGAGAAGAAGAGCCATAGAGCTCTTTTCCAAAAGCTGCTGGGGAGAGCCAGGGGAGGGGAAAGCAGTCACCGAATTTGGGGATTTTCCTTACTCTAAGCCCAGACAGCTCTGCTGTTCTCAGGGAAACAGCTCCTGCAATAGCCCATAACGTGCCACGGGTCCTCCGGGATTTCATACGAGTAATGTGAAGTGACAGGGCTCTGGCTCCCGCCATCCCCTGTCCCTGTCCTCCCCGGGCCAGACAGACAAGAGGGAAGGGGCCACTACAGGCAGCTCCAGCTGCTTCCAGCCTCACCAACAGCCCAGGCAGCAGTGTCCTCCCCCATGGGGGCAGGGTCATTAGCAGATCCAACTAAGGGAGCAATTAACCCACCAGCACATTCCAGCAGCTCCCAGCCCCATGGTCCTGCACGCAGACCCCCCCTCCTTGGGGCGAGGGCAGGACACAACAAACCCCAACACACGCCCAGAAGACTGGCATCACACAGGCAGCCTCCACCACCCTCCATGGCACCGCCTCCCACCACGTCTCCAGATGACTTTCCCTTTCGCACGCCATGGGCGGCTCCCAGGGAAAACCCACTGGGCTTCAACCCAGCTCTAATACAGCGTGGCAGCCACATCTCTATGAACTTCCAGGCCTAGAGGAAACAGATGGATAAAAATAATTATCACTGGAATGGTGGCTCCGGCATCTAAGTCAGTCCCTGGCCAGTGACCCAGGAAAGGCGGCTCCCTCTGGCAGGAGCGTGTCCCTGGAATCGAGGTTTACAGCTTCAGCCAAGCAGACACCCTGCAATGTCTCATCAATCTCGGCTGGGAAAAACCTTTCAATTTCCAACAGGAATATGCAAACCAGGCTCCACACTGTAAATCTTCCTTTGCGGCGCTAAGGAGATAAGTAGGACCTATTAACCTCCCATGTTATTTCCAACTTCATTATTGGAGCTGACACAGGGAGAGCACGCGGTGACGGCTCTTTTTGGCAGAGTGCATGTAAATCGCTTTCTCAAAGGAAATTACTTCTCTGGGCTGAATGTTATTAATCTAAATTCTCCCTTAGTCAAATTGTTGCCCGTAATAAATATGGAACAGGTTGCTACGCTCATCTCCGAGGGCATCCTAATCCAGCTGCAGGTTTTCCCCTTAATTTGAAGGAGCTCCTAAGGAGGTCCTCTGTGAGAGCAGCCTTCACCCAAGGATGGGACCATCCACCCCAATGTTGCCCAGCACACGAGCACCCTGTGATTTCATAATGAAAATGTATTTTGGCCCTGCCAGCTTTGCGTGCTCCAGTGGTCAAGTGTGAGCAGGAGCAAGCTAAGGCCTGGTGAGGCTGGGGAAGGGACACATGGCACGCCCTTTTCCTGCAACATGATGTGGTGGCCTTCCATGACCAATATCCTTCATGGCTGGTGCTTCATTTATGTCAGCTTTGGTACTGTTAAAGCAACTCAACTTACAGTGTTTAGGACTTTATGCTCTTTTCCAGTGGATATACACTTGATATCCTCCTTGTGCAACTAAAAAACCCTGGAGTTTAACCCCATAAAAAACAGATCCAAACCCAAACTGAACTTTGCCAG
Organism: Polioptila caerulea; assembly: GCA_013397295.1. Taxonomy (NCBI): domain Eukaryota; kingdom Metazoa; phylum Chordata; class Aves; order Passeriformes; family Certhiidae; genus Polioptila; species Polioptila caerulea. The sequence continues at coordinate 355,144 of VYXF01012584.1, forward strand.
AGATGAAGCTACGATTTTTATTTGCATGGTATTCCTTCCTTTCATAAAAAACCAGCTCCTTGCCAGTAAAGATTTTCAGAGAAATCCTCACAGAACACCCCCCCACAAAAAGCTACGATCCCTTCTGCTCAAAGGTGCACCCCAGGTATGGAGCGGATTTGGAGCACTATAAATCCAGTGGCACACACAGCCCTTCTCCTCATTTGTTACCAGCCAAGTGTGAAAATGTTAATGAAGGCAGCTGTAATAATCTACGGGAATTTCCCAATTAAGATTTTGTTCACGTCTGCCAGCTCCCGCTCCAACGCAGCCTTTGAGCATCCCCTCTTCAACCCAACAGCAGCCATTAATTGCCAGGCTCCATCCAGGCACCCTCACCCGGCCACCCCGATGAGGGAAATCACTGCCACTCTATTAATTTCAACTTCTATTGCATGTATTCCTAGAAGAAAATGAATGCAGAGAGATATTAAGTGTGTGCCTACCCCCCTACACATGTATGTTTGAAATATAACACACTGACAGCACTGAGTCAGGTCAGTCACTTTTACTGAAAAAGAAAAAAAAATTAAAAATAAAGTTTTGGGGGTGGCTTATGGCAGTCCTGGCTCGTGGTAAGCTGATGCCTTCCTGGTTCAGCGAGGCAAACCCTGGGAGCCTGTCTGGGTGTCGGGAGCACATATCTTTCCTGGCAGAGCAGAAGGGAGAGACGCTCCATGATAAAATGAAGGCATCCTCGCAAATAAATTACTTTTCTACCACAGTCGTGTGATTTTTAATTTTCCTCTAATTTCAGGACTGCAGCACTGATATAAAACCCCTCTAAGTGTTTTAGGGAGATGGTAATGGTCCTATACTAAAATAATTCAACCAACACTATAATTTTAGTACCACTATCAAAATGAAATAATAGCTGTTTACTGTGTTACACCTTTCAAATGACCTTCATTTGAATACAAATTGTGGCTCCAAACTCCAAAAGCCGCTCCATTTCAGAAGGCAGCAAATTGAGGATGTTTACCCGCGGTTTACTCTGCCAGCAGATTCCTCAGCACAACCACAAAGGCCAAATGTGTTTGGGGGGTTCTTTTCCTCTGAAGTAGCCCAAGACCATATTCTGTTTTATCTGGAAATACTTATTGGTGATGAAACTGTTCACTCACAGCTCCCTCCCTCCTAACCATCTCACCCTGGACAAAGAACTAAGATTACTCTGACAACAATCAGGTACCCAGATGAGAGGAAGATGTGGATGGGTCCTGTCTCAACCTGGGCCTTGAAAACATTTTACTTGATTTTATTTTTTATGGTTAGGCTCTGCCTGCCCATCACAGGCTCTCACACTGGTTTTGGAGGCCCCGTGCAGCCACCTCTGCCCAGAGAAGCTGTGGGTGCCCAGGCTGTGGGAAGCCCCTTGGCACAGACCAGGGCAGCCCTACAGGTGCTGTTCCCAGCTCCTGTGGCTGTGTGGCATTCACAGCTCAGCCCACACAGCCAGAGTGGGGGCGGTCACAGGCGAGGATCTGCAGAAAAAATTTCACTACAGACATTTGCTGATATTCACTCATACACCTGGGAACCCCAGTCTATCACCAGCTATTTCACTCTAATAATGAATTTCTGCCCTTTCATCAACATTAGTCAGAACAAGCTCTGAGAAAATTCCCATTTGGTGCCAGGAATATAACAGAAAACATTGACATGAATGGCAGCAAGCAAAGCCAAGCTGCAAGGCAGCACAAGCCGCCACCACCCAAATCTGAGCCTTTCCAAAATCATTCCTAAGAATGGGAAAAAAGTACAATAAAAGAAAAAAGTTTCTCTGTAAGGTGCCAGAAGTTGTGCTACAAACTCCCTTCCTGTGCACACCGAAGAGCCATGATCCCACAAGGACAGTCCATGCTCAAGCATGCTCCCTCCTCTTCCCCAGTTCCCAAACAAACCAATGGTGATCCAGGCACCAGGCTGAGCGCTGCTTTTGCTGCTGCTCACAACCCAAGTGCTACAGTGGGAAAATCCTACATGCCGAAAATACGGAGCGTCTGTAAACACTCCCATTCTGAGACACCTACGTGTAATTACTCACAATGAGTGAGGAGGAGGAAGAAAAACCCACTTTTTGTTTTTAATTATCTTCTTTGTGCATAGAAGCTATTGCAAGAGAAGCCTCGGCCAGCCAGCATCTCTGGAGGGGAAGAGCAGCATGTGGCCGCAAGAGCTGGAGTGAGGGCAAAAGTGTTTTGACAGCAGTGCCATTTTGGGGCAGCAGAAAGGGAAATCCCTTCTATAAAGGATGACCTCTGCCTTTCCCCAGAGCTGCCTTTCCTTGGCAGATACAGCCCTCCCGAGGGCAGAGCCAAGCCAGCAGTTGATGTCCCAGCTGGAGATCTTAACCCAACACCCACCTCTGCTGTGGTGACACGTGGAGAAACAAAAGGAGTTTAAACAATAGGTGTTGTATAAAACATCTGAAAACAAGACAAATTAGTCATTAAAGATTAATTTTGGAAAATTAGTCTTGTTAATAGAGACTGTTGTGACTTTGTATGTTCCTTTTCAGGCAGGAGGGAGGAAGGGGACTCAAAACACATTTTACTGTATTTCAGAAACTGAAGAGGTAGATACCCATGCCTTTGGAAGCCTGTGTCCCCCTGTGCCATCCCAGTGCTGGCAGCATGGCCCTGTATGGTAAGGTGCCAAACAATGTGACCAGGGCAGGTGAGCATCTGCAACCCTGTGCTGAAACCCCCACCACAAACCTGCCTGTGGGATGCTCCAACGTTATTTTCATGCGTTCAACAGTGAGGACTACGCCAAAATACTCAAGGTCAAGAGACCAGCATGGTTCGAGGCAATCTGCACCTCTTAAAACAGTGACAAATATGTTATTTAATTTTAATGAGCTTTTTTGCATCTCCAATCTAATTACAGCATTATCAAGCACTGCTCCGAACTGCAGGTGGCTGCTCATTACTTGGGGTAAGGCTGTCACAAGCATTTTTCATGAATACTAAAAACTACCTCGTTTCACCACCCACTCTGAAATATCCCCAGCTGATTGCTCCACTTCTGAATGTGGGGTTTGGTGTGGTTAAGAGAGAGCAGCACCCACAAGCACGGCTTTATGTGCCTGCCCAGCTCCTCTGGCCAAAACCCCCAAGGGAAATGCCACATGCACCAGAAAAAAAGGAGTTTTGGTGTACAAGATACTTGTGCCAGAAGCATCCCCTAAAAGCAAACATTTCCCTGTTCTGCACACAGCAGCGAGGACACCCTGTGACAGGGCACTGAGGAAAACTCCTCACTTCCAGATGGCTTCTATTTTTTGCTTTCATCTAAGTGGGTTTTTTAAGTCATTATTAAAAACGAGGAAAACTCCAATGTCAAAAGCATTTTGGCAAGATCGAAATTCTTCCATTTTCCTCTTAAGCTTTGTAAAAAATCAGATTTTTCTGTTCCTTTTTGGCCAATTCCTTTGACCACCTGTCCTCATGGGCCACTGTTTCCTCCATGCAGCACAAAGCTGCTGGAGCTCACATCCAAAAGGCTCAGTAACCAGCAAGAATCAGATATTTTAATCCTCCCCAAATCCCCTTTTTCCTGCACGGTTTGGTGAGCACAGGCAACAAACAAGCAATAACAAAACCTCAACAGCAGCTTTTCCTCTTAAAAAGCAGGGAGGAAAGCAGGACACCCCTCCTCAACAACCCCAAATCTTCAACCCTCAGGGAGGCAGGAGCTGCCCAGCTCACCCTTCCCCCCGCCCCCCCCCAAAAAAAAAAAACTGATCCAGCTGGTGTCAGCCCACAGTTCTGCCTGACCAGGAGCATTCACTGGCATCTAAGGGGCACAGGGGGGATGGCAGGGGACCGAGGGCTGAGGGGACACCGGGCTCTGCACCACAGGGACACCCCAGGAAAGTGAGAGCATGCCAGGCAGGCTCCACACTTGTCCGAGTTCCCCCGGCAGCATCATCATCACTCACTGACAGCAGCTGGGAGAGGCCACAGCACCTGGGGCTGAGACAACTGGGCAGCAGCACCTGGGCCACCTCCCACAGGCCAAGTATGCAGGTGTGTATGCAGGTATATGTGTGTGTGTATGTATGTGTCTCTCTGGGTGAACACATGTGTTTATCTGTGTATGCACGTATGCGTTTATCTGTGCATGCTGTGTGTGTCTATGCTCTGGCATGTATCTCTGTGCCTGCATGTCCATGTAACTGCACACACGACGCACACACACAGAGCAGAGCTGCCCAGAGCACCGCAGCTCCGTGTTACACCGGCAGAGCCGCGGTTCGTTCTCGGCGCCGCTGCGGCAGTCCCGGCATGTCCCCCTGACCTTGCTGCAAACCGCAGTGGCCTTTGGGATGCGGGATCGCAGCCGCACGGCTGTGGGAGCGGACGTGCCCGCACGCTGGGCTGGGGGATACCACTGGGGACCCCCCTTTCGCAGGGACCGGCGAGGCAGGGACACTGGCCGGCGCTCCGGGGAATTCCAGCACGGGGCTGGGAGAGCGCGTTCCCTGGCGGAGCGGGAGCTGCGGGAGGGCCAGGGATCGGGCAACGCGGCTGGGCGAGCGCATGGAGAGACCCGCGTTTGCCCAGCCAGGCCCCGCAGCAGCACCCGGCTCCCCCGGCCGCTTCCTCCGGGCCTCTCTCCAGATAAGCACACTGACTAAAGTGCGTGCCAGCTGCAGCCCCACAACCGGAGCAGGCAGAGACGTGGCGTTGAATGATAATTAAATACATTCGCATCATCTGTCATTTTTTACTGCAGGTGCCGGTGTAATAAATCCGAGCTTGACTCTTCTGTCAGCTGGCAGAGAACATGTTTTAACGCCAAATCCCGGGGGATGGATTCAGAATGGCTTGGCCTTGCACGGGGAGGAGCCGCCTCTAACACACCAAGTCGGTAACGCATACTTGATTGCTTTCATAGTACTTTTATTATTTTGGAGACACGTGCCTGATGTAGCATTTCAACCCACTCCCACAGGAAGGCAAACATTTCCACAACCGTCTTCCTGCCACACTCCAACCCTCCTCACAAAGCCCCTGCTCTGCTCTCCTCAGCCCCCAGCGCCATCCCAGCATCTTGATGTGCCTGTGATCTGCTAGGGTTATTAGGATTTTGGTCAAAGAGGAAAAAAGTCAAAGGAAAAAGGCAAACAGAAAAAAATTTGCAAATTAATTTATGTAGAACAACGACAACTCAAAAAATTGAACATTTACGTTACTATGTTGTAAAACCTAACTCATCCCTCTGGTTACTGCAGTGAAGGAACAGCTCTATTTCCCCACAGATACAAACTGCTCCCCAGTCATCCTGTGGAGAACAGCGAATCCTTCACTGCAGATACTGCTGAGACACCCCATATGACACCATTTTCCACGGGCATCCACACACCTGTGATGCAGCACAAGCCTCTTAAGAATACTGATGTTGCAACAATGAACTGTTTTGGTTTGAAGACGATTTATTATTTTAGTTTTCTAGTATTATTTTAGTTTTCTAATAGTTTTCTTCTTCTTGCCTTCTACACACAGCCCAGTTGATGCACAGATAAGGTACAAATCCAGGTGCCGCAGGATGCTCCTGCATCCAAGCTGGCCCCTGTCCCACGAAGGATAGCCAGGCCTGGCTACAGGAACCAGTCTCTGCAAGCCCAGGTGGGAAAAGCATGGAGTGCAAAGGGAGAAGCCAAAACCCCAATGAGAACAATCCTCCCGATTCTCACTACGGAGCACCGGTGCCGCTGTGTGCCATAGCTGGGGCTTGCCAGCTGCACCCGCTATTTATAACCCTGGCACTTACACAATTACAGCTTGACAACTTACAATACAGGTCTGGAAATCAGAGCACTTTATTTACCCAGCCAAAGCTTTATTGGTGCAGTTGGCTTTCCAATGAGGGAAGTGGTTATGAAGCACTTCCTTGTAGGTGCCTGTCTGCCTTCAGCTGCCCTGAACAGCATCTCCCTTCTGGCAGCACAGGCTGGTGGGAAACACGCAGGTAAATCCTTTGGCAGCACTCTTCATCTTCCAGGACTTGCTGCACTTTTAACCTAATAAAGTCCTGATTCTAATTTGAGGCAGAAAATGCAACTGAAGGGGCAAACAGCTGTGGGTCCTGCCCCAAAGTGGGCATAGGTGCCTCTGCTTGCCCCTAGGTGGTTTACCCACATTCACTGAGTGCTCCACTCCTTGTTCAGTTTTGACTTCGGCATCGTACTTTGCCAGCCGTTCATGTGTCCTGGAGCCACCTGTCTTTTCTAACAAATTACATTAAATTAAATCATAAGTAAGTTGAGTGGCTTCATAAGAGCAGAACCCCCCCTTTTGTGTGTAGAACAAAACCCAGTGCTGCCTGCTTTGTGGTTTCCTTGGCAAGCACATGGCTCTGCTCAGCTCTCCCTTGCTAGAGCAGCAACAGCCCTGTAACATCAGCAGAACACAGGAAGGATTCTGAATTCAGGGGCAGGAATCACTGACACTGAACTTACAGCATGGTTACATACCCCTTCTCAGCCACAGACTGTCCCAAGACGAGGTCCTTGCACTCTCCCCAGCATATTCCTAAACCCATAATCCCCGAATCTGGGATCCACCAGTGCCAAAAACTCCTGATGTGGGTTTGCAATTCCCCCCACCAGCACTACTGCCTGCAGCATCACGCCATGCTTGAAACAAAAGCACAGTTTTCTTTTCATTAGAAATGTTCCCACGGATTAAAGATTTGGAGGCCACAGCAAAGCAAGTTAAACATTTACTTTCTATTAAAACATCTAAATGAGGAGATTAAAACCTGTTTTACATTTAACAGGCAAAGTCAAATCAGCACAGGAGCAGCTTAGCACATACTTAGAGCCAAGGCCTTCTGATGTGCAGAGGTAATCAATTTACAGAGGGAGGGATTTCCTAAAACTACTCAGAAAGTGGTAAAAAAAAAAATAGCCCACATATATTTGAACAAATCTTTCCCTTCTGTCCCCACGGCCGCCTCCTGGAGCTGTTTTGCTGCAGCTCCAATCAGCTCGTTCCCACTGACAGCTCTTGCCCCAGATTCCCCCATAAAATATTTTCACAGCTGATTAGACTATTTAGCACGTTGCACGCTTAAGCTCTTTTGTTTATTTTTCATTTGAGATGGCAAGAAGAGATGATCCAATGGAATGCAGAAGGGGGTTATTGACTGCGTTTAACGGCAACTGTTTGCAGGAGTAGCAGTTAGAGGTCACAGAGGTGACGCAGACACAGCTGACTGCTGCAGGAATTTCTGCTCTAATTTTCTAACATCCAAACAGACTCTGCCTGGTAACAGAAACCACTGAACTACAGCTGGTTTCTGCCAAGGCAGAATTCCCGGGGGAAGCTGAAAGTCTCCCTTTACAGGGCCAAAATCCAAGTCTATTTGTATTTGCCTGCAGCTGATCTAACGAGAACAGCTCTGTCCTGCCATGTGGGTGCTGAGGCAAAGCCCCCCACTGCTGTCTGGCATCTCTTCCACAGTGTGTATTAGCCAAACTTTGGGATCACCCATCCCACCAAAAGGGTCTTTTGGTGATGCAATTTCAGATGAGTGCCAAACCCACAGAGTACCACAAAGCACCGTCACTGCTGGACACGGCCCTCCATCCAAACACCTGGGACCCAATCCCAGGTACTGAACATGCCGTGATGCCTCCGTGGCCAGCAGGGAACCCCACAGGGACTCACACATGGATCTCAGTCCCAGGTTTCCAAGTGAGGTGATGAGATGCAGTGAGTATTTTCTGATTTTCTGATTTTACACCCCCTCTTTAACACAGCTCCATCAGTTGATCCTGCTGCCATTAAAAGGAAGGGATCAGAGCTCCCACACTCCCATATAACAGAATTAGACTGAATCCCCCCCACATGTCCTAGAGGTCATCCCAAAGAGAAATCTCTACTTCAGTTATATAATCCTCAGTTTCAAAAGTTTATTTAAAAAGTGAAAAGCAGCAGAAGGAAGTGAGAGGCAGAGCAGATGTGTGCAGACCCCGGGGTGGAGGGTTGTTTACCTTTAAACGATCACACAATTTCAGGGTGAAGCAGCACACAGCTAAAGAGAGAATCATGTGAAAGGGCTGCTTAACTGGCCTTGTCAGACAAGTTTTTTGGCACGAGCGTGTATTATGCAAAAGGAATAATCCCTTTAACTAAAATAATCAGAAGAGGGTTGCACAGCCAGGAACCATAAGGAAGTTTTGCTGTTATTTCTCATCTGATCACGCTGAATAAAATGGTCCAATTGTCAAAGTATTTTAGGACAGAACTTGGAGGCTGTCTCTACTTGAAAGCAAATGCATTTTTCCACTTGTGCAGACTAAACATACTACATGCAGACAGGAAAGTAGCTGGGTGGCCCCATAGCTCGGTGGAGAGAAGCCATACGATCCGTTGGCCATGGATGATGCTCACAGGGGAAGGGTCCCAGCACCAGCCACGAGCAGGAGGCAGGGGAACAGCCCTGGGATGCTTTGCAGCTACCAAGCCCTCGACCCTGCAGCACCCGAGTGTCAGTGTTCCCGCTGCTGTCCCTCACACTCCGACACCCGGACAGGGGAGCCCACCAGCACGGCAGCGGGGTGCTGCCAGCACCTACCCCCGCACCCCTCCCTGGGGACGGCTGAGGCACTGCCCTTGCCAGAGCCACGGCGTTGGCCGCCCTACAATCGCCGTTTCCTCCAAGCCCTGATCTTCCCTGCAAACCTGGCACATTCAGTGCCTTCGCAGCACCCTCCTGTGGGGATTCCGCGTCCGTACAGACACGGGGGCAGCTGGAAACGGGGCGCGATGGAAACCCTCCTCCTCCTCCGGCGAGGCGCGGGGACAGGCAGCTCGGGAGCGCCAGGCTGTGCCGCCGGCACGCGCCACGTCCCCGGTACCGAGCGGGGCTGGTGAGGGGGCGATGCCAAAAGCACCACGGCCACCGGCACAGCCCGCACAGGACAGGCAACAGGGGGGGCTGCGGCCAGCGACACCCCCGGCACTGCTGCACCCGGCGTGCAGCCAGCCAGCGCGTTTGTCTATAACCTACCGACTCACAAAGCCAAGCAGTGACAGGTGATTACAAAAAGAAGTAAAAATGATTAATTTTCTTGCAGTAACCTCTGACATATACAAAGTGCTCCACAATTCCTTCCCAGGGGTGGGCAATTGCTGCCCATGGGGTATATCACTGCTTAAAAATCTGCTCTCAGAACCAGAAAAACCTCCCTTTAGCAGCACCTCGTTTGGAACCACTTTTGCATTAACACTTTTGTTTTCATGGTGATGCTGCATTTTCTTTCAGATACTTGAAAGCATTTTTGTCACAAGTTGCAATGATTTTACACAACACTTTGGATCTCAATGAAAACCAATCAGTGCACTCATTTTTAAGAAAAAGACTTGAGAACGTTTCTAATTATTATGTTACTAAACATTTTGAGTTTCAAAAAGATTTTGTGTGTTATCTACACTCTTAATGTACAGCATTCAGAGTGGTGCCAAGATACAGAAATCCCAGATATTGCAAGAATGCTGCAAAATTAGACTTGAATAAATCTCAAATCTGAATCACTGATAACCCTCCAGGTTACACAATAATTTAACATCCTTCAGCATGTGAATCGGTTCACTTGTGCAACAGGCAGTAAGAACATAGGTATAGCATCATTCACGTTTAAAGCCTCTCACTCCAAATTAATTCATCTTAATAGATGATGCTTCTGCAGGAACAAACCAAATTTTTTGCTTCTCAAAGATTTTCAAACAAGTCTGGCAGGTGAGCATTAGGTGACATGCAGACACACCTCTCTAGTTTAGAAGCTCTGAAGCAAGGCAAGAGAAAATTGCGGGAGAGAGGATAATCCCTCATCTACTTTTTCCTCTACCTAACAAGAGAAGTTCTTCCCATACACTCACTGCCTGGCAATGACCGCTTTCACCTATCAGGATTGGCATGTTGCTCCCATCCCTGGAGCACTCAAGTATCCTGCCATGGAAAAGAACAGGCCGTAGAATCAATTAGACAGAAGCTGTCAGAGAAGAACATCTAGTCTGGAAAATTCAGGTGCAAAACTGCAAGTAAAGACCACCTTTCCAAACCATCATCCAAGACAGGAACTAAAACCTTCTCTTGAAAGTTAAAAATTCATTGCACTCATCAAACTCTGAGAAAGGAAGAGCTGCTCAGCTACTAAATTCTGAAGACATAACTGAGCCTTGCTCTTCCAGGGCAAAGAAAGGCTGAGGTTGATGGGAAGCAGGTGTATAGAGGCTGGAGGCAAAGGCAGAAAATCCATCCAGCAGAACTCAGGGAATCAGATGTGGCAGAACAGAGCAGGAGAGATTCAGCAAGATGAACCAAGCACATTTTTGTTGTTACTGTGCCATGAGGTCTGTGTCCAGGGGAGGCAGGGATTGCATAGGAGAGGAGACTCTCATCATTACTGGATAAACGACGTGACTTATTACTACCATCAAAAACTAAAGCACCTTCCCAGCAGCAGCGGGATTTTCTGGATGAGAACACTCCATTTCTACCTTGAAGAATATCAATTCTTCCTCCACTACCCTGCCCTGCTCAGGGGATAGTAGAGCTATTCCCAGCTACAAAGAAAATGTGTCCTAAATAAACGGAGAAGAGAAAGGCAAATAAAATGTTTGATAATAAAGTCTTGCAAGCTGTAGGCTTTTACAGGAGGGAAATAATCTCCACAGCTGGAAGGACACCTCTCCTGGCATCAAGGTCAGAACTTCTTAAGGAACAGAAGCCACTAGGCAGCACAGACTGGCCCCAACCAAACTGGTACCTTGGGAAAACAGTTCCCTGGCTGCTGCCCTCGACACATCCCGAAGAGGAAAAGCAAAGCCACAGTACAAACCCTGGCTATCAGATCATATGTGGATCCAGCTACTGATCTCAGCCCCTCCTCGACCCACAGCCCTGTAACACACGAGGGCAGAGGGGAACAAGAAATGAACAGAGGGACCTGGGTGACAGGGCAGCAAAGCTTCTTCGCTGGGAACACATCGCGTGACGCAGCACCTTCCAGGCCCCTCGCAAAGAATGGAGAAAAGCAAGTTGCAGTATTTGTTTCATCCGTTCATCACAACAGGAACATCAGCCAGATCTAGACTAGGTCCAAGGGATAATCACTGTAATTAGCACTTCGTTCATATAATTACCAGCAGACCCTGTAACATTTTACAATGGAGGTAATTACCCACATTTTACAGCTGAGGAAACAGATACAGTGCAGGTGAGTAACTTAAAAGAAATCATCAGTGGAACTGTGGCACAGCCAGAGGCTGCAATTATCCTTATTCCCAGCCAAGGCTCTCCCCAATAATCCATGCTGAATTCACTTCTGTCTTGTGGGAAGGAATCCAGAGAAAATAAACACAAACTGGAATTTCCAATGTCTAGAAGAGCTGAAAAGCAGACAAGCCAAACCTGAAGGAGAAATAAAAACACATGTTTATCACTGAGCATTTTCTGAGCTGAATGTGCAGCTACGAGTGGGCGACAGGCAGAGGACCCTGCTCTAGCAGACACAAAGCCAATGCAGGGTGTCAAGGGCTACAGTTTTACTTCTGAAGCAGAGGAAAAGCAGAAGCACAGGAGAGGGTCAGGGCTGGCTGCCCAATGGCGCCGGCTCAACCACTCAGCCATCAGAGTCCTTAATGCAAGTCAAGAAGTTAGAGATTAAAGCAGGAGCAATAATTAAATTATTTAAGGACTTTGCAAACCAACACACACCCAGAGCAGCAAGCAGGGTGACAAGCCTGAGGAATTCACCCCCACCCTGAAGAGAACCTCCCTGAGGAGTGGCTGCCAAGGATGGCATTCCTGCCTCATCAGCCGGTGCTCCAGTGCGAGGCCAGAGCACTCAGACTCTGCTCTGGAAAGCAGGAATTCCCTTCCCCTCTGAGCACAAGAACAGTGGGATCCATGCCTAGAACCCACCAGCCCTAAAACGTGGGCTGGCACTTGGTCAGTTTATTGCATAGGGTCAGGTGCTGCACAGAAATCTGTGTTTCCCAGGTACAGTCTTGGGTGGGAGATACAGACCTGTCCTGTACTTTCATCCTGCACTTCTGGATGAGTTTCAGTGTTAACAGAAAATGGTGTGTTTGTGCTGACCAATACATCTGATTTTCAAAAGTAGTCAGACCAAAGTGAGCAATTTGCTGCTGCCTATGTTTTAAAAATAAGCAGCACATGCAGATGACACGCAGGTGTCTATTAGGTTGAATAAAGCAATTAGGTTAATCCAACCCCAGCTGCATTACCTGAACTGCAAGACATGCAACGCTCTGAATCTTGTACATGTGCCAAGGATTTAATTTCAGCCCTTCAGCCTTCTGTTAAGGTTAATACATAAAACTTCTCCAGCAGCAGAAGATATTGCATAGATTTCAAAATTAAGACTTGTTTCAGGAGTGGATGTTGTCAACATTCTGGCTTTGAGTAACAAAAAAACCTCATAAGCAGGAACAAATCTCTCAATAGAGTATTCTCTCAATATCTAAATAGACAAATGTTTTGCTTTGCAAACATTTTGCAGCATTTGTGTAGTTCTTTGATTAAGTGTTTGATGAAAACATGTATTTGAATTACTGCTCAGTGAAAAACAAGCTCACTAAAGTGAATTAAGTTCCATCATCTCTCACCATCCAAGGGTCAGCTGTTGCTGTTGCTGTTCCTGCTAGAAACAGCAGCACTGCAACGAAAACCCGGGGACAGATTTTACACTGGGGCAAATAGCAGTGCTATTGCTGGGTCAACAAAGCAGCTTTTCTTGCCAATATTTACTGTGTTTTACAGAGGAAACAGGGGACAATTCCTATCTTCTCCCTTCCCAAAGGCTGTACCTCCTCCTCCCTCAGCAGCTCTAGCATCCTGGAAGCCCATGCAATAGCTGAACAGGCATAACCCATATTATTTACACCAATTTCTGTGAATAACCATCTGCATCTAACACAATACATGGAAATGTCACAACAAAGCATGCATCACTCTGTCATCCCACCACCTTGGGAGCTACACCCGGAGAATGCCATGGGTCAGAGCGCTTACCTTATGAAAGAAGGCAGGATGGACATGACAAAACATGAAATGAGACAAAAAAAAAAAAAAGAAACAAGACATTCTAACCATTTTTTAATCTTTTTTTTTTTTTTTTTTTTTATTATTGACTCCAATTCTCAACATCAGACATTTTTATTCCATTTCTTCTTTTTCCCTGCTATTTGTTCTAGCAGGAGGCAGCCAACAGCCAGCCCTCTGCACAGGGAAGGAGATTTCCTTCAGTTTCCAGACGTTTACATAAAGGTTTTTAAGAATTGCAGCCCTGGAAAGTCAAGGCATTCACATCTAACTGATGCCAACATAAAATATGTGTTATGAGGAGAAAAAGAGTCTTCAAGGAGTTTTCTTGAGCAAAGTAAGTATTTTTGCCATTGAGTTTTAAAAACCCTGTTTTGGAGACTGAGGAAATGGCTTAAGATGCTTTCTGGAGCATTCTTCTTCTCAGGCTGACACGTAGCATTAAACCCAAGCCAAAGCCAAATCCCAGCTATCCCAGACAGGCTCGGTGAGGAGCAGCAGTCTGTGTACCATAACTGACAATTCCAGGTCTACAAAATCAATTACAGCTAAAATTTGAAACAGCAGGGGAAAGGAAAATCCACCTGAATGCTTCAAGCACTGACGGAGGCTGTGAGAGTCCAGCACAGCTCATAGCCACAGGGTCAGAGGAACTCACACAGTAATACACAGGTGCTGGGCAGGGAATTCTGTGAATACTGGATCTGCCACTATTTCAGCAAGCAATTCTGCCACACAAGGGCAGTTTAAAAACAAGGATCTTTTGGCTAAGCACAGAGATCAGGGCTGGAAATACCCTTCTCAGGCAGGGATGCCAATTCAAACCAGCTGTTTCCAATTCAAACCAGGTTCTGGTGCTGATGATGCATCCCCACTGTCCAGGCAGGACCTGCTAGAGCTGAATCCCTCAAGACTCACAGAGGACTCGGGGGGAAGGAGACAACTCAGGCTCAGCCCTGGAGGTCAGCAGGACCCCCAGACAGGGGAGCAGAGCCAAATGCAGTCCAGTTTCCCTGGGGAAAGGGTCAACTGGAGGGTGTTCAGGTGAGCTTCAGGCTCCTCCAGAGGCCAGGCACCAGCAGAGCCCAGTGGCACTATGTGAACAGCTCGCTACAATTTTAATCTGTAGTCCTAATGAATGATATAAAGTTTTATAAGCATCAACAAGGCTCTGAGAAGACCTAAATCCATTTCAATGCTCATTTAGCAGCTTCATCTGTGTGCAATTAAAACTTCAGCATTAAATGTTAGAGAATAAAATAATGAGACACTTAAAAAGTAATCTGTGCTTCAGTGGGCCATGCTCAGTGGATTTCATATGATCATTTACCAAATAAAAATAGAATCTGGCCAAAATGTGTCCTATTCACTGCTTCCCTTTCAGCAGGGAAATGGAAAGAACCAACTAAGCTTTGGGGGCTTTGCCATCCCACATGCACACAACGCTGCTTCCCTAAGCACAGGCATGCCTAAAGCACAGCTCCAAGCATTGATAACTTCCCTTTGGGCTCCAGTGATAACAGAAAAATAAATGCAAATTGAGTTTCAAGTGAGATTTTCATTTTGGTCTGAAGCCTAATCTTTTATTCAAACAGCTATCAGTTTGGAGCTGGTGGTTAGGAAAAGTTCAGGACAGGGAAAAAATTTTAACAGCAAAGAATAGTTCTTATTCATAAGTGTATCTGAAATGATCCCAAGGCTACTATAAGCTGTGAAAGTTGACTAGAGGGAGACATGGATGGGCCACGGACAGGCCACAGAGCATGGGTTTAACTGAACAAAAGAACTGTAGAAAAAACATGAATTAAAAGCAAAGATGTACATAAATATCAAAATAGATTAAGTGGGAGAACACAGATCAAAAGAAGTAAAGTATTACACAGGCAACATACACACAAAAAAAAAACTTAAAAGAAGCAAAAAACAACGAAAAATACATATTTTATTACAACTGAAATAATGTTTATTCAAGAAAAGCCAATATTGTGCATCCTCATAGGAGAGAAAAAAGACATTCTGGGGAGGTCAAAGAACACTACAGTTTAAAATGATGAAATGTTACAGCTTACACACCAAAATAAAAAATGAAATGAAATTAAAAAAATGAAATGGTTACCAAAGTAATGCAGGTCAAGGGATCAAAGGTGAAGGGTCACACACTATTAAAAAGAAATCCAAAAGGGCGTCTGCATCAAGATCTCTGCAAAACAAAGGAGCTTCAGTGAGTAAAACTAGAACCTTCTATGGAAGCACATCAAAGCTCTCTCACTCCACACCCAGCCCACGGCAGCATACTCAGCTGCTCTCCTGTGCCAGTGGCTACTGACCCTCCTGTAGCCACTGACCATTCCTGTGGCCATGCTTCCCTGGCCACACTGGGTGACTCCTGTTTCCAGCCACTTTGGCTTGTTATTATTAACCTCCCTGTAGACAGGCTCCTTAAAGTTTTCCCATTTCCATGCTGGAGCACTGGTTTCTTGTTTCACAAACTGTTTTCAGCACTGAGGGTACGAGGCAGCACAACCCAAGCGTTGGCTGCAGGTCCTGCAGTGGCACTGACCGCTACCTGTGCCGAGGAGGCTCTGCTTAGGTAAGAGCACTCCTGGCTGTCAACACAACTATTGGATCATTGCATTTCAGGGAAAGCTTGACGTGCTTTTTCAACAGTTTTCTTTATTCACTGTAACTGTGGAAATCTGGTAATTATTGACACACACGCACACTGAACCCCTCACATCGTAACGTATTGCTTTAACACTCCAATAAAAAAGTAATTCAAATGTGGTTTCCAAGACAAAGGCCTCTCCTCCTGGAATTTCAATTACACAGAAGCTATAAAACAACCTTTGGTACCCATTTCCAAGCAAGATGCAGTCAATTATCTATACTAAATTTATGCAGAGAATGTAATATTTACATCAGATAACTTTTGGAGAACGACAACCACCAAGGGCATTGCATCCCTCTTCATTTCAGCATCCCTCCCCCTGCCTGGCAAGGCATTAAGTTTTGGGAGACTCCTATCTGGACCAAACCAGCCCTGTGCTTGAAGCCAAGAAACAAACTCCCTACACAAAAACCTGTCTTTGTAAGGCAAAGAAGCCTCCAGTGTCAGAGAGTCACTGTATGTAACACTGAGACGAAGCAAAAGGATCTAGTCTGCCTGGATGATTTTCCAGAAAACATCTCATCTTTCCACGTCATTTCTGCTTCATGCATGTCACAGTCAGGAACCTGCTGAAGAATCCAAGAAGGTCCATATTCCCCCTCAGCAACTGTGTCTGGCAAGCCCTCCTGCTAAAGCTACAGCTTGCTGACCTTAAAACACAGTTCCTGCCTTTATTTCAAGCATTTGCCAATCTCAGTTTCTGTGAGCCAAACCAGTAAGCCCATGTTTCCACTGCTCCCTCACTGCTGTGCTGGGCTGCCGCCTCTCACCACAGCTCACGCTGCAGATGTGCCAGACGAACTTGATATCAAAAAAAGTGGTGTGGGAACCCAGCAACTTTGCAGTAACTCAACAGCACGGACACAGACTTCTAGGGACTTATCAGATAATTAAGTCTGAAGACATCAATGTGAGTTGCGTGACCAGGAACACCCCAGGGCTCAGGAACCTCAGAGATGCACGACAGGGACATGCCTGCAGGACACACCAAGTCGTGGGGCTCCCTCACAACTTCTCAGGTAACTAGAAGTTTGCACAGGTGAGTTCTGGGTAACTCCAGGAACATTTTAGCCCTGGGACAACACCAATGTGTGGTGGGGCAGCTCTACAGGGCTCTCCAGTGCCTGGCCTGGTCCAAGGCTGTGTGCTGCAAACGGCTCCCAGCTCCTGCGGTCTGTCAACAACAGGGCACAGACACCAGATACAAAGGAATGAGCACAGAGACTTGTTTTTGCTTCCCCCCCTATCGCAGTGGATTATGCCCTCTCCTGCTCTCCTTAGGACACTGTTCCCTGCAAAGACCATTGCTCCTTTCCCTCTTTTCCTTAGGCAGTGCCCCAGCAGAAGAAAACTTTTGCTTTCATTAGCACTAATTTTTCCTTCATATCTAGTTTTTCTTTCTCATCTAAATTCGCTGATTTTTCTCTTCCAAATGAAACAGCCACCCTTAGAAGCAGCAAACTTGAGACCAAGATGACAGGATTTCAATCCTTTACAAAATATAATCTCCTCAATTCCCATTCATTTGCCAATTAAACCAATTCCTTTGTGCGTGTACATGCCAGGCCCTGGCAGAGAGATTGAGTTTCTAAATGGACTTTGTTGTAACATTTTCCTTGAATAACGTGGAAGTACACCTTGTGTAGAACCAGTGAGTTTTTACTCGGGGCTGGGGAAGCCAGAGACCCAGACACACAATGCAGTGGTACTTACCACTACGGCTGGTGTTCCTGCAGATAAACAGGAAAATACTAACTGAACTGATCCACTCTCCTGACTCCCTCATGTTTCAAGAAGGGTTTCCGTAACTGGTAACTCCAACTTTTTATTCCCCACATACCAGATTCCACTTTTGCTTTTGATATTACACTTCAGGATAATCATGTACAGTTAACAAGGACAAGCCACGACAGATGACACAAGTTAGGAAAAGCACACCATGGCCATCAACTGGAGGGAATAATACTCCACCTTATTTTCCCACAAGACAGACAAAGGACTCGGAGCCACTTTACAGCCAATGTCCAGGTGTCTGGACACACATTTGTTGCTGCTGAACTACGGTCATCTACAACACCCACTCTGTGGAAGAACATGGAAGTGTCAAACAGCAAAAAACCCTAATACCACCCACCAATATTCACAGGTTCTTTGACAGGTTACTAATGACAGTCAGGCAGTTAAATACCATCAACATTTCATACTTTGTGTACAACATGCTAAAACTAATTATGAAGTAATTTTTTTAGGCTATCATTAAATTTTAAAAAATTAATTTGTTAATTTAATTTTTTCAAAAGAATTCACTTGGAGTTTAAAAAAAAATAAATCAGGAAGGCAGTGGATTACTCCCAACCCTCCGTCTGTTTGCTCTGCTTTACAGGAGTCACTCCAGTTCCAGCACTCTGACAGACTAACTGCCCAGCACTACAAGATCAGCTCTTTTTCATTGACCTTAACATGAACCAAAAGGAAGGGGAAAAAGCTATGTTTTCCTAAGAGGAAGATGAGGATCCTCTCAGTGTTTGAGCATGAACAGCATAGCATGAGTAGGTATTACTGCCCTTGTTCATCACCCAGACTGGTAGGTAACCTTCCAATTTTGCTCAATCCTCAGCCCGCTCACAGCAGTCACTAGGGCTGTAAACACAACTAAGGAACTGCAAACACAATGCCACCACCACATTCCTCTTTGCACATTAAGCAAAGCACAGAATTTCATTAATTTCACAAAATAAACCCACAATTAAGTGCTTCTGTTAGAGAAATTGCTGTCTCGTTCACCAATCAGCCTCAAACCCCAACCACATGCGCAGCGGGAGGAGCCGCCCCCACATGCCAGACAGCCCCAGTCAGGTGTATGAACACTTCGCTACTGCTCTGCTCTCCCCACGCTGCAAACAGTTTCCCTTGCATTTCACTTGCCTAGTTCTTTCTTCTTTAAAGCAAGTGAGGTTCCTCACATTCCTGCAGGTGGCCAAGAGCAGCAGCAGGCTCTGGACACAGCGTACCACCAGCTGGCAGTGCAGGCAACCAGCTCACTGGTGACAAAGCCAGGTGGAACAGGTCTCTCCAAGGCACAGCCCCTCGCAGACCACCACCACTGAAATGAAGGGTGAGAATCAACACTGGCACTCTGGATTTTATGGATGCTCTGGCTGCTCCAGCACCTGGCAAACACTTTGTCCCCAGCAAGGTGTCGCCTGCCATTCCCAAACCCTAGTCATACGTGCCTCAGTCCCCAGCTCAGCACAACACAAAGGGCACCTCCAGGTGCTAGAGCAACAGGGGCAGGAGGAGCTGCTATGTGGGAGTGCACAGGAGCTGATCTGCAACCACTTCCTTACTGCTCCTCCAGCGGGGGCTCATCCGGTGGAACAGAAACCAACAGCACTTCTAGTAACAGCATTTGCCATTACCATTGGAGTATTTTATACTGCAATCACGTGGGCAGCAGGCTATTAGTCTAAATTCAATATTTTTATTGCTTTCAAGAAACCCCAGAGCTGACACAGACCACAAGGATGCCCCAGCCCTGGGAGTGCTCCTAAGCAGGCACAGGGCTCTCCCAACAGCCGCCAGTGACCTCTGGCTTCAGGAACCCTGAGCTCCAGCTGAACACATCTGAATGAATTGATGTAAAGCATTTAAAAAAATATGCTGGACTTCAGAGTCTACAGGGAACTGTACTGAGTGCTGCTCCTTTTCCACAGAGTTTTGCCATCTTGAGGGGACACTGTGACCTAGACCAACAACCCTTTCCTGCTCTCACTGTGCTGGTGACACAAACTGGTCCCATACACTTGCTCAACACCACCAATCTGTAACACATTCAGCTACTTTGGTGAATAAGGAATGAACTGGAACACGTAGTGCAGGGTTACAATACACTGCACTGTCCCAGGCAGCCTTAAAACAAGGAGTTTTTTAAAGTTTTCTGATCTAAGAGTTGATTCCAAAAGGTACGTAGAAACATTAAAAGGAAAAAAAACAACAAAAAAAGCAGTAGCAGTAGCCATGCTGCTGGTCTGTAGCAGAGCGGGGCTTCGATGAATGAACGCCTGGTGACAGTCGCCGTGCTGTGACCAGCTGCCCGACGCTCAGCTGATGGCGGCTGAGGGGAGCTGGGGGAGCAGCCAGCAGGGACTATTGCTTTCACTTCCTCCCTGCCAGCATTTCAGAGCATCACAGCCAGCCCGAAGGCTCCAGACTTGCTCCCCCTATCAGTCTGGGTCCCTCATGTCCCTCAGGCAATTCTCCAAATCTTCAAGATCTCTGTGCTTTAGAGAAAAGATGGCAAATAACTCACTGTCAAGCGAAAAGGAGAATGTCAGTGTCATGCAAGCAAAGAAAGAACACCAGAGCACATTGAGATGTCAGTGAACACGAGACTCAGGCCCCCAGGCAGCAGAGGCAGAGGATTTCTTCCTATGCTAAATAATGTTCAAATACAGTTTCATAACTGCATTATTTGAATACTCTCCCAAGCAGTACCTGAGCCTGGAATCTGCAAAATGTGGATGATAGCTGACTCTAGAGAGCAGGGCAGTTCTGCCACGACCCTCCAGACAAGCCTAAGCACATGGAGCGATTGCTGCTGGCTTTTTCTCCCATGGAAGCTCTGGGCTTCTCCCAACAGACTGTAAATAGAGAATCCTGTTGGAATCAAAGCCCAAGATAGCATTTTACATTTCCAATGTTTAACTTTTTCTTCTTTCTCGCACCGTATCATTAAGTGTTTACAAGGATGATTAATGACTGCGGCTGCCAACTGTTAACGAATGGCATCTCTGTTCAGAGCTGCAATCCGGTGCCTGGCAAGCGCTGTGCAGAGACAAGGTTACTCCAACATCCTTGAGCCCCAGCACCCCGGGAAGCTCCCACTTCCTAGACAGAAAGCAGTGGGATGCATCTCCTCCAGACAATGTATCTTGCTGCCCAAAGTGACTAGCGGGTAATGAGGCATCACCTTCACCACCTCTGTCAGGGGACATGGGAGTTCAGCTGGGGCATCTGGAGGGTTGCTGTGGGCAGCTCTGCTTTGGGAGCCCAGCCCTGCTGCCACAGAAGGGAGATGATATCCAGTGCTCCCAAAATTCTCGCTCAAGGAGCACTGCCAGCACACCAAGCCAAAAGCCTTTGCTCCATCCACTCACTGAAACTCAACCGGATCTGCATTTCACAAACCCTAAAATGGTTCATAGCAAACAACCACCAAACCCTTAGAGTGAGGAACTCCCTCACAAGCACAAAGCACTGCAGAACTTTCTGGCAACTAACTCATTTGTCTTAATGTGAGAAATCATATGAAAGCCCCATCTCTGTCCTCTCCCAGAGCAGAAGAAATAAGTACAATGCACCGTTACAGGCATTTCAGAAATGTAAATCTGTAATTAAATTGCTAGGCTTAACTTAAGATTTTCTATCTCTGGTAAAAAAAATTGAATTAGAAGGAACACTTCTTTCAGTAGGAAATATAAAACTGCTATAAACTTGATTTAAGACAAGATGACATCTTGGTATGGAAATGTATTTCCATCAAATATTTCAGTTGCAAATGCATGATCCAATGGAAAGCAAGCACCTCAATAACGTGTTTGAACCATTTTTAAGCGCTCCATTTCTCTTGCTGCTCATCACGTGATTTTACTAGGTGTAAAGTCATTCACAGCCCACCCAGCTCTCAAGAGGACACAGTTTCTCCATCCCAGCTACCCAATCCAGAGTAACATCTGACCATCATTCTCAAGCTGCAGACGTAAGTGCTCAGAAAAAGTTATTTTTGGCGTTCCCATGGCGATGCTCTACCCTGGCTGCTCCCTGACCGCTGCAGCAGCAGCTCTGAGGACCGGATGGGAGTCCAGGCCCAGTGACTGCATGTGCCCATGCTGCTGCCCACCACTCCCACAGCTGAACACCTGTGTGCAGGGCTTCAGGGCCACAAGAGACAGGCAAGAGCTGTGTTTAAGTTTCCTTGAACCATTCCCATGCAAAGGAGCACAAAAGGGAATGCTTAAGGGTTTTGGAAAGGAGACAGGTCACGGCCAGGTTAGGGGGTTTGGCCCCCACTACCCCTGGGGATGAATCCCAGACCAATGCCTGCTACACTCACTCTGCAGCTCATGGTGAGACTCAACACCCATGACTTTTCAACACATACCATTTGAGAGAGGATAGCATTGTCACACACGTTCAGATCTCTAAGTTTAGGAATTTCATTCCTTTTTCAACTTCTACTAAACCTCCCTGACCAGAAGACACCTCACACACAGGATCAGGGATTCTGAAATCAGTACGAAAATTCTGCAAATACCACTGTATAAAATGCAACCTTTTCTTCTCTACTTTAGAACTTGTGTCTTCACTAGCACAGGCAGAACACCTGTGTACTCAGATGAAAAAATTTATTCCCTTAGGAATGCCTCAGGAATGTAGTCCAACATTATTATTCAATTATACCTCAAGAAAAATTCAAGTTTTGTAACAGTGCACAGAATTAAACTTTCAGATTGGGGGTAGGGAAAGCAATAAAATCTGGAAGCTCAGCTCCTTCCTCCCCCATAATTAACACAAATTTCCAAGACTTCATCTAGGCATAAGACTCCGGCTTTTTCTATTTTTTCCCCCCTCTGAGCTAATGGGGCCAAAAAATCTCTGGCCACAAGAAAAGCTCTTTTATTCAAATCATGCAACAGGGATACTGCACCAGCCACACCACACAGGCTGGCAGTGTCAGCACGAGCTACAACCCATGGACAGATCCAGCTCCACATTCCCATGGCTTAACAGCCTCAGTGAGAGATTTGTGAAGGGAGGACACAAACGGGAGAGAGGAATCTGACATTCAAAAAGACAGACAGGGGCTGGATCTGGTTTTAATGATGACCAACCTGTGTCTATCAGCAAACAATCCATCCAGAATTACAGCACCAGACAATCCCACCCCAGCAGTACACTGGCAAGCAGCCGCTCAGTCCCCGCTCCCCAAAACACTGACATGACCCTTAGGAGAACAGCCATGCTCCCAAACTCTCCTCCCAACCTAATAAACCACATCAAGCATCTACACTTTCCTGCTTCTGCTCATGAATAATAACAGTTTTCAACTGCATAATGAACTTTGCCACATCCTATACCCACAGGAAGCTTCACACACCAATCCTACCCAAAGCCACACGTGCAAGTGCATGCACAAAGCTCTGCACTGGGGACAGCAGCAATATTAAAGTGACTAAACCTCACCCCAAGCAGCTCTTTCCTGTAAGAGGGAAGAGCATCATTCTGTCACAAACCTGTGCAGAGCTTGCTTTCCCCCAACTGTATTTGTCCAAACATCATCTGTCACAGCCACTGGAATTGCCACTGCTCCACGTCCTGTCTCCATCAGTACAAACACTAACACAGAATAAACAGCAACCCACATTTTCTACAATTTACATTTCAATTCAAATGACCCAAGACAAAAACAACTATACAAAAAAAAGCCAAGGCCAGCAACTGCCCCAAAGACCTGATTCATTCTATCACAGTACTGGGTATGGTAAAAATAGATACCTGATTGTAACTTCCAGACACCAAAAGAGGGGTAAGGACTCCCAGTTTTGAAAAATACACAGTCACTGCTCTGTGATTGATTCTATGCTCAGCAAACACACACAGAAGTGAGCTGTGTTTGATCCTGCACTCAGCTGCCACTTGCAGGTGTTAAACTCATGAGCACAGGTTCTGTTAACAAGTTTAGATCTACAAAGGTGGGATCAGAGGAACAGGACCAGTCAGCTCTAACTGGAGTTTTACAGTCATTTCTCTAAGTGGATTGCCTCTATTATTAAGTGATTCCCATAAATATGGCAAAGCTACGCTAAGACAGAGCTACCAAAGCTAAAACTACACACTGTGGGTATTGCCATGGGACATTCAGCCTCGCTGCAGAGCAGGAATAAAGCCTAGGGATTGTAGAGCTACCTGGGTTGTTCTTTAACTTCACCTTGGCCCACAGAAGTTGAAAAACTTCTTTTTTATTTAAACTACCCCAACCATAATGTAGTAACACATGATCTGTGAACCAGCATACTCAGGGTAACTGGATTTCAGTAAAAAACACCCAGTTCTGTGCTTCCCTTGTTCTTAATGAGATTATTCCGACAGAGAGAAACTGGTTATTTCCCAGGACCCTGTGTGGCAGGAAAGAACACACACCACTTTTTTGGTCAAAAGTCTTCATGCACAGCAAAGTAACACTATTCATCACGGTACAAACACACCCTCTATTTTTAAACCATTTTGAAATGGGTCGTTAAGGTGAGATGAGATTTGACTCTGAGACAAGTCACACACATAAGAGCAATAGAATCCTACTGTACTAGGAGTCAACTTCCACACTTGCCTTCAAGTCTCACTTAAAGCTCACTTTCAGTATGTACTAGGACTTTATTATTTATGGAACAGGTTCCAGAGCCAGGGAATTCATATCCTGCAACTTGCATGGCATGTTCTCACAAAACAATCCATAAGCTTTAAGTAAGCTGGGACATTTAAGAATAAGTAAGAGATTTAACTACCTCGTTAGTGTTCCAGCGGTGCCTCTCTTTTGGTAAACTTGAACATTTTGGTAGACATTCAAGCAGCTTCTTCGGTAAAAAGATTTTTACATGACTGCCATTGCTGTTCCCATGATCATCTAGAAAAAAAGAGGAGATACATGATGTACACACAGGAGAATGGGTGGTTGCAACCGGGAGAACCAAGCGATGACAAGACTTGGAAACCTCTCAGTTCCCCTGTCCAAAAAGAGCAATTTGCCATGGCAACAAGACAAATAAAAGCTTTCCGTTGAAACTGCAACTTTATTTCAGAAATATAAATACAGTTTCATTCTTTCTGGTTGCAAAGTTTTAGAAAAGCTTTGATGGATTTGGGGATAAAGGAGCCTCTGTGTGCTTACCTGTGCCTATTTTAGCTCATTATTTCCCTCAGTGGCAAATTTTACAAACAATAGCAACAAAACACTAGAAGCTGTGACCACAGCAGCACGACCTGCCAGGGAAGTCATAAATGAAGTTCACACTTGACAGGATTTGCAAGTAAATAAGCACAGAGCCCCAGCAGCTGCTATAATTTTGTCAAGCTGCAGCAGAAATGCAGCTCAAGGTCTATTAGTTCATTTAAAACTAAAACACACCATACCTGATTAAACCCAGGCTACTTCTATTTCTATTCACAGCTCAGATAGCAAATGTAGTTCCTCAACATGAGAGTGAGGAAGAGGGATGGAAATTTTCCTACCTCACCATGCCCAAGGGTCTCAAAAGCAGAAATACTAAATAATACAAAAGCATTCTTTTTTATTGCAAAATATGTAGAAGGTGCATCAATTCCCCCTAAAAGACCCGGCTCCCAAAAAGCCCTGCAATCCCACATCAGCCTGCAGCAGTCCCAGCAGCAGCACCTTGAAGATGTCTATCACCCTCTAACACCATCAAAAGAATCAGAGCATCCATGAAATGGACGTGTTTATCAACCGAATCAGTCCCCACAGGAAAGGGAACTGGAGCAGCAGCCACAATGCAGAACTTTATCAGTTCTCCCTCCAAACACACCATATCTCTGTCGTCTTCCACCAGCCTCATGCATCCCATGACAGATCCTGGGCAGTGCTACACAAGCAGTATAGTTACTCATTGGCATTTTACCCTACAAAACTAATTTATAGTCATTTCCCACTTGGAAATGTAGAGAAAAAGGATATTAACTTCATTTAACACATCTAATCATTTTATGTCATAAAACACATGCCAGCACTATGATAAAACTCCTCTGCAATTCCATACGATACAGATATTCCCTGTGACCTGCAGTGAACCCGAAAGAGCCTGGCCCATGATCATTCTTAGAAATTACTTAGGAATTGCAGAGACTTCACACCAGCAGCCAGACATCCCTGGTATTCTTAAAGCTTGATTAGACTCTTGGATGTGTCAAGTTCAACAATATACATGCTGTTAAATCAACTGCTCGTGCAAGCCCAGCAGATGAGTTTACAAGATAAGCAGCGATGTTTATGATAAATGTGAGCTGCTCTGTAATTTATGAGTCCTGCGTGCTCCCTGAGTTACTGGGAACTTTACTGTGCAACTGTGTCGGACTAAATCAACAGGGCTGACACTTCCCAACTTCTTCCTCGGCAAGGAGCAGCCAGGCAGGATCGATCTCTCCTGGACTGCTAAGGAAATCAGGGAGAGCACCCTCTCCATTATGCCATTCCAGGATTTCTATTTGAATATTGAGTATTTCAGACCATGACCCCACAGGGCTTTTTGGCCACATCCTTTCCCCAGCCAATGCTCTGCACATATGACTGTCACCACTAATTCCCTGCACTTGGACCACTCAAAGCCTCAGCACCCAAGCTGTTAAACCTGGGGTTTTCCACAAAAACACAACTTGCCTGTGGCAAAGACCAGAGCCAGGCAAGGCCTGCCATGCCAGCAACTCCCAGCCATTTCCAGATCCACCACCCAATGCAGCCAATATTCACTTCACACTCCTTGCATTTATTTTACACCATTTCCATTTCTCATTCAAAACACTGCATTGCTCTACATTCAATTCATTAAGGCGCAAAGTATTTTACAGCACACATTATTGCTTTTATCAGCCAAACTACATCCCAGTTACATCTCATCAGCTTATTTTCCATGGGCACATTTTAATTGACATTAATTGTATTACTTCCCCTTACCTCCGTATCAGTCAAGCCCTCTATCACTCATTCCATTATTTTGCAGGGCTGGCAGACCTCTAATTATTCAGCTCGTTTTATTAACTTTCTTCCATTGTCATCAATTATCAGTATTATTAATCCAGAAAGTGCCTATGGATAATAGAGCCCTTTAAAATGTTTTGGTAGAAGTTGTCAGAACTTGCTGACGCTAAACCTTCCAACTCCTGTTGTTAGCATCTCCCACCTTCTGTTATTACAGCAATGGAAGGTCATTCTCACCATCCTGTAACATGACTACATCTCACGGATGCCTCCCTTTCCTGCATTTAGCAATGGCATTTCCTCACTCCAAAAAAATCCCCTATGTGAAAAACAACTGTCTCCTGCCTCGATCCAACTGGCTTTTCACTATGGATTTCTCAAGCCATGTGGTCAGAACAACACACAATCACCACAGTATGGGATGCAAATCCTAAATCCAGTGACCTCTAAACCAGGTCTGACCTTGGAAAAGGATGAAATCAGCCAACCAGCCGCGAGAGTGAAGAACCGATAGCCTCAAATGACCAATGTACATC
This sequence comes from Polioptila caerulea, assembly GCA_013397295.1. Lineage (NCBI taxonomy): Eukaryota > Metazoa > Chordata > Aves > Passeriformes > Certhiidae > Polioptila > Polioptila caerulea. Next base: position 382,238 of record VYXF01012584.1, read on the forward strand.
TACTTGCCTTCAAACTTCCTTCTCAGCCCTCCGGAATCACACAAAGTATTCCTAAAAGGAGGAAAGTCCGGGGAAGCTGTGAACAGGAGAGGTGAAGAGGATTGCTCACCTAGTGGCACTGAGGGAACTGGTGGAACAAAAGTTCCCATTCTTCCAAATGAACCACCACTTTCCTGGTCCTGTTCCTCACAAATAACACCATGACATCTTTAGGGAGCTGGAGCAAACACACACACATCCCCCACATGCCATCCCTTTGGCTTGAATCAAATCGGCCATTGCTAGTGCAGCTGATGAGCCCATCCACCACCACGGGGGCTCCTGGTGAAGGCAGAGGAAAAGGGGTCCACACTGCTCTGCAACACCGCTCATCCAGCAGCGCAGGCAGAGCACCCCGCAGGCAAACTCCTCCATTTATCGCCAACTAAAATTTCCTCGGTGGCTAAAAACAGGAGCTGCAACCTCCCAGCACTGATTTGGTTCTACTGTGCAAATTGGGATTTTTACATTAACTTTCTCCTCATTTATTTTTGCCACGGGTGCAACTAACAACACCAAGATCTGCAAATCCATCCAGTGTCAATAAAAAGTGTCTGTGCAAGCAGAGCCACACTGGCACGGGGAGGATTTGCCAGTAAAACTCTATCAACACAGGGGTTTTTAGTGCAGAGCTGGCCACAGCTCAAGAATGTTTCCCAAGGCAGGCACAGCCACAGCTGAGAACTCAAGTAAGGAAGCTAGAGACTAAAATATAGCAGCCTACAATGTGTCCTGTTATAATTCAGGATGAAAATGCAAAATTTAAGTTCCATTAGCAATCTTCAAGATTACTTATTAGCAAACCAGAAACTCATGTAGAATTAAGAAAGTGTAAGTATTATAAAGTTCATGGAAAGTTCCACATTAATTATACCACATAAACCCTTCGTCATTTTATGGGTTTCTTCATGCTCCTTGCACTTTATCCTCCCAAGGGATGCACCATGGGCCATAAAACTTTAAAGTGCACAACAGCAAATCACAGAGAGTCTGTGCTCTATCCCCCCTCTCCAAACAACCCCCTACCCCCTTTTCTTTTTCTTTAACTGGTTCTCAAATCTTTGGTGATTCAGAAGGTGAATTTAGACCTGCAGCCCCATTAACTACCACAGTTTGTCTATATAACATGTCATTGGAAAATAAAGAAATGGCCAAAAGGATGTTGATCAGCTGCTGATCTGCAGACAGGTCTATACTGGAAATAAATAACACAAGTAAGCTATAAACTCACAAACATAAGTTTTATAAACCCATTATTATGAAATAATAACTTAGGGCTGGCCATCTCTTTAACTATCTCAAGAGAGGGAAGAGGTGTTTAAACATTACAGTTGGGCACTTTAGTACAAAATCCCAATATCATTCTTATCTGGGAAATGGGCAGGCATCCAGCTGATCCCACCACCACTAATCAAACACTGAGGTGTCAGAGTTGTGGCCCTACAGCACAAAAGTGGCACCAGCATCACAAAAACACAGTGCGTAGAGGCTACCATAGCCACTCGGTCACTTGCTGATCTCCAGACATAGACAAATCCAACAAACTCCATCCAGAAGAAAGAAATGCAAAGAATTACTCAGATCCAAACAACTGCAGGACTGCCATGCTATTTCTCATAGTTAAACTTCAATCCTGGCATCTTCCATCCATAGACAAGCAGCAACAGAAGCAAACCCAATAGCTCTTGGTCTGTTTGCTAGAAATATTTGTATGATTACAGTAGTAAATCCCTTGGCAACAAAAGCAGATTTCTAAATATCAATCAAGGGTGGCTAAGAGAAGATAACCAGGTCCAGCTCTGCAGTGCTGCTGTCTCAGCAGGGCTCTGCTGGATGCCAGCACTTGGTCAGACACCGGCTGAGCAAATGTATTCCCTGTTCTCCAGCACAGGATGCAGCCTGAGGCTGAGGGGAGGACACACAGAAAGACTAAACAGTTCAGGCAAAGGTGAAAAATGTACAACAGGAGCAAGAGGCCAACACAAACCAGCATGTATACGGCCATGACTGCTGCCTGCATGGGATAAGCCAGGAAGGAAAAAACTCAGAAAGGATGAGGAGGGAATCACAGGAATGGTGGCAGTATGAAGGATGAGCAAAAAAAAAACCAATTGTCCTCTAGAAGTTACTGAATCTAGCCTTAGTGCCTTGGAATATTCGTGATAAATACTTTGTTGCTATGACAAACTCTACAAACAATTCTAAAACTATAAGAAACATAAATATAGCTAAAGCTGCTGCTGTGCATCAGTAGCCCAGTTTTCCCTACCAGTAACGTGCTACTCTCAAGTCCCTTTGTCCTTTACACATTGCAGAAAGTTTCTTGACATTTTATAACTAAATTCAGTGTGAACATCAGTTAGGTAAATCTGCAAATGGTGCATTTTGGGGAAGAGTTGAGAGCCAAATTTTCTCTAATGAAGGCCCACACACTGGCTGAGAGCTGGGTGACACAATCAGCTGTTTATTTCTCGTGCCATACGCTTAGCGCCCTGCACAACACTTCTATTCTCCCCCACCAGCATAACAAGCTCCTCTTTCCCTCTCCCACCTAAGCAGGTTCCAAACACTTGCAAGCAAGAGGAGAGTTCCATTTCAGTCAGAAGGTGCAAACAAGGACCTACTCTAAAAGCAAACTTTGGGAGTGTTCAAACAGTGCAGTTGCTTCAGCCTCTCCTTGCAGCTCACATTCATACCTGACTTTCACCACTTGGCTGCTAAATCTGACAAATGCACCAGAACAATGAAACCACTGCACACCATCACCAATAACTCTTTGGCTGAGATATAACACCAATTCCTTTACCCTTTTGTTTTCACTACAATTACATTATCAAATTCAATGGCAATGAAGTCAAAGAGCGGTGGATATTACTGGCCAGAACCAGGAAAATATAAACCATCTCTATATTCAGTTTCCAATACTACAGATTTTCTCAATGCTACAACACATTTCCCAGAAGTCCTGAAGTATTGGCTAAGGCCAGGGCATGCTGGCAGCCACCAGCCACAGATATTTTCACTTCTTTCTTTTCATACCACAAAGAGTTTGACTTTGGAAACCTACCTGGAGAGCTGGCTGGAAAATCCCAGCCCCCTGAACCGAAGTGTGCAATGTGAGCAGGGCAGCGAGCACTCCATGTCCAGTGAGAACAGAGTTTGCTCTCATTCACCCAGTGCCATGACTGCTCCTCAGTACAGAGTGGCCCTTCAGCACTGCCCAGGGAATAGGGCAAGTGCTACACCCCAGAGGACTGGGGCTAAGGCAGGCACCAGCACCTGCAAACAAACCCGCCTTTCCAAACCCACGGTTTTTAACACAGCTCTTACACAACACAGAGCTGCCAGGAGCCAAGGAAGGTGGAAACAGGACACAAAGTGAGGGGAGAAAACTACAAAGCAAAAACTCAGCAAGGTGTGGAAGCAGAACAGGGAACACCGAAGCTGCAGGAAGCTGCTGGAAGCACTGCATTTCAATTAACCAGCCCGGTATTCCACAAGCACTCCCCTCAGCCTTGCTTCACTCCCTGGCAATGTTTGAGTTTGTTGGTTGGGTTTTTTTTCCCTTCAGACACAAGTGGCTTATGAAGCAGAGACAGAGCGACACTGAAAAAGAAAGGTCACATTCCAGCTCCCTCTTCCTGAAGGCTGCCTGGACAGAGGGAGGATAGCTACTTCCCCTTCCTCCAATAACATCCACCTTTGTAAGGAGGTCTTTGTAAGAGCCATTTAAGACCACTACTAATGTATGGTCAGCGGAGAGTCTTTAAATACTAAATGTAAAGGTATCCGTTCTAACCATACTTCTACATCATCATTTCACTACATCATTTTCTGATGCAAAAAATGAGATCTGAGTTAATACATTTCCAGGAAGGTTTCCTACATATGTAGCTTTAAAACTGACACAAATAAACAAAAAAAACTTTAAGCCAAAGTAATTGTGAAAGTCATTAACAAGAAGAGATGCAGAATTAAATTTCAAAACCAGAGTTTTAAACAAGCTCTAAGCCTTACATCAGGAATAACCCGATTATAATACCAAAATACTCAAAAAACTGACCTCACAAACATATAGTTCCTACTGTTAGGAAAAAGGGAATTAAGCCCACTCCCAGAACCCATCCTGCTGGCTGACAGCCCACGGAGAGAGTCTAGAAACTTCACCAGGAGACAGTTTGCTTTCAATTCTAACAGAAATTCTGGTAAAATCTCAATGCTGAGATTCAGCAAAAATTCTGGGGCAAGGAGTGGATTGAGCCAAGCACCAAATGCTGCCTCCTTCCTGCGACAGTTCGATCCGGCAGCAACCATTGGCCATCAGGACACCATAAGTTCAGGTTTGTTTAAGTAATAAAACCTTAGGTAGCACTCCCACAGAGGGAAGTAAATATTTGCTGTTTAACAACCAAATTGAGAATGTTTTGTTTTCAAAAGGCTGTTGTTCCCCAAATAGTCCCTCCAAAGCCAGTAACATCTGAGGCTCCACTTGCCCTCTTCAGTCAGCCCACACCATCAGCCAGCACCCTCAGCTCAGGGAGAAACATCACCTCCTCCTGCCATCCCACCTATGACCCTGCCTCAACTAACAGACAGATTCCACAACCACACGTAACTGAAATCAGTGCACAACAAAATCCCAGGCCCCTGCACCAGCCACATGCAAAACACACAGGCACTACTCTCTGCAAAGCTCTTGGTTAGAGCTACCTGGCTGTGAGAACACAAAATTAAAAAGGCTGTGTACATTCTTCCCCTTTTGAACTTTAAATTAGAAAGTTTTTAAAATGACACCCCTTCTTAGCATCCCCTGATCAAGTTCAGAGCTGCCATAGTTGCCAAGATGGCACCGCCAAGGGTCAGTCCTCCTGGCTCAGCTCAGATGCACAAAACACAGCAGGAACTACAAAACCCACAAACCCTCTGCTGCAGGATGGCAAGAGCCGCTCAGTCACTGAACCAGCCTCAAACTGCCCAAGGAAATCAGAAAAGAGGAAACTCACCCGAGTTCTCCAAGCCATGGAACTCCCTCCTGCAGCCAGGGGACAGCAGCGCCAGCCTCATGCCAAACCTCTACTCCTGCCGGGGATCTCCTGCTGCTCGAGGGGCACAGGAAGCCCCGACCACAGCTCAGCAGGGAGCTCTGAGGCAAGTCAGGCCTGCAGAGCCGTGTGCTGCTGCTCAGAGGTTCATCACTGCTGCACCACGCTGGGGTGATGGAGCAGGTGGCTCCCCAATGAAAGCAGCGCTGCTCCGCAGCCGGCCCGCGAGCTGCCATTTACATCCGCTTTTAACTCATTGAAGCGACTAAAATCTAAAACAACTTGTGTTCTCTCCTCCAGCACCTGCACTACTGGTGAAACACTCTACTTGAATCATGCTTTAAAAGCATTCCCATTTAAGTTTCTGATTGGTAGAGTTTAGGTTTAAGGAATGAATGGTTTATACGTCGTCTCCTTGAAAATCCACCAGTAAAGTAGGTCAGCGGGGAGCAGCTCTGTGACTTCGTAGGAGAACACCCCAGGCACCGGTGCCGAGCCGGGGTTGCTCTGCTCCCACCTCCGTGACGCTGCCGTGCTCTGCACGGGCAAAGAGCAGAGACAGCGCCGGCACAGCCACTGGAGTCGCGGGACGGCAGCGCCGGGCACAGCGGGCGTCTCGCTGGCAGCTCCGGCACAGCCCTACCCGAGAGAGCAAACACGGCTGCCGACCCCTCTCCTCAGCAAAGATACAACTTATCCGCCCCCTGAAACCAGATACCAAGAGCAAACACGATAAAAGTTGCAGTAAATTACAAGCGGAAAGGACAAGTTACCTTCCTCGTCAAGTAGCACTGACCTGCCTGGTCCGTAGAGCCGCAGCCTCGCAGGGCTGAGCACACTGAAATCTGTGCTTTACACAGGAAAAATCCATCGTATGCTGGCACACGAAGCCCGAAAAGTAAATCGAACCTGACTGTGCTTTGGTGACAACACTGTCACCCCCAAGAGAACCAAAACGTCACAATCTGAGCCAGGAAGTCCAGGTGAACTCTCACTCTCTCCTCGCTCACACCCCTGCTAGCCAGGTGGCATTTCACTACTTCAATGGTTAATCATGTACTTCAACGCAAGTGAGAAAAGAATGAAACCCGACGTTTTCCAGACCAGAGGAAAGATAGAACTGATGGATTTGGAAATATCAAAAAGATTAGTAAAAGATAAAGCCAACAACACTCAAAATCACCTCTACTACCTTAAATTTTAGATTCTTGCAGAGCCTTTGAATTTCATGGCTCTGAACACGGCGCAATCAAAACTCAAACCTATGCCCGGGGGGGCTCTACAACCACCAAGAAACAACTCCAAAAAATATATTCCCAAAGCAATCTGAGAAAAAAATCCAGACAAAAGGTGAGCTAAAGAATCCTTGTATTCTCTGAAGGGGTTATCCAGAAAAGAATGCAAATTGGTTCCAGGCGAGGATGTACATCTGCTGTGGTGGATGAAGAAAAACGATCCCTATTACTTCCTACTAAACACCGTTCCTTGAAGTGCCCAACTAAAACCAGGCCAATCCCTGGGGTGTTGGCATGTTCAACCGGATTTGGGCAGGGGATGTGAACTGCCCTCCGCTCTCTCCCCCCGCCCCTATAAGATGG
>VYXF01012584.1:390310-403360 GCA_013397295.1 Polioptila caerulea
CGGCGATTGGCGCGGCCGCCAGTCCCCGCCCGGCGGGGCCGCCCCGCCCCGTGCACCGGAGCCGAGGATATACCGAGAGCGCGAAATTAACCCCCGCCGGGACGCCCTGGGGCGTTTTGTGAGAGGCGCCACCTGTGACCCGCGTTTGTCACCGCCCTCAGTAACGCCGGTGCCGAACCGGCGTGTCCCGGTCAGAGCGTCTTCCCGGCTACGTCGGTCCTAGCCCTTCCGGGAGGGACGGAGGTGCCGAGCCCCTAGAGCGGAGAAGAACCCTCCGGACGGGGAGCAGCTGCCGGGCTCTACCCCCTTTCTAAGTTGCGGAGGAAGCCCGGAGCTGTTGCCCTGACCGGCGGCCCCGAGGCTGCAAAGGTTATTTCCCCATTTTTCAGTACTGCTGAATATTCGGGATGCTGTAGGCCCTCTTTCAGAGCCGCAGCGTTCTGGGGTGCAGAGCACGATGCTCGGGTGAAAAAGGCGTTCTTGGCACTGTGCAGGGAGATGAGGATTTGTGATTTGCAGAGAGAACCAAGTTACGGTGGCCAACGAGATGTCAAAGGTTTGAGAGAGTCCTTCCCATCCCTCGCACACAGTTTGTGAGACAGTGTCAGAGATTCCACTCAGCATACACTGCACGGGGCCGGGGGGGTTGTGAAGGGGCTCCCAAGACATCAAAGGAATCACTCTTTTCTTCTCAGAACTGATATGCCCCAAGGAGCAGCATGTTCTGGCCTGGCTGAGTCTGCCCCATCTCCGTCAAAGCTTGATGAGCACAGGCACTTCAGCCTCCTCGAGCAGAGCACTGCAGAACTGGACCACAGCTAATGCCTGCACAATGGAAACCAAGACTGCAACGGTTGTTTCCTTTGATGTGTGTGACTAAACACACAAAAAGGATATTTTCCCTTAGATCCTCCTGGGAGCAGAACTTCTTTGAAAAGACCTGTTGGTGCTTTGGCTTTGCTAAGGACAGAAGCTGTTTCCGAGCCCAGACGAAAGGAGGATGGTGTGATGGGCCTCTTCTAAGGCAGAAGAAAGGAAAATTCCTTTTTCCTATTTTCAGCAGCTGCTAATCTTGTGGAGCGTGAAAGGCACATTGATGAAGAGGCTCCAGAATGACAGGCTCACTCCCGACGGTCAGAAAGCTCATCTGGTACAGCGTCCTATAAATACCCACAAATACTAATGCAGCCACAGGATCAGCTAATACAGTTGTTTCCTTCAGCACTTCAAAATATGCTGGAAATGGAAACTTTTCTAGTTGCCACACTGGCAAAGAGCTACCATTTCTTGATGAATTCTAGGGAATTTATGTCTCTCCTTGGTTATTCTTCCAAGGCAATCCATATCTTAGCAGAGACATGAGGTAGCCAAACAATTGTACTTCATAGTTTGCATTATAGCAAAAGATAGTATCAGACTAACAGAAGCATCCCTTGGTGCTGAGGGACAGGAAGCAACTTCCTGATGCAAGTCACGGACCTTTGGCTGATGCCTCACAGAGGTGTGGAAGGCCAGTCCATGCTGAATGCAGATGCTGGAGTCCCCATGGACAGACCTGCCTTGTCACCTCTTCTTCAGCAAGAAATGGGCACCAGGCTTAGCCAAGGAGCACAGCCTGCAGTGCTTCTGCCCTGAGCCAGCTCACCTCCATCCCCTGTAACATCAGGCCAGCATTCCCAGGCAGCTTGAGCTTCCATGTGGGTATCCAGGCAAAACCAAGTAATGAAAAGAGATGAGAGAAATTACGGGACCAATACAGCTCCTCCAATTGCCACAGCTCCTCACTCCAGTACCAAACACAGGGATGTTGGAGAGCTGTTGGATTTGTTTTCACAACCCCCTATGCTCATGGCAGGAACTCAGCCTGCTTCCTGCAAACACACAGCAACTGCTGCCACAAAATGCCTCCCTGTTCTTGCCAGGTAAACTGGCACAACCATTCATTCCAGTCACAGCCCTCACTGCACTATTCACTGACACCCTATGGACAGGTAACCATGGGGACTCTGCATGGGTCACATCACCCTGACATTACCCACAAACTAAATGAAGTGCCAAGTCAGCTTTGTGCGCACACACGAGTGGACATCTGTCTCTTCCCTCCAAGGCTTGAGCAGTTCCTTCTGCGCTTCTATGGCTCATTAAAGCAACAAGGTCCATGCTCTGAGGGACAAGGTTATTCAGGACACTGCCTGCCTTCTCCTGGCCTGCACAGCCTGGGAACATAGAAAGTGCTGCTGCACTAGTTGGGAACAGCTCCGCTGCCAGGACTAACACAACCACCCTGACTCCACAGCAGTGTGTACCCTGCTCTATCATGTGTCTTTGGGAGCACTGCCTGGCTGTCTAGATCCTTCCTGGTCTGTAAAGACAATGAGAATTTGTGTGGATGAGGATAAAAAAAGCATTTTTAAGGGGTTACTGAAGCAGTGTATGAACGGTGCTCCATCTAGCTAATGAACTCATACTCCTCCTCAACATGAGGTTTTCTACCAGGAGACACAAACCCCTAGTGAACTGAATCTCCCACACCTGAAATTATCTAATGTTAGGTGTGATTTCTATACACACAGGTTACTACAGCAGTGTGACCTGTGTAACACCAGAGATACTAAATGGGGATTTTTTCATCCAGCATGCCAGCAAAGCCCCAAATATTTTTCATTTAATTCCTGTGCAATAAAATGATAAGAAAGAAGCCATTTGAATTGAAGTGCTGCTGGTATCTTTGAAGTTTCCCAGCTCCCACTGTTTAAAACTCAGTCCAGTTGCTATTAAGGCACAGAGGTACTGAACCGCACAAGACTTCGTGCATGGATGGTGTGGGATAAACTTGCTCGCTCTTACGTTTTCAGGGGCACACGCACAGAGCAACCTCCAGCTGATAAGCAGCACGAGAGGAGATGTGCCAGGAGTTTGTGCAGTCTGAATCATGAATAATTTTTATCAGCATACTGATAAAAGCTGCTGCTACGCTGGTGATTGGTGTCTGGGTTGGTTTCATTAAAAGGGAGGTGAAATACCAAGTTCTTTTAAAATTCTTAATTGTTAATCCATGGCAGATGTGGGTCTGGCTTGGTTAATTGGGTTAATGTGATGATTTGGCATACTGAGCTATATGCAGAAGTAAAACTGTTAAGAATATATTCAAATATCCTGTTATGGATATTCAGCAAATTACACATCACTGTTGCTATGGCAAGCAGCAAAAAGGAAAACAGTTCAGACAGGTTTAATAGCCATAATGACAATGTTGGAACCCCATTTCTTGTGAATTGTTTGCACAAAGTTACTTCATGATTTAGAAGCAAGGATTGCCAAGTGTTTCCACAAAAATACTCTCACAAGTATGAGAAGAGATGATTAGAAAACCCTCACATGATAGAAATGAAATGGTTTTGCCCTTTTTACTCTCTCCATGTACATAATCTAAAGGTGTTTCTTCTAGGAATAAACCCAAGACTTAAACAAGCCAATGTGTGTGGACAAACCCACTCTTACAACATGTCACTGCATTTGTGATGTACAACTGCCATTTCCTAGGTTTAACAAAAACAGGTAAATATTCCAAAACATGCACTTCTTTCAAAAGGTTCTCTAAAGAAATATACTCCACCTAACACTCCACCATGCAAGTAACTTGTCCAATATTACGTGGGGAAGTTGAAGAGAATATACATTACCAGGAACTAAGGATACTGGAGTCAGAATGGACAAAAGTACATACTCCCCTAGCAGGAGATAGAGCTCAGTCACCTTCTACACCATGGGTTTTGGATCCATCATTCCTGCCATACCTTTTGCTGTTCTGTTGCTTCCCTTCAAAATCCAAAGACTACACTCAAATCACCTCTAGTTAAATTGTCCTGGCTACAGGAAATACACCCCAGACTACAATGTAACTACAACTCCAAAGTCCCAGCCCGTTTAATGAACTCTATGAGGAAAGATGGTTTTGGTGTGCAAATGGTTTGTGGATATTTAAACCAGTAGCCTCAACCAAGAACAGGACCAAAAATGCAGTTGCTCTAGAGGGGCACCAGCTCCAGATGGGAAGCCCTGGGGGTTGCAGTGCTGGAGCCTGTATTGCAGTACAGTGTCACACAGCTCCAGAAGGACTGACATGGGTGCCAAGGGCCAGCCTTTGCTGCAGGCAGCAGTGCCAGGGAGCAGCTGTCCCATCAATGCCCTGCGTGCTGCCCCTGCAGCTCCTGGCCTTTGCTCCCTGTGAGACAGCCTGGGGTCTGCCTCACATTGCTCCCAGCACCCAGTGGCACTAAGAAAGTAACAATCATTTTGCCCTAATATACACCCATAAGCCAGTTAGAGGAGAAAAAAAAATGAAATATGAGGTAAATTAAAGCTTCCAACTAAGGGGATTTACCAGTAAGTCACCATAAAATTCAGATAATTTATTTTTTCAATTCTGCAGCAACTTTCTCCAATTCATTTGGATTAGCTATTAGAAATAATGTCTCAAAAATTAAAGAAAATGTCTATTGACCACTATATCAAATTCTAATTTTAGCCAGGGAAAAAAAGAATAATTAGGCTGTGATTTACTCTGGTAGTCAACTTACATTAACAATTTTCTCCCATATTTATGTAATTCTGGCAAAATCAAATAATATATACAGTGCTCATAAACACTGGGCTAGATTTAGTAAAGACAATTTTCTACACTACATCCAGGACATTTCTCTTTGCTTTCTGTTCTAATAAGACAATTGAGTTGTTCTGTGTAAGGAGGGAATATGATTGTCATGCGTGGCCTCCTCAGTTGGAATTTTTGTGCAGTCTTCAATGAGGGTCATGGAAGGATTAGTTTTTTATTTTCTTCCAAGCTGTCATCCTCCTGTAACAAGCTGTATGGCGTGCCTGCTCTCTCGGAATGGTTTAACCCACATCCTAACCCTTCTTCCCAGGGAGAAAGTGTAAATCTTGCAAACTCTCAGTGCCAGAAGCCATCATGCAATATTGGCTCTGCAGTGGACGCACAGCTCCCAGCTCATTACAAATTAGTTTGGGATTGGATCTCTAACCACAGCTGGAACTAGTGGGGAAGGATATTTAAGATCTCTAGAGTTATACTCCTAAAGTTGTGTTCCTGCTTTTAAACAAGTATTTTTTCCAACTCCTCTAGAATTGGACTGCTGTCCACATTAACTATGTAGACCCCTGTTGAATAAATAGGGATCTGAGAGCCAAACCAGTCACCAAGGTATGAAACTGTCAGCCTCAGGCACTGAGAACACTAGAATGAGTAATGGAAGACAACAAAGGAAGAACAACAGGAGAATTAGAATTGGTCTATTGGAATTAGAACTGGTGATGGTCACAGAGGCAGAAGGTGCTCAAAGTCACATGTATTCCAGAACTAGAAGCCAGAGGCAAATTCAAATTTACCTGAGTCAGTTTGCTCAGACAGCACTGCCCTTTGCCCAAAAACCTATCCTGGCACTTCTGAACCAAGTCTGTCCTGTGATTCCCTCAGGGAGCATCATTAACACACAGTGCACTCAAGCTTTCAATTATAAAGCATCATTACTGAAAGCATTATCCCAAATCTTTAAAGGACTCCATCCTGATTGGGCTCTGCCATGTTATAAATTCACAATGAGAAGGAACTTCCCTGACTTTTCCTATCATTATTTATGAATAGGTAAACCAAATGGAAGAGTTATCCCAGTGTTACAAACCAGAATCACTCATGCTTTGCTCCCAGTGGCACCATGGCAGAGCAGCTGCTCCAGTTCTCTCAGGGTGGCCCAACAGAGCCTTATTACGCAAATCCTTCTGCTCTGTCAGCAAGGGTACACAACACTTCTTATAAGCAAAAATGATTGGTTTAATATTTTCTCACTAGTTTTAGCCACAGAGCAGTTTCTTCCTAGGTCTGCCTAAACCTTGTCTAACCTTTAAGACTATTCTTTCCCATGTGACCTATGAGATTTGCACAAAATGGGAAATATATCCAAACAGTAGCTGCAGAAAATACACTGAAATAACTAGTTTTCACTGAGATGCGTTCATTTGTGAATTCTGACTTTCCCCTGAACTTCCTCCCCTGAAGGACTGGAACAGCAATACCACTACAATAATACTTTTTCTCCTGAAGTGGAGTAAATCAGTTTCTCACTCTCAGTAGTGAAATGAAAATGAAGATGAAAAGGAGTATAGAATGCAGAAAACCCCCTATTACTCCAGAATAATACAATTTGCTGCTGATCCTCAGTTGCTAAGACAGGCACGTCAATTATTTATAGAACTCGGAGTGTGAAATATGAAGTATTTCAGCCTGGGACACAACAAAGGTAAAACCAGCAATACAATCCTGTCAGCATTGGCAGACAAGGACAGAATAGGCAAGCACAGAATATTTCTACACAGATTACCCTTTTTATTGAACTACAAATTGCAAAAGGTCTCTATGAAGTGCCACTTTCAGTGTTAAGTGAGCTGCATCCTCTTTTTGACAGTGTCAGCCTGTATTTAATGTTTATTTAACATTTATCTAAAGGGCCATCTCCACCAGGGAAACAATGTAAGTTAGCATAACTTCACCTGAATATTTACAGGAAGCCCAGGATCTTCTCCTGGATCTGTGCTTATGTCCATCAACAGCCTGTCACACACACTGTAAAACCCGCTCCACATGACCAAACTTTGCCAATAATTTTCACAATCAAAATTCCAATTTATGTTCTCAGTAGTGATACCAAAATTTATCTGCACAAAGGCTCTTGTATGGTTTATAGCAAGTTTGTTGAGACCGAGTATCTGGATTAAAACTCCCAGGGTTGCAGTGAAAGGTTGTTCATAGCTCATCTGAGGAACTAACAGGTACTATTCAAAAACATCCACAATTTCTTGGGGAAAAACAAACCAAATAAAACCTCACAGACAAAATCAGAAAACCTTGGAGCCCAAATTTCTAGTAAAAGCCATTGATACATGGCACGGCCTTGCTAAAACACATTGGTGAGCCCATGCAGTATTCTCTCTCAAATCAAATATTTCAAAGCTGGAGGAATTCTAAGTGCATCTCCTCCTCCTGCCCTGCCTCCAACTCTGAGGGCAAGAGTTTCAAATAGTGACTAAGAAATTACAGAAAAGGACTAGCACTGAACTTTCAGATCAAAAGATACAGAGTGATTCACCTCCCTTTCCTGACTGCTCACAGGACATGGGCTAAACACCAACAGTCAGGTGCTCTGAAAAGTTCCACCTCAGTAAGAGAACTTGCATCAGCAGCGAGGCTACAGGACCCCAAACAATGTGACTCTCTCTCAGACAGGCTCCCTTGCTTAAGAGCTCTGTCTGTCAACCCATGTAACCAGAGGGGTGACACACACCACCTCCCACTGCTGCCAGTGCTCACCAAAGCCAGCATTTGCAAGACAACCAGCAGATCAGAACAGGTATTGCCCGTCGCTGTCCCGCAACTGAAAACCTGAATGCTGACACGACTGAAGGAAAAACCAAAAATCCACAAGCTAGCCCAGCAGGCTACTGTCTGTCCCCAGGGTCACACCAAATGCCATGCACTGGAAGGAAGCAGAAGCAGTGAGGAATTGGCAGCGCCTGAAGCACAACGCCTGCAGAAGTGATTGTGCTGATGCCAAATCTGGTCCTTTCGGAGCTTTCCAGCTACTGCTGAGCGGACAGCACGTGTTGCAATGCTGGAGCTGGCAAAGGCAGTGCTGAGCACAGCTAGTGGCCACTGGCCACCTTAAAGCACCAGCACCATGCGACTGCCCTGAACCAATGTTTAGAGGCATGAGCAGTAAAATAAGAGATCTATTGAGCTCTCAAAACTGCAGCCAATATTGAAAAGCCTCCCTGTTCCACATTTCACTCAGCCTTGTGGGTGCTGTAGCCACAACTGCTCTGTGCTGGCTGGGTGCCAGGGCCCCAGCCAGGGACCAGGAGGAGAAAGGAATGGCTACATGACCCAGCTCTGGGGAACCAGCACTCCTGTAGAGACACGGGTCTTGCCAGCACTGGCTGCTCTCCAGTTTTACAGACTCAAAGCTCTCCAGACTGATGGTGAAGAATTTTGAAACCCAAAGAGTACAACAGATTCACATCCAAGTTTATGGAAATAGCTGAAAAATACATCAACAGCCTTCACATACATGTACACAGAAAAACAACTAACAAAACTATCAGATCTCCCAAAATATGGATTGACAACAACAGAAACTTGCTAATTACTATTCTAAGTATCCTTAAATTCTCATCTCTGGTGCTATTAAACTAAAAAATTATATAATCATGGATTTCAACTGTAGGACAGCTTATACAAGTTAGGACCATTCCAGAAAAGCCAATCAGTGTTCCAGAGTATATTTAGCAGATATTTTGAACACGGGCAGAGCAAAGAGCTCTGTCCATGACAAGATCATGTCATATCAGGCTGGAAGGCTCCAAGCAGACCAAGAGCTCTGGTTGGCCAAATGGCATGAACACCTGAACTACAAGGAGTTCCTCTCTGATTGCTGTTTTCCACCAGAAACTATTATTTATATATATCAACCCATAACACAGTACTGACAAGATCTCTGCTTGCCCCAGAAATACCCTCTGTCCCACACAGCTGCTGCTGGAGAGAGACAAGAGGCAGGGGCAACAGCCAGATCATCACTGCAAACCTGGAACACTTGCAAGGAGAACATCTGCTTTTGACTTTTGGGGTATTTAAGTCAGCCTGCACAAACAAGCATGAAAATATCCCAAGGAGAGCTACATGACTAATGAAGATTTTCTTGCTCCTCATCACTTGCTTCAGCCACTTCTGCTGCCACTGGATAAGCGTAACAAGGCCTTTCTACTGTGTGGTGCTCTGCAGGTATGAGTAAATCTGCCTCTTACCTCCCCAAGTCCCCAGGTAGACTATCACACCTCCATTACAGAGAGAATTTCACAGGATGAAAGAACCAATAGGAAGTGTTTCCTCTGGGCATCTCAACAGCATTATCACAAAATGCAGTAAAAGGCATCAGAGTAGCAGAGAGTGATTCAGCCCTGTCAGAGGCACCTGTTTGCAGAACACTCCCAACACTGCAGCCATGTGCACCTGCCTGGGGGCATGGCCACAGCAGGAACAGGCCTTGGCTGACTGACCAACCCTCTGGAGCACAACAGGACTGGTCCGGTGCAGCTCTTATTTCTGTTTTGGCCCTCAGCACAACCACAGCAGCAGAGGCATGGAGTAACTGCTGGGCTGGTGGGGCAGGGAGAACTGCTGCACCTGCCAGCGCACACATGCAGGGACAGGGTGGAAAGGACGAGTCGCATGGGTTTTAGGTACAGAATGATGCAACTTTGGGGAAAACCCGAGCAAAGAGAGAGCAGGTCAGGAGTGAGAGGCGGCACTGGGACTTCATGCAAAATGGAGGAGGAGGGAATTCAGAACACTGAGCTCCAGTTTGAGGGGGTGTGCCGTTTGCCTCGTGAGGAAAGGTACCCCACAAAGTCCCACAGGCTCTGAAATGCACTCAATTAGCTGTTCCTTTTACCTTTTTGTTCTACCCAGCATTTCTTCAAGAGCACTGTCATCTCTGGCTTTGGCATCCTACTCATCATCTATGAATTCATGTTGTCGTTTCCTCCCTGAAAGGAAAAATCCCATAGTCAGTCATTTGCTACACAGAGGAAAGGACAAATCTGACAGTATTTTTGCCACTGTTAAAGTTCAAAGACCACCTTGCTCCTTGAGCAGACAACACTGAAAGTTGTGCTCTTGGCTATGGTGTCATTCAGCCATGATCAATCAGTGTGTGCTCACTCCAGAAACTTACCCCGAATATACCTGTAAGCAGCTGAAAAGCTGTCAGTGCCTCAGCCCTGTCTGGAGAGAATGAGCAGGGAAATGACTCGTTCAAACTAAAAAAATTCTAAACAACAACAAGAGAGACTTGTGCCAGACAAATATCTTTATTTTACTTTTAAACATTCTGAAAGTGTTAATCTAAATGAAAGAGAAGCAATACAAGACTGAGAAAGCATGTTTAATGTTCGGGAAGCCTCCACATCACATGAGCTAAATTAAAAATAAGACTAAACACAAGTGTACAAAGTGGAGACAAAAAAAATCAATTTTCTCAAAGACATAACATAAAGGACTCCCATAGGGGCCGGCAAATTCTGGAAGGGAGAAAGAGATTATATTTTATGGGAAGAGATTCAATAAGCATTCTTTTCCCATAAAGCTAGTGATGGAGGATTGTCACTGCTCCATAGACACCCCATGCACATTTCAGGACAACAGTAACAGGAAATCAATAGCACCTTTTATACGTGCAAAGACATTATCTCTATGTACTCCTAATACTAACAAATGGGGCCAAGAAAGACCTTAGAATTTAGCAGTCAGCATTACTCTGGCTGAGAACAGAGGGCAGGATGCTGGCCTACACCCTTAGATTATTAGGTTTTTTTTAAAAAAACTAACTCTACTCAGAGCATCACCCTCGAGTGGCGCCCAGGAGCCCCTGATGACAGTACATCACAAGTGTAACGGTGCTGAGCCTCAGCGCTGTCACCCCATCCAGACATCCCCTCCAGCTGATGCTGTAGTCATTACAGGCAGGAGCTTTGTCAGGGGGTAATTTGACAGCTTTGACAAGCTTGGCTGAATTTATGGCACTTTCTAGCTTTTCCCTCCATTGAGCTGCGATGGAACTAAAGTTAATATTACCAAAACCACTCCACAAGGGGACAGGTTCCCAGTGCTGACTCTGTGATCCTAGTCACAGAAAGAATCTGCTACACTGGGCCACTCACAGTGTCCCCTGCCACCCTCAGGGACAAGGAGGGCAGCTCCATCCAGCCCACTTTCGAGAGGAGATTCCATAACAAAGGTCTCTGGTATCTCTGGCTCTACCACAGCAGAGGTGAATCACTAGTAAGGCTACTCACATCTTACTAGAGAGCACTGAAGCAGCAGCCATGGTGTCACAGATCTGACAACGTACACCCAGCTAAACCCAGGACATGAGTCCTGGGGGCTGCTTCTCTTGCTGCAGGGACTGTGTCCCACACAGCACCACAGAGCTTCCACCTTCAAGTACCAATGTGGGAAGAAGAATACTGCACCCCAAGCCAAATCTTGGCAAGTCAGTAAAGCACAAACAAGTACTTTTCTTTTTTTTCTTCCTTTTGCTTTTTCCCATCAGATTGCTTTTTGCCATCGATGTTACATTTCCTCTGTTATAATGCAGGGTTTTAAAGAGCTCTCTCTACATCCTTAGAAAGCACAGTTCATATTTAGCTCCCTAAACTCGTATTTCTCTCTTCCTATACTTCCCTGCCAAGATGTGACACCTGTGGAACATTCCCAGAAAATTCCTCTGAATCATCTGTGATGCAAGGGAACAGCAGCCAGCATTGGCAAGAAGCAGCTGGGTCTTTTAGGAAAGTGTTAGATCAATCTGGTGAGGAGAAGGATCCCCAGTAACTCTGGCACTTACATCCCCAAGGACCACAAAGCTCCCAAATCAGTTAGTGCATAATTACAACAGGACCAAAATCCATGGGAAATAATGTTGCCATGGCAACTGACATACTCACAACTCGAATCTCTTTTGCATTCTTGCACAGACTCAATGATTCTTAAATCACGTGGAAGAAAAAAACCTACCTAGCAAGTTTCCTTCATTGAGGAAAAGCAGTGCTAGAGGTGCTTCCCCACAGAACAGACCCATTTCCACTTGGTTTCTCAGAAAGGGAGCCTTTGTGCACCTCTTGTTCAAAGCACTGCATCTCACTCACTAGGAGTGCAGAGGAACTGCTATAACACAGTCAATACTTCCTTGTAAACTACCCTTGTATCAGAAAAAAACCCTTATTAAATATTAAAAGGTTCCTGTTTTCAAACAAAAGTTACGTAAAGATAAAATCCAAAGCACAGTAGCAGAGTTTTGAAATGGGAATGTGGTTCCAGCTCATTCCAGCTGTTGTTACTGAGTGGTCTTTCAAACATTCCTCTTTACAAACAGCAGTACCCAAAAACCACTTCAGCATCCCCACACACACATCAGTTCCAGCCACTGGGCAACATCCATACATGAGCAGGAAAGGCCTTATTTTTCTTCCTGACAGCCTTATCACAGCATCATTACCTAGTCTGTCCACTAGCATGCTTTAAACGAGGTTCACATTAACGGACCGGCTGGGTAGCCCTTTTGCTGAAAGCTCTGAGCTCTGCACACTTTGGGAGCATTTCCCTTCCATTTCGGTACTGGTCAGGCCTGGGGAGTTAACCTTAACCCACCATCAGGGAGGGCAACACAGCGCGAACCCCAGGTCCGTGTACTCTACGCCAAAAGCCAAAACAGCGCTACTGATCCAAGGGAAACTGTTCCAGATCGACTGGTGACAGAGGAGCACACGCACGGCCCACGGTGTGCCTCTGCCAGCCGTGCTGTGCCCGCGGGTCTGACATCGCTGAACTCAGCTGTGCTCGCCTTCGGGCGCCGTGCAGGCAGATCTGCACCGGGACCCTCCGTTGTACCGGGCTGCCGGACTTCTCCGCCGCCCTCCGCCATCCCCGCCGGAGCCGTGAGTCGCTCATGGAATAGCGAGCGACAGCATGGTTCGGAAATCGCCCTTTTGTTACAGGGGAGAGAGGTCTCGTGGCACCGTCTGCACGTACAGGTTCCGTCAATGACCAGAGTGAGCGACTGCCCTTTAGGCAGGTACCGAGGGCCCTGCGGCACCGCGACGGGCACCAGGAGAGGAACCGGGGACGGGCACCGGCGGTCGCGGTCGCCCTCCCTCCCGCTATCCCCTGGGAGCGGGCGGGCGGAGGCCCTGAGCACCCACGGCACTGCCACAGCCGCCGCTGGGGTATGGAGCGACCGCACTAGCGAAGACGCGTTAGAGTGCCGGGGCGAAGAAAGAGGGGAAAGTGGCCGCAGCGGAACGCGGCAGAGCAGGTCGGTGCCGGTCGGTGCCGGTCGGTGCCGGTCGGTGCCGGTCCGCGCTCGCTCCCTCGCTCCCTCCCTCCCTCCCTCGCTCGCTCTCTCGGTCCCTCCCTCACTCACC
>VYXF01012584.1:403573-428451 GCA_013397295.1 Polioptila caerulea
GCTGCAGCTGCCAGCGGCGGAGCGGGAGAGCTCGGGCCGGGCCGCGGGGCTCCCGGTTGAGTGCGGCGGATGAGCGCCGGCTGAGGCCGAGAAATGCGTGGTTTGTTCCGAATTGCGTCGGTCTGGGTGCTCCCGGGCGCTCCTGATGCAACTCCGCGCACGCGGGGCACACCCGCCTCCCCTCGGGCGCGGGCTCGGGCGCGGCTGTGGAGACTTCCCGAATGTTTCCAATTTGGAAACCGCCAAGATTTTTTGAAAACATTTTTCCCGGCAAAAAAAGGAGGATTGAGGGTCCTTGATTTCACTTTTAAGAATAGATGGGTATTAATTGGTGCAGGTTTATTACACTGTAACAGTTTGGAACTTATTGGGAGGCAACTGGTCTTTTTTATAGTAATAATTAGGCAGATCTCCAAAGATCTGGATGTAGGAACTGTGCTGTAGTTTGTTTCAGCAAGTGCAACTGCAGTATAGATCTGTTATGTATATTTTTTTCTGTATAAATATGTATAAGCAGCCCATCAAGTCCATCAGCCTGGGTGTGGCCATTGTAGTTGGACAAGGCTCGTACTGACCCACCACTACTGCGTGCGGTAGGAGATCCAGGCTTGGAAGTGATTCAGTCTGACAGCTTGGAAGAATTCCCTTTGGGATTCCTGTCAATCCTTGAGCTGCGGGGACAGTCTCCTGTGTCTCATGTGTGGGAATCTGCTGTACTCCTGAAGGAGCAGCATGTGATGGTCATGCTGTTTGGAGAACTCCCTGATGCTGAACTCCCTTTAAAAAAATTTCAAGCCCTCATCTGGTTCGAAGCCGGCGGGGCCGTGCTTGTACATTCCTTGGGAGCTTTCGTAATTCCCCTCCAAAACGTCAGCAGTGTGCAGAGGTTGAAACAGAGAGGTGGGAACCGCACAAGGGTTGTGACTGCTTGGGAAAGTTTAATGGTTAACTTAGCCGGGCTTCCAGAGCAGGACATTCAGGTTTTGTACAGCGGGAGCTGGAAACTAAATTAAAGGGGTCTGCAAGGGAGAAATTCCAACAGAGAGGAGTGGGTGCTTTGTTAATTGCCCCTTGCTAATTATCTTCAGCAGCACTGTCCTGTAGTAGATGTGGTAAACAGCATGTCTGGGTATGTAGCACAGGGTGAGGTGGCTGAGCTTGGAACTGCAGTGACCCCATGGAGGCAGGATCCTGTGAGCAGGAAATGCTCTCTGTGCGTGTGTGTGACTGGTTCATCTTTTAGACATGTCAGTCTGCTAAAAATGTGGTGCTGTGTTTGAGACCTTAAATGAGGCCTTTTAATGTTGACCAGAGTTTTGGTAATAAAAATGTAACTTACATGCAATTATTTGTGACTGCATTTCCTGGCAGTCTAAAAACGATGTCAGGGTTTCTTTAGTGGTTTTGAAGAGACTGTTGCTCATGGAGTATTGAACCAATGACCCAAACTACTCAGTGATGATGAAATGCCCAATCTAACATTTTATTGAACATGGCATTTATGAAAAATGAACCTGCTAATTTCTATTATATAATCAATAGCACATTAAACCATTTATCATTAATTTGATTTAAAAATGCCATTTTGGGTGCATATGTTCCCATGCCTTCCCAGTCGAGTTTAAATTTGATATCCGAGAAAGCACAAGGTAGTAAAAAAAAAGCTAGTTGTAGCTGTCCTTGCTGTCTTGGGACCAGCAAATTTGGCAGCCCCCCTTTTGCTGTATCATTTCAAAACATTAACAAGCAACAATAGAAAAGTGCAGAAGAAACATTCTGAGCTGTCCTCAAATCCAAATGGTTTCCTGGCATTGTGACACACCTGAGTGTGTTTCTATGATGGAAACCCTCCTTGCCACATGTGGTAAAAAAGATGCTACTTTAAGAAATTACCTTTTAGGACCTTTATTTTCCCAGTGGAAGCTAGAAACCTGTGACAGCTTTGCTTCTTGAAGGGTGTTAACTGTAAATGGAATTTGTCTGTATATCCACTCCTGTCTGAGTGCCCCCCTCACTGACTGCCCTGGGTCCTGTGGCACCCCCTGGGGACAAGCCTGGACCATCAGGTTTTGATTATTTTACTCTGGGTGTTCCTCCAGGACTGATTTTCTGTGCCCAGGAACTGGTTCTTGCCTGGACAGTTTTGGAACTGGATGGTTAAGCTTGTTCAAGCTCTGTCTGGGGGAAGTTCTGGATGATTTTAGCAACTGCACTTCTAAAAAGTAGGTGTTAAGCAATCTCTGAGGAATAGGCAGGAGCTTCAATGCAAGGGATGTAGCAGGGTGAGGTGAGAGAGAGGAGATTACCAGGACTCTCTAGAGTCCAAAAATAACATTGCTGGGAGATGATAATGGAAGGAGCTGGGGGTTTTCTCTATTGATTTGGAAAGAGCCATCCATGTCTTTGGAACAAGGCCAGATGCCATCTGAGGTCCCAGAGTGGTTGTGGTAAAGGACAAGGCAGGTTTGTTCTTGATGCATTTGGTGGCACACTGTTCTCATGGTTATCTGTCTGTGGCTTTGTGGACAGATGATGCACCTTCCTCCTTTGCAGCACAACACAGACCCTGCTGGGGGGCAGAATGGGGTACTAGGGAGCACAAGGCAGGTGCTGGGATGAGTGTGGAACCATGGGTTTACATTTCTTACCTTTACCTTTGGAAAGTCAGTTCTTTTAGATAGTTACAGTGTCCCTTGAGGGTTAAGATTGAAATATGAGTAGAAGTTGTTGTACGTCTCTGGGCAACTGCTTTTTTTGCTCTTCTGATTCAGAGGAGATAGTAGTTGCCTAATACAACTAAAATATGAATATGGATTGCTTAGGTGGTGGGGTTTTTACATAATTTTTTATACCTGGATATACACTGATGAGTTGTTGAGATCCCTTGTTGCGCTACAAATAGTATGGACAATCTTGGTGTGATAATTGAATATTTTATTAACTTATGTAAGTTAAGTTTTTTAAAATCCATTCTTGATTTTGGGCCAAAGTAGTGCAATGTAACAGCTGACAGATTTCTCTTTCAGGGCCGATCTTGAGAGTGGCCTTTTGGAAATAGCATTGGCTGTCCTTGAGTTCAGTTTTGGTGGTTTCCACAGGCCTCCCAGGAGGAGCTGAAGGCCGCGTACCGCCGGCTGTGCATGCTGTACCACCCCGACAAGCACCGTGACCCCGAGCTCAAAACCCAGGCTGAGCGGCTCTTCAACCTTGTCCACCAGGCATATGAAGGTCAGGGGGAGGCTGAGCCTTGCAGGGCGTTTCTGGGAGAGCTGTGTCTTTGTGAAGCTGTTTATTTTCACAAAGTAATAATTTATTTTGCTGGTACTTAGCAATGCTGTTTTCTGGTACAGAATTCCTTCCAAATTCTGTGCCATAAGTCAGTGGAGAAATGCCATATAAATGCTGTAGGGAATGAGGTGTAAAGTGGCTGTCTAACCTCCTGCATGTTGTAAATGATCTTCTCATCATTTCCCTTCCTCCTGAAGACCTCTTCCATAGGAGAATAGAGACTGAAAATCTTCAAACAGGGAGACAATTTCATATTGTACTGATGAACTCCTGCATCCCTGAGTTCTGTTCCCTGTCACCTGGCTGTGGTCTCCATTTCCAGCAAGTTCTCTATGCTCAGACTGAGAGGAGGTCAACTGATTCATAGCAGTTAGAGTATATTCTTGTGCCAAAGCCCTTTTCAAATACTCTGAATTAAACTGAAATTTATTTAAATCCTGGCGTGCAAGTTGCACCTGAAGTGCAGGTGGATTAGAAGGTGGTGGGAGTCATCCATGTTACAATCCTGGTGCACATAGTCCTGGAGCCCAAAGAGAAACTTGGGCAAAATGCTGAATAAGTATTCCCCCATTCAGCCTCAAATGTGAATGAATATTTTTTACACACCTGGTTTTTACTGATAAGCATTTGTTCCTTACAGTTGGACTTGAGCGTGTGTGGAGTCTTTTCTGCTGTCCCTAGGTTAGGTGTTAGGACATGTGAGAGCTTTTGCTGGGAGAGCAGGGAAAGTCTGACCTTGATGACGTGCGGAACAAAAACTCATAATGCTTTAGTAATTTCATTTTAGTGTGGTAAGTGGCCTTACATTAGAGGCAGCAGCTTCCCTTTGAATTTTCTGGCTGCTCTTGGCTCTGCCTTGCAATGAGCATGGAAATTGATGCTCGTTTAGTACCAAATGTGAGTGTAGTGTGTTACAAGGAAGAATTTTGACATCTTGGAAATGAACCACTCAACCTCCTGTCTATTTTCTCTCTTTCCTCTTCCATCTCTTAGTATTGCACAACAAAAGATTAATTTTATCAGAATTCATAAAAAGTAGTGTCTGCCTGTGACATTTAGCAAGTCCAATAATATTCCACTAGTTCAGACCAAAACTCAATTACCAGTATAAGCCTCTTTTTGCTTTACTATACTCCCCCAGCTCCCTGGGGATGCATTAGTTTTCCCACAGCCTCAAGAAATATATGATAATGATAGAGCTGGTCTTGGAACCCTGGAGGACGAAATAGTGATGATTTTTTGATTTAATTTTTCTTACAGAAACGTGTCTTATGCATATAAATATGCCTTACCTTTTAAAGACTTCTTCCTAATTCTGTGCCCGGTCTTTTTCTAAAGTAACTGTTCTGTAGTCTCCTGTTGTATTTTGTGTTGTCCATTGTGTTGGGTGACATTTTGGGAGGTTAAGATTCTACATACGCCTTTGCCATTACCCCTCATTGATGTTTGGCAAGGTCTGAACTGCCTTGTGGAAATTGCTTTGTTGGTGCTTGGCATGTACCACGTGTGGGAACTAGGTGGTAAAGGATCAGTGGACATGGATGGTGAGGAAGATCAAAGGAAGCACCAAAGAGCTTTGAAAGCCAGACAGAGCTGGGTGGCAATCCCAGGAAGGGCCCAGGCACTGCTCTAGCCAAATTGTTCATAATCTCCATGTTTGTTAGAGGGCATGTGTCACCTTCAAAAAAGGCAGTGTTAGAACCCTCCCACTGCACGTTCACTTAGACTGCATGTCTCTTATTTCCACTTCCTTGTTTTAGAAAAAGAAGTAAAACATTAGATTAGTTGGGGGGGAAAGTCAGTATGTCTTCTCAATAAAGTACATGGAAGCATCAAAGGGATTAATGTGCAACTGTAGAACAAGATATTTCCAGGATCTCTGCTTGAATTCCAAATATTGTGAGTGTTTTGGTCTGAAATCTGAGGAGAAGACCAAAAACTGAGTTCTCTCCTCTCTTTTGGTTTCAATTTACAGTGCTTAGTGATCCACAGACCAGAGCCATCTATGACATATATGGGAGGAGAGGACTGGAGATGGAAGGCTGGGAGGTGAGAGAAATCGAGCACATTATGGCCAATGGTCTTTACTAAGCCCACCTTTATCTGCCATTGTTCCATCAGTTGCCCTGACACCTGGCTGGTGATAAATGCCTGTTGGTTTGAAGTCATCTTTGGTTAGTTATTTCTGTCTCTCTCTGTCCCTGCTGGAACACCATGATGGATTTTCAAAGAACCCTTTGGTTTTGCACCTGACAAGAGAACAATAAACCTGACATTCAGAGTTCCCTGGAAGGATATTACCATGACAGGCAACATCTTTATATGAGACAAATGTGTCATTGTCCATCTAGTCCCATCTTTTTCATCCAAAACTTGTTTTTTCCAGCATCAACTAGCTTCTGAGTTTGAAATTACTTTTTCTTCCTGGGCTTTTTAGGGTGGGTTGGAGTGGGGATTTTTGTAGTTTTGGATTGGTTAAGTTTTGGTTGGGTTTTATGGGCTTTGAAATAGAACTTTTCCATCCATGTCTGTCCAGCCCTTGAGTCCCTTGCTGGCCACTGCCAGCCCTAGTTGATTGCACTGTGCTGCTTGAAGCAGAATCCTATGGTATTGGGTCAGGTCAGCACCAAGGTCAGACTTGGAGTTAGTTGCTAGAAATGTGGAGCAGATCCAGCATCTAACAGATGTTTTTGAGCTGCTTTTGGCAGACTTGATTTTATTTTGAAAAGCCAAATCCAATACTCTATCCATTCCAAAACTGGGCCTGTGTAAAACCCTCATTCCCTGAGCCATGTCAGGTAAGCAGCTGTGAACCAGAATAGCCTAAAATCACACAACTCTCGTGGAATCAATTTACCTCAGGCCAGAGACTTCCAGTTATTTTCATTTTTGTGTTCACACCTAGTAGAGGAGTTAATGGATTGCTGAGGGGAACTGCTGCACTGCAGTGTCTTGTAGTTGTGGATGGAAAGCTCTTTGCCCTGGTTTTGTCAAGGGAATGGAAATAAAAAAAACATTTTGCCTTCTCTCAAGGCATGGGGTTTTCTCTCATGCCTGCCCTTTGATTTGGCCCAGGTGCTTTGTTCCAAACTCTGACTATTGAAATTGGTGCAGGGTAGCTTTCAGCAGCTGGGACAGCGTGTTAATGCATCCTGTATCCAAGGGCCTCTGACCCCCCAGCACTGCAATGCCTTGACCAGCCTCTGTCTGGTAATTGTTTGGTTTTTGTTTCTTTTTGAGCAGGTTGTGGAACGAAAGAGAACTGCAGCTGAAATCAGGGAAGAATTCGAGCGTTTGCAGAGGGAGAGGGAAGAGAGGAGACTGCAGCAGCGAACTAATCCAAAGGTAAGCAAACACTTAATCCTGGTCTCAAGAGTAGGTCTGTAATTATCACCAGTGAGCAGGGTGTGCTGAGCCTAGGTGACAGCCTGTAGGAAAGAGCCCCTCAGATGTCTACACTTGCTGCATGACTTTCTGTCTTTTGCATATGCAGTTTCTCTGCATAATGTAGGGTCAACAGCTCATTCTTTGAACGATCCCCTACTGAATGTTCTTCTTTTCTTAGAGAAACATGTTGAGACAAAATACCTTTTTCAGCAATTTTCAGAAAATAGACCTAACACTGAAATATTTATGATTTCTTTCCAAGTTTTCTAAATAAAATGTAACTCACTGCAGTTACCTGACAGGTTTTCCCTTTGGCATTGCTGCAGTGTCACAACAATGCAGGGAGCTATTCAAATGCAGCTTGAAACCAGCAACAAATCCGAGGCAGCCCTAAGCCAGCTGGGCAGCAGCACAATGAGCAGTCAACCTGAACAGGGTTGGGGGTCTGCCAGTGTTACAGTTAGTGCCTGTTTTTGGAAAGCATGATCGTGCCCTCGGGATGAGGATCATCCCAGATGCCATTCCCACCTCGGTCTGTTTGAGCAGCAGACTCTGACCCCGAGTGACTCACCTTGCAGCTAACCATTGCTGGTCAGAGATGCTCAGGAATACCATTGGGATGACAGGGAGAGATGGACATGGCAATTGGCCAGCGCATTCATAGCTAAGACTCGTGGTGTCTTTGCTGGCTCTTGGCTTGATAAGTGTGTGAGGCAAACCCAGGGTTTGTCAGGATGGTCCCTGACTGAAGTTTCAAAGCTTGTTGAATCACAAAAATACTGGTTCTTATGCAGTGACTAACATTATCCAAGAGCTGCATCTACTATTAACTAAATTCATATGTTAGTGTAAAATCACAGTATCTTCTTAGTGGACAGATGTGGGATTGCAGTGGTGCTTAAGGCTGGATCCTAAGGAAAACATCCATCTAAGCAGAGCTGTAATATTTTCAGTCATTCACCTTGCCACCACCTTTGGATCTGCACAGCTCTTAACAAAGCAATTGGTCTGTACAGATCCCCAGGCTGTGGGTAGTGCATAGACACTAAGAACTGGTTTGTACTGGAAGGGTAAACAAGCATAAAGTGTTGTGTAAGTATCTGTTGGCAGGAAGGGATTTCTGGGTGCCACAAGCCAGGCAGGGCAAACCGTGCTGGAGGTACGGGTGAGTGGGGTCAGAGAGATGGTTTCAGAGAGGGCACGGTTATCTCCCACTCTACTGCTCCATGCTTCAGGAATGTGACATTTTCCCTGGGCGCCTCGCCGTGGCTGTGAGCTGCACTGTGAGCCTCAGCCTGTGTCCTGGGATAAAATTAGCCATCTGGGTGTTTACCGCAATTGCCGGCTGGCAGCCGATGGAAATGCCTCTCCAGGCAGTGTTCCCGTGGAATTGGGGAGCGCAGCTGTGATCATTTCATACACGAGCGCAAGTTATTTTAAAATTTCCAACATTTTGTCGGTTCTATAAAACAGTTCCACAAAAATAAAGCATTTTAACCAGAAATGTTGAGCAATAACCAGATGTAGGCAATTTGGAGGGTTGAAATTAAGTCTCCTATTTGCTTTTAGAGCTTTGTTTTTGCTTTCAAAGATGTGCAGAAGGGTTGAAAAGTTCATTACTAGATTTAAGAAGAACTGCTTCCTGTTAGGAGAAATTAAATCCAGTTCTTTTCCTGCAGTGGAAGGTCAATATGTAAGGAACACAGGTCCCTCAAGGGAAAGCCTGGCACAACCTCCAGGTATCACCTTCCTGAAGGTAGACCCCTAAGAAAAAAGTAAGAAGGAAGTAGATTTTCCTCTAGCACATCTACAAATTCCGTCAGTGAAATCTGTTTCCTGTTCAGGCTGGCAAATACAGGTGATTTTAAGAGCTAATCCCAGCTCCAATGGTTCCGTAGTGCCACTCCTGCTTCTTGCCCTGCCGAGCTGCTGCTCTGTGCAGGCACCACTGACTTCTGAGCAGGCAGAAGCTGTAGCTCTCTCCTGCTGCTCTTCCTTCAGGGTGGGCTCCTCATTTCCCATGGTCGGAGCAGGTGGCTAATGGGAGCTGGGAGCAGCAGCAGTCCCCTCCATTATCCGGCAGCATAGGGGTGCTCTCGTTCTCTGGGAATATTTTTAACTTTACCATCTGCTGCTTTTCCTGTGCTTGCGCCTGAACCGGTTTCCTTGGCAGGATCCACAGACCTCTGAGGGTGACTTCACCTGCTTGGCAGGAGGTGGAGGGTCTGCCTAGGGTCCACCTCTCACCTCAGGGAAAGGCAGAAGAGTAGGAGCTCTGCTGGGGAGCAGGGAGGGAACAGGAGACACTCCTTTTCTCTGCACGGATCTTGTGGATTATCATGGAGTGGTTCAGGTTTTTTCCTTGGGAGTGATATTTGCTGTACAATTCATACATGTGAAAAAGGAAATCCTAATATTTTGAGTGTGTTTTACAGAAAGGAGGTGCAATGAATTTCAGGAATGCACGGATCTTGGTGCATCTTTCCAAAGGGTGCAGCATTGTGGCACCAGTAAGCCAAGTATAGCAAGATGGTCTCCAAATGGGTGTTTGCTAGCACCAGACTGCACCCTTCCAGGCTGGTTAGAGGTTTTCCATCGCTTCCCTCTTCTTTTGGCCTCGTTTCAAGGAACAGCATGGCATAGGAGAGGGCTGAAACTGGAGAAGCTGTAGGGCCTGGACTCGCTTGAAGGTGACTCTGCAGATGGTTCCTGAAAGTGCAGAAAGGACATGAGCTGGTTGTTGGTGCCACCACCACACAGAGCAATGAGTGAAATTGCTCTGAAATTCGCCAGCTGCCAAGGGTGGCTAGTAAACAGCTGGGGCACAGTCCCTGTTCCAGAGTTCTACTGGAAATAACCACACCTTTAAGTTTTAAAATATTTATCGAATTTTTGCTTCATAAGTAATCAGGAAATAAACACTGAGAAGAGGTTGGAAATCTCCACAGCAAATAGATAGCCTGGGAGCCCAGGCAGAGAAACAGTTCCAGTCCTGTCAGACTCTGCAATTCTTCCTTTATTTATGGTCCAGCATTTTATTAGAGTGGAGCAATCAAGGAGAAATGCTCCCTCAGACTGAAATAAGGATTTATTCCAGCCATGCTTGGCCTTAGTGTGGGTGGGGTTTGTAGCTGCCCAGCTATTGAGTTTCCATATACAAACTGCTCAGAGTTCAGTCTGTGCTTGTGCACAGAGGGGGGTTTTTATTGCAATCCATATGTTTTATAGGAGCTGGGATGCTGTCAGATGGGTCCATAGGGAAGGTTTCCGAAGCCTCTTGAAGTTATATGACCCAGACAAGTACCTAATTGTGCTCTTTTCAAAGAAACGTACTTCTGCAGTTAGTCTGAGGGAGCACAGGAGCAGGTAGCCAGACAATTGTGCTGTGGCCTAGTTTTTTGTAGGAATAAGTTTTTCTATGGTCTGAGAAAGGAAATATTTACCACTTGATAAAAGTATGTCTTTGTCAAGTCTTCCTTCTGCTCACAAAATATAAACTAGAAAAAGAAATCAAAATATTTTACTAATGAGGTCAGTTGCCAGTAAATGATACAGTTCAGTACTAAGTCAGTTTAGGTAACTTGTAAGAAGAAGCCTGTAGAGGTTTTCTGATCAAGTTCCATTGAAGAAAATCAATTTCTAGAATATATTATTTCAACTTTTAAATACTGACAGAGGACAGCCAATTGTGGGGAAAGAAGAAACCTGCTGTGTAAAGGTGTTCTACCTGCTTCTGTAATGTGTCACAATAGAAAAATGACCTCCTGGGATTGGAAGTTGAGTTTGTGATGAAAAACTGCCTTTTCTCCTGTCTGTTTGATGATTTATATTGCTGTTTTGAAATATTGTAATCATTCACTTTTGTCTTGTGAATTAGGAAGTGCATTTTAGAGTGGTAAAAGTAATTGCAGAACAATGGAAAACTGCACAAAAATGTAATCATACACAGGGATGGTTCAGCCACTTGTTCTGTGTACGCCGGATGTTTGCTAATGCTAAATGCCTCTTTCACTTGTCATCCCTCAGGGAACAATTAGTGTGGGAATAGATGCCACTGACCTATTTGATCGCTATGACGAGGAATATGAAGATGTGCCTGGGAGCAGCTTTCCCCAGATTGAGATAAACAAAATGCACATATCCCAGTCCATTGAGGTAAGGAGGGTGAACACTGCCATGCAAACAGGGCATGAGTGAATGAAGCACCTCGGAACACAGAACATGCTGCTCAGGGGCTCTCAATGGGATTTGGGGGGACATGGTGGCTAGCAAGGGTGGGAAGAGGCAGCTTGGGGTCAGCAGAATGGTGGGTTGGCTCCATAGCCTTAGGGCAACTGGTCTGTGAGCTGCAGTGGTCCTGCCCTCCTGCCAGCGGAGATGCTGAGTGCCCAGTTCTGACTGCACAGGGTGTGTTCAGTGGATGAAAGCAAATGGCACCCAGTCTTGAGGATGTCCATAAGGAAAAGGATGGGATGCATTTCCTCTTTCAGAGCGTTGTAGAAATTTAGTCTGCTAGAGAGATGAGAATGGTTTGCAGCTCAAGGTCAGGACTTCAAGGTGGTACATTACAGGTGTCACAAGTGTCTGGTACTGTAAGAATTATCTGACTTTTTGCCATGCTTGATGTTTGACTGCAAAACCATTTACACTCTGCAGAAGTGATTGTGTCCTTGCAGAACATGCATTAAATGTGTGAACTGGGATCAGAGTTACTGGAAACAATATATTCCTTTTTCAGGCACCCCTGACTTCCACAGATACAGCAATACTGTCTGGTAACCTTTCCACCCAGAATGGGAATGGAGGGGGATCAATTAATCTTGCACTGAGACGAGTGACATCTGCCAAAGGATGGGGAGAGGTAAGGGTACACCTGTCATGCAGTTTTATAGTCAGTCTATTACCTGGTGTTCTATTTTTTGGGGGGGAACTTTATCTTTAGTTCATCTCTCATTTTCTATGTTCTGTAAAATGTAGAAAAGGGAATTCTTAAAGGAATTTGAGACAAAGGGGGGACCAAACCTTGTTTTTTCTTATTTTTCTCCCCTCTCCATTTTGCCATGCAATTTGGACTTCACTTGTGCAGACAGAATTGTTAACTGATGTCTCTAGTCTTTCTGATTGCTCTGTCTGAAGGCACAGTGCCGTGAGCAGGCCCTTTTGGGCAGCTTGATAGTTGGCCTTTGCTTCTAAAACTGCTTTGCTTGCACAGGAAGAAGTTGTGGAGGAAATAGTTTGACCCCCCCCAGCAGATACGGTCTGAGCAGCTGGAAGGTCCCGTGTTCACCACCTACAAGCTGGGCTGTGTTTGAGGTGCTTGTGGTATAGCTGGCAGCTGCCTGTGCCTTCATTCTCACACATAAGCTCCTGCTAGCATGCTTCCTCAGCCTGGGACAGTGGGAGTCTTCCCCTTGTTTGAGATGCACAGACTGGAGGCTTTTGATTTGCATTAGGATTTTGTGAGGGAGAAGTTGTCTCCACGCTCTCTAGAGTGACCAAAGCAGGTCCCAATAGCAGTCACCTGTAGCTTTACAAAACTTTGGTTTACCCATGAGCTCCAATTCAGCAAGACACCTTTTCTTCTTCTGAATGCAAAGCTGCAGAAAAGGGAGGATACTGAAAGAGATGGCAAATGTTACTCAGATTTGTAAAACAGCTGTGATGAAAATGATGCTCGTGACATACTTTGTCACTGTTGTAAAGGATGTTTTCTTCTAACACTGTGGCACTGTGCATTCCTACAGTTGGAGTTTGGAGCTGGAGACCTTCATGGACCTCTCTTTGGGCTGAAGATATTTCGTAATCTTACACCAAGATGGTAAATATTAGAAAAATGGCCTAGTGGTTAATATTCCACAATAAGAAACTAAATTACTTGAATTCTCTTCCACATTTTTAATTCATTTTCTGTCCTACAAAATAAGGTATTTTTACTTCAGATTTGAGGTCATACTCGTGTTGTCAAAATGCCTGCATTCTTTCTCGATGTTGGTGCCCTCCCTTTTCAAATTTCCAGTTTAAGGAAGGTCTGTGTTCCACATCCTTAGATTTGTACTTTATCTTCTCATGATTCATCATACTTGAGGCAGTATCTCCAATCAGAGCAACAGAAGTTTGCTCTGGGAGCAGAACAGAAAATGGGGAGTTTTTCTGAGGCTTCCACGTGTGAGAGGGAGTTTCTGACAGCAAAACAGGAGATGATGTGTCATATTTTAGGGAAATAATGCTAAATTTGCCACTAGTGTCATGTCTGTTCACAAATGAGTAGAGGTCTCAGGTTGTGAAGGGGAATACAAAGTAATGCCTGTGATTGGAGCCACATGTCAGAACTCATCATAGGAGCTCGTGTAGGTTCTCTCTGTTGACATTTTTGAATTTAGTGAATCTGCCATTCCTCAGAGGTTGTTCGAGATTCTTGATTCCCCGGAGAGTGCTTTAGCACTGGTTTTTAGAGCTGATGCTCAAGGATTATTTAATAGCAGGGCTGCTCTGTGCCAGCAGCCCAATGTGCTGTTCTACAAAGACCAGGATGTTATCTGCACAGGGCAGGAAGGGGAAGGCTGGGTGCCTGGGCAGCATCATACACAGACAATAAACCAGGTCCTGCCTGCTCTTCTGGGTGCTGCTGTGCTCAGGGCAGTCTGAGTTAGTTTGAACTTTTCCCTGAAAGCCTCGAGCCTCATGCTTTTTGCAAGATGGTCTTTGGGCATTCAGTAAAGTTCCTGGGCGAGAAGGACTCTGAGGCCACTTGGGAGCCTATGTTTTTTCACTGATGAGTTTTTCCTCATTTCTCTAGTTTCATCACCACAAACTGTGCCCTGCAGTTCTCGTCCCGCGGGGTCCGTCCCGGCCTCACCACGGTCCTGGCCCGCAACCTGGACAAGAACACGATGGGCTACTTGCAGTGGCGGTGGGGCATCCAGTCAGCCATGAACACCAGTATTGTCCGGGACACCAAAACCAGCCACTTCACTGTGGCAATGCAGGTGAGAGGCGGGACAGTGATGCTGCCCCATGGAAAAGAGCGGCCTCACCTTCCTATCCCAGCAGTGTTTTGCCTTAGGGTTAGAAGTTTAGGAAGCGTTGCTGTATCTCATGTTAGACCTAATATAGGTTACCATCTTTTTGGCTGAGCACAGCTCTTGGCATTGTTGTAGGTGACGTGGGTCAGCTTAGAGTAGGGTCAGAGCAACACAGACTTCAGAGGTTGTAAGTGGCAAGCACTGCTTTGCATTCTGTGCTTCAAGGTTGAGAAAGGATATTGGGGGCAGCAGTGGTCGAGGGTACATTTTGATAAATTTGTGCCTCTTGTGTTTCAGCTGGGTATCCCTCATTCTTTCATGATGGTCAGTTACCAGCATAAGTTTCAGGATGAGGATCAAACACGAGTGAAAGGTTCTCTCAAGTAAGTGCTCAAGAGGGAATTCGCATTGCTCACAGCCTGAGGACTCTGTTCTCTCCTGCTGCTGTAGGCCTCCAGGTTCCACACAAACCAAATGCTTCTGTGGCCTTTGGGAGCCTGCTTTTTACTCTTTAAATCTGGTAAAGGCTGAAGTGAATGTCTTGGAGCCTTGGCCCTCTGTGCCTCTGTGGTTAAGTGCAAGTTCTAAATACTTGTGTATTATATCTCTATATCATCCCCAATAAGAAAGCCAGAAGTTCTTGTTTACTACTTAGCAAGCTGGAAGGTCTAATCTCACCTTGGAGATACACTGTGAATCTTCCAGAGGCCAACATCTGCTGCAAACAGATGCATTTTCATGCTTTACTTGTTTGGGAATTATGGGATTCAGTAAAGGGAAATTCAAGTGTCTTCTCTGTCTTAACAGTTCTTGGTTCTCTCATTCTAGGGTGGGTTTCTTTGGGACCATAGTGGAGTATGGAGCAGAGAGGAAGATTTCCAGACACAGTGTTTTAGGAGCCACTGTCAGCGTTGGTGTTCCTCAAGGAGTGTCCTTGAAAATCAAGTCAGTTCAAGATCTCAACTCTTTATTGCAGAGGCTGACCATAACCTCCATGATTCTATTTCCAGTATTCAGGTGGGAAGGTCCCAGTCCCAGGTCAATACAGGTGTACTGATACATCGCTGGGAGAGGGTGCAGCTGCCCTCAGCTCTAATGCAAGCTGTAAGCCCATCGTAAGCAGTGGGTGCCTTCCACTGGTGTGACTCACAGACTGAGCCACCTCTGCATGTGTGTGTTTGTGTGTGTGTGTGTTTGTGTGTGTGTGTGTTTGTGTGTGTGTGTGTTTGTGTGTGTGTGTGTGTGCGCATCAGAATATTCTGAAATACAGCTTAAAGTGAGATTTGGAGCACTCTGGTAAGTGCATGAAAGATTTCTGAAAATATTAGTAGAGATGGATTCCATGTGTATTATGCTGAATACAAGTGAATGCTTGAATTAGGAAATTACCATTACCTAATGCAGGTGATTGTACCATTTACAAGGTGCAGTTCACAGAGGGATAGAGCTCATTAAGGGTACCAGTGCTGTGGTGCACTTGAATTGAGGTCATCTATAGGTGGGGTGTGAAACTGCTGAAGGGCCTGAAGAATTCAGGCCCAAGGAAATTCATGTTTTCTGAAATAAATATTGTTACAGACATCAGAAAAATATTCATGCACATCTGCCCTGAAGGCCCACGCCAGTGTTATGAACACAGGCCTTCTCTGGAAGCATTTTCTCTTCTTTCATGAGTATGTTCATCCTTTTTTCTGTTGAAAATAATGACCAAGCAAATTCTCCTAAGATTAAAAAAAGAACTTTAGAATGGTCAGGTACTATCACGAGCTGCTACTTCAAAGTCTGGCTCTGGATGGTGTCAGCTGCCTTTCCTGCCTTGGCTTTTTCAGTTTATCAGGCTTTCACCTTTTTGAGTTCCTCATTCATCTCCCCTTGGTTCATCAGCACACACTGCTGCTAAGTGTGCTTCATCAAGCACATCCAGCTCTGCTTTTCCTCTTACCGGCCCTCTGCTCTTCTTTGTTGCAGGCTGAATAGAGCCAGCCAGACCTACTTCTTCCCTATCCATCTGACAGATCAGCTGCTTCCCAGCGCTGTGTTCTATGCCACCGTGGGACCTCTCGTTATCTACTTTGCCATGCACAGGCTGGTCATCAAACCCTACCTCAGGGCACAGAAGGAGAGGTGAGCTTGCACATTCCTGAGGAAGTCTCACTTGGGCTCATTTGTGTGAGGTTGTGGGTCAGTTGTAATTGGGGTGGGTAAGCAGACCCTGCCAGTTTCTGCCTGAATCCCAGCCATGTATTCCTGATGACATGTTGTCTTCCCTCTGCTAGAGAGCTGGAGAAGCAGCGGGAGAGCACAGCCAGCGACATCCTACAGAAGAAGCAGGAGGCTGAAGCTGCAGTGAGTCTTTCTTGTAACTCGGTCCTCTTAGAAAAAGGAAACTCTTTTCACTCAGGACCATTCTGTTTTGGCCACAGTGTCTGACCCTGCGTGATTTTGCTCTGCCATTTGTGTTGTGACAGGTCCGGTTAATGCAGGAGTCAGTCCGAAGGATAATTGAAGCAGAGGAAGCCAGAATGGGTAAAAATTACGATATTATTTATTTGTTCTATAAATTTGGAGAGAAGGAGCAATGCAAAGGCGTTGTTTCTTCATTCCCACTCCTGATTAAGCGCAGCATAGTTGCTGCTGCATGTGTAGTGGGGGCCCCATTATGACCCAGCTCCAGCTGCCTGAGCTTAGAAGGGATCACAGGATATTATCTTGGGACATGGTTTGAAATGGATCAACAGACTGAAGACAACAGTCTGGAATCACCTCTCCCCCAGACAGAGGTATGTGTATAAATAGGTGCAGAAGTTGTAGTGTGAAGTTCAGCTTTCACTGATTTCTCCCTTAAATGATTTGCTCCTGTATCGTAGTGTGAATCTGATCTCTGATGGTTACTAGCAATTTTCCACACAATGTTCCAAAGTGAACTGAAACCTACTGGGACTGTCACATCAGTGTGGCACCAAGGTCCTGTCACTCCATTCTAGTGCTGAAGGTTGCTAACAAACACCCAAGTAAAAGTGTTGTACATTGTTGGGAAGTGTGGGTCCAGGTCAGGAGGATTAAATCTCACTAAAAGCAAGAGAAAATGCTGGGATGGTCTTTTTTGTTAGTGGAAGCCTTCCATCACAGTTGTGATTTCCTGGGAAATGCAGGTCTGATTGTAGTGAACGCCTGGTATGGGAAGTTTGTTAATGACAACAGCAGGAAGAATGAGAAGGTGAAGGTTATAGATGTGACTGTGCCTCTGCAGTGCTTGGTCAAGGATTCTAAACTCATCCTTACAGAGGCCTCCAAGGTACGTAGCTGTTCTGTCAAAGCCTCTGTTCATAGACTCAAAATGTGTGGCCCACAATTTCACTTGAACCATGCGGTCTCCTGCCTGGGGATCTCTCCAGTGGCTCTGGATGAATTCACAGATGCCTTTTACATACCAAGCATTACAAACTTCCAGGAACTTCTGTTTCTCAGGGCTTTTCCAGTGCCGGTGTCTGCATTGTGAGACAGTGGGTGTTACAGACCTTGAGGCTGTACACCAGAAACTTCCCAACCCCCTGGTTTACTTTTATGCACCGAAAACTTGTGGAGGTGATTCCCTAGTGTCTCACCTTGCTGGCAGCAAAACTCTTTTTTTTGTTTTTTTTTATGATACCTTGTCCTGGCACTGATAAATGTTTTTGGCCAGCTGAGGAGCTGTGAAAGTCTATTCCCTGATGCTCAGTCTATCCTTCTCTGGTTCAAGGCTGGGCTACCAGGCTTCTATGACCCCTGCGTGGGTGAGGAGAAGAGTTTGAAAGTGCTTTATCAGTTCCGAGGAGTTCTGCACCAAGTGATGTCAGCTGACAATGAGGCCCTTAGGATACCAAAGCAATGTAAGTAGCACAGACTGCCCAGCGTCTTCCTGGGGGAATCAGTAATGAACTACTTCAACTCTGTGGTGAAGCGCACAGAACTGGGGTTCAGAACTGGGGTTACTGGAATGGACTGACCGTGATTTGACTCTGGAGTAAGACCTGAAAGAAGTCAGCAGCAGCTCCGCAGCTGTTTGTACCAGCTAGTATGTAGTGCTAACTGGGGCTGAAAGCAGAGGCCTCCCGCAGGTGCTAGTGTCCTTCTGTGCAATTCACAGCACTGGGTGGCCATTTGGGGACTGAATTTAATGTATGGAGACCTGAGTCAGATTTCTTCCTTGTCCCCGTTTATCTTACCTGCCAAAATATTTTCCCTGCTGGAATAGCTGTCTATGAAACTAGTATCTGCTTGTGACAATTTTTACTGCCGCCCCTGTGGGTCTGGTGGGTTGGCTCAAGGGCACAGGCCTTTGTTTGCCCTAGACCAGCTCCCTGCCCAGCGTGAGCAGCACGTCCAACTGACAGAGCTTCCAGAAGTGCATTGGAGGCATATTTGAGTTGTGTCTAATTAGCGGCCAGAAATGTTCCTGCCTGTCCTTGGTACAGTGGCGGACTCCAGCATGTGTCCATTCCTTGTTCTCCCCAACAGCTCACAGGATCGATGCCGATGGCTAATCCGGGGAACACGCATCTCTCACGGTACCTGGGTCAATGGAAACTGCAAAACCTCCCCTGGACGCTGCGTGTTTGAACAGAGACACTTTTATTTTTACTGTCTGTATAGCAGGCGGTGTCCTGCTGGTTCTATTAGGGACAAAAGGACAGACCCTGCTGCTCCAGGCGGCTCCCAGGCAATATCTGAGTTGTGGCTCGGTACCCAATAAAGCAGCGTGACTCTGAGTGCACAGTGCTTTCTGCCGAGGGGCTGAGCAGGCATCCTGCTCCCAGCTGGCCACGGCCCATTCGTGCACTCACACCTCTCTGCTGGTGCTCAGCAGGGATGAAGACCTGTTTTTCTCACTTCTCCACGTTCTTCCTGAGGTAGGTAACACCTTCTCCTTCTCATGAGGGGAATTTCAGTTGTCTGACCATCTCCTGGAAGTCCCCTCTGCAAATACTTTTGGAGAGAGGTCAGTAATTGTTTCAATCTCAAATCTGTGTTTGAAATGCACTTGTTAAGAAAAATATGTGCTTAAGTATGAATGAATTTGCCTTTTGAAGTAACATGGACCTCTTCAGCACCAATCTCTCCAGCTGCTCATTTCCAACACTGGTCTTCCAGACAAGGACACGGTGTATCATAGTTTTATTAATTCTTCTGCCACCCACAACCATGTATTGTCAAGGATTTCCAGGAAAGAGGAAAGCAGGTGAGGGAAAAGAACAGCAATTAATTTCATTTGATTCTGATGCTGCAACTATCTCTTCACATCTAATTTATTTCTAGCAAAAATAAATGTAGTTCATAAAGTAAACCATACCAAAGTGAGGAGAAAGGCCAAATGGATAAAGAGCTGAAAATGTAACCCTCATCTGCCCTTTCTGAAAAGCAGCTGTTACGGCATAGATCCATTGGCTTTATCTTGCCTAGAAGCCCTGCCAGGGGTTTCCAGCAGAAGGGCAGTCCTGGGCTGTAGGCACAGCAGCTGGAAACAGCACCTGGTAGAATCTTCTACACACTGGGTACATCAGCACATCTGAAGCTTTTGCAGAGAGAAAAGGAATCATGGTGGCTGTTCCTTGGTCATAGTTTTGCTCTGGCTAAGTCTAGACCAGCCTTCATTGCTCATGGGTGAGAGCAAAGGAAAAAACACCCATGTTTTGGCAGTGCAGTTGCTTTTGACAACTCCTGCCATAACTGCTTCCCTGACATGGACCTGGCTCCTGTTTTGGGCAGCTGTGGTTCTCTGTGCTCAGGTCACTGCACCGAGAGAATGAGATTTCCGAAAGAAATGCTTTGCCCTGAAAAAAAACAAGTTCATATTATGAAGGGTGTTCATTTGTTTTTATTAAAACCAAAACTTCTCAGTTGTGACCAGTTCCTGGTGCAGGGCTTTATTTGACTTATGGCCAGCATTTTGTTGATCTGAAATGAAATATAAAATGTGCAATAAATTATATTCAGCTTAAAAGCAGCTCCCATTCCCTTTGCATCTGTAGGAAGTTCCTGAGCTGAAACTCCTTGAAAGCAAGGGTTGCAGGTTTTGTAAATGTAACAGCACTCCATCCCATCCAGCTTATTGACCAGTGCTGGGTGGGACTGGGCAGAAATCTTAACTCTCCTCCAGTTCCTTTTTGATGTCACTGTGTGAGGTGTATGGTCAGAAGTGAGGAGCCAGCCTGTAGAGACTAGGACATGGCACAAGTGCATCCTTGAGACCCAAACACTTGGTCAGTCTCCCCAGCCCCCTCCTTTCTTCCTTGTTTCCTGTCAGTGCCAAGTTTTGCCAAAACTCTTAAGAACAGCCCCAATGCAGAACCACAGCCTTCACCACCGTATTCTTGCTGTGAGCAGCTGCCATTTTACAGCCACAACTCCCCTGGGACTTCTTTTTATGACTCTCTATAATTCAAAATTATCAACAGAATTAAAATAGAAGCTCTAAGCAAGCAGAGCTGAGCTTCCAGCCTAGCTTCCAGTGTGACCTAGTGCCATTTCCAAAAGGCTGAGCCACCTTTTCAGTTTGCCATGATGTTCAGGATGCTGCTTTGATGGCAGCTGGCCGAGCAGCAGTGCCTGCAGGGTTGTGGGCACATACACGAGCTGCAGGGTGGAACCAAGGCTCCGGCAGCTCTTAAGTGGTTTGGAGTCCTCAGTGCTGCCTGGTGGTGGAGAGGGAGGGAGAGAGCTCTCTCAACACAGCTCCCAGAGGGTTCACAGGGGCTTGGTTTGGGTCTGGCCAAGCCTCCAGTCCTTGCAAGGGAGTACAGTGCTGCGCCAGGGCTGTTTCTGAAGCTGCAGGGACCTGCTGCCAGGACTGTGCACTCCAACACCATTGGTATCCTGGCCTGAGCCCTGTTCCCCAGCTCAGTCATTGCACCCTTCAGCAGGCCCCTGGCAGAAGCCCAGCACAGTATCCCTCCTGCCTTCAGCCACTCTAGGCAGTGCCTGCCTCCCAACCTTCCAGCCCAGCCACAGGGTTCCATCACCATGTCCCACACTCTCAGCAGAGCCTAACAAGGATCAGCTGCTCCACAGAAAGGTGGGGATACCTGCCAGCTCTTCCTTTCCCCACCTGAATGCATTGTTTTGGGAAGAGCACTTCAAGTGTCAAGTCATCCTGCTGCCTGGCACAACAGCTCACAAACCAATAAATCATAACAGCAGACTCCTGAGTTTGGAATATAACAAACTCATTGTTCATTTGTCTCACACTTAAGAAAAAAAACATGGTTCATTAAAAGTTTTAATGAAAAAATAAAGTTCTGAATTAAACTATAATTATACATGGCTGAAAGTGATGAACTAAAAGAATGGAGATGTTACTTTTTTATTTCTCGCTGTTGACACTGTAATGTGCTGGACACCATCCACTGGGATAAATCTGAAAAGGGGACAGAACAAGAATCAGTCACATTGATTAGTGTTGAACCTCTGTGAAAAAAAGCCAGTTCACTTGACAGTGCACCATTTCTCCCATAAAAGCTTCAGGATCACAGTCCATGGAGGTCCAGTTGAACTGCAGACACACTGTAAACACAAGAGATACCAATTTCTGACCAGGTCCAATTCCAGCGCAGTTGTGGCCGGGATCTTCCAAAGCATTTCTGGGGAAATGGCAGCACTGGGGAACTTTGGTTATTCTTCTGGCTGCAAAGGACAGTCAGGCAGCCGTCGGGGGCGAGTCTTTGGCAAACTCCTTGGTGGTTCCACATAGCTTCTGAAGGCAGCACAGTCATGGTTGAGAGATTTCATAGAAGCTGGTTTTCTGAAACCAGTCAGCTGTTACAGCTTGGTGGCACGAGATTTTTAAGAACCAGGAGAGAACAGCTGCATGTTGTGTACTTCTGTCGCCCTGCCCCACACCATGGAGCCCCAGGGCCTCGTGGTACTGGGCTGCCTGAGGCTTTGGCAGCCCTGGGGCTGATGTCTGAAGGAGGGCACTTGACCCTGTGTGCTAGCAAGACCCTCAGTCATCACCAGGATGCATCTCCCAGTGACCCAGTCCTCAGACAGGGCAGTGCTCCAATGCTGTGTGA
The DNA here is from genome assembly GCA_013397295.1 of Polioptila caerulea. Lineage (NCBI taxonomy): Eukaryota > Metazoa > Chordata > Aves > Passeriformes > Certhiidae > Polioptila > Polioptila caerulea. The sequence goes on from VYXF01012584.1 coordinate 425,319, forward strand.
CTGCAGAACTCATGGGGACATGTTCCTGCTGGCACAGCTGGTCTGGCTGCAGCCACTGTGCCAGCCAGTGCTTCTCTGAGCCTCTTACTGGACAGAGCATACACTGTTCTTCAGGCGTAACTTCAGAGAAACACCTCGAAACATCAACCCGATTGGTGTGATCCATGTGAATCTGTCTGGCCATTGAGGAACACTGCCACCATCTCCCTGGCCTTGTGTATGAGCTGTGACTTCCCACCATGGTCCTGAAGGGATTTCCCATGGGCTAAGGCCCAGGAGGTCCTGTCTGCAGTGCTGGCTCAGTGTTCTCCTGTCCACTCTGCACCAGACAGATCCTCATGGCACTTCATCCTGTAGCTTCATTTGCTTTGATCTGTGTCATTGCTACCAATAGAATAAAGATTCTGGCTTTTTGGTTACAGTCTAGTTTCAAAAAACAAACAGCAAAAGCAAAAATCAACTCAGCTATCATACTTGGATGGTCATGACCAAATTCCAAACCAGACCTGCCAGATTCTACATTTCCTTTGGCCCCTTTTACAGCCCATGTTTGAATTCTGGGCTGAGAAAAGGGAGAGTCATCTTAAAACAGCACCATAGAGGTTAATGAAGGGACAGGAAATGGAGCAGTTTTCCCCCCATACACACATTTGAGCTGATCATGCAAATAAATCACGAAAAAATCACTGTAAGAGACCTTCTAGGAAGGAATCTGATGTCGCTGATCCCCCATGCTGCCAGTCCAGGTAAAGGACTACTCCTTCCTGCCAGGGTGCTGCCCCTTGGCACAGGAGGAGCCCCAAGTCTCGTTTGCACTTGGATGATGCCAAATGACAGAACTCCCCTATGCTCAGGCCCATGGAAGCAGCAGCAGATCGCACAGAGGCCAGTAGCACTGAGGCTGACTCCTATGGAGCCTTAGGGTATCTAAGAAAGATAGATCTATACGGACAAATGGGCAGGTATAATATCACACTGAATTTAAAACACAGGGCCATTTACTTTTCAGACTCTTGACACAGATTTCCTCCTCCTCCCCTCCCTCTTTGGAAGGAGGAGGAGTTTTCGCACAGAGAAGATTTGCAGTTTCCCAATGGGATGAGAAAACCTACTTGGCAAAGGTATTGTACATCACCCAGTCATCATAACCAGACAAAACTCCACTGAGCTCAGAGAGCTTCTTCTGTCCCTCGAGACAGTCTCTTGCCACAGTTCTGCCCAGTCGGCCACTCCCAGCTCCAGCTGCCCGCGGCTCAGCAATTCCTCATTCCTGGGCCACAGGCTGGCTGGGCAGCCCTCCCGCCTGAGCAGCAGCAGTCCAGGGGAGCCCTCCCCAGCCTCCCGGCCGGCACCCACGGCTCACCCACCCACACAGCACACCAGCACGTGCCTCCCCCTTAGTCCAGAAAGCGCCTGCGCGAGCCCGTCCGGGAGCGGTTCGAACGGCGAATGTCAAACTTGGAGTCCCGGCACTTCTGGCAGATGTAGATCTCTGGGACGTTTGACTTGCGGATTTTGGCGCAGGAGAGGTGGATCCAGGTGTGGCACTCGTTGCACTCAATCATCGGCCGCCCAGCGAAAGGCTTCATGCAGAAGCAAGTGACCAGGTCCCACGAGTCGTCATCTGCAAAGACAAATGTCAAAGATACATTTTTAGCAGCTGACACCTCTCACACCAGGAATTTTTTTTCCTTTCACGCTGCATTAACTACCTGGGTTTCAAAGACAGGCACTTTGCTGCTTTTTCCAGGTCTCTCTTGCACAGGAAGAGACTCTCAGCAGTACACAGGAGGCCGTAATCGAGGAGAGGAGAACCAGCTGCTTCTATAAAGTTGCAGCTTTTCACTCAGTTTATTGCAGAAAGAGCCAACCCACCTCCCTCTTCCCAAAAATCCAACTGCTCCTGAATTCCACCCAGGCAGTGCTCCTTGGCATTATCCGCAGGCTACAAGTAAAGTACCACTACTTCCACCTGGCTAATCTCTTGGACAGCCAGGCCACCTACCTGAATCCACCATGATGTCCTCGTCATCACCAGTGCCGTCCTCATCCCGAAAAACCACCTGCTTGCCCTGCCGAATGACCGTTCGTTTGCCCACGCTCTGGATCTCCACCGTCTGCTCGGCCGTCACAGCAGGGTAGGAGACACTGGATGGAGTGTCAGAGTCCCACACCGAGCAGTGCTCAGTCACAGACTGAGGGTCACCCTCTGATGAGGGGCTCATTGGCGTCTCTGCGTAGGAGTCCTCTGCCTCCAGATCCAACAGCTTCTCCTCATAGTCCTCCTCTGTAGACACCTCTGTTTCTCTCCTTTTCAGCTTTTTCTTCTTCCTGATCTTATCAATTTGCTTTCGCTCTGGCAGGAAGCTGCTGGCTTTTGCCCGCTGGAACAGGGAACCGTATGGTTTTGCTCGCTTAAGCTGACTAAAGTTCTTTCTGTTCTTGGCGGGCAAGGAGACAGAGGAGGGGGTGTCATTGAAGCGGGGATCCCAGCTATCACTGTCAATCGTGCCTCCAGTGCTGTTGGGAGGGCTGGGGCTGTTCCTTAGCGGTGTTTCCTGGAACACATTAAAGAAGCAGGTAACGGTTTGACTTGGAGCAGACTCACATGCAGTACAAGGCACAGCCCCCTGTCCCCCAGGGCACTCTGCCCCATCCCTGAGGTGCTGTCCTCTGTTCCCTGAAGCACTGTGCCCTGTCCTCGAGGTGCTGAGCCCTTTACCCTGGGTACTGACCCATGTCCCACGAGCACCTGTGCCCTGTCCCCAAGGCCCCATGCTCTGTTGCTCACGGTGCTGTGCCCTGTCCCCCAGTGCNCAGGAGCGATCCCGGACCCGCCGTTTTTCCCCCCGCCCACGCCGGGCCCCCCCCGCCCCGTCTCCAGAGCCTCCAACCGCCACGGTTCCCCTTTTGTTCAGGCCCGAAGCGGGACCGTGACCGCTGGAGCGGCCGGTCTGACAGATCAGCCCGGTACCCCCCCGTGCGCCCCCGGGGCCCCCAGGGCTCCCCAGTGCCACTCACCTCCTGCGGGTACGGGATGTAGCCGGCGTAAGCCAAGACGAAGGTGCAGAACTTATTGAAGTCCTCCACGGTGCGGTGCCGCCGGGAGCCGGGGGAGAAGTCCTGCGGGAGG
>VYXF01012584.1:431571-442485 GCA_013397295.1 Polioptila caerulea
CTCTGGAGTGCAAAATTCCATTAACTGTGGTAAAATCTCCTCATAAATCTCTGATCTGGAGGTGATTAAAGCAAGGGGCTGTTTGCTACTAAAGACACCGGGCCAGGAAAACAAACAGCTGGGAGCACATCTGGAGCATGGCTGCGTTTGCAGCAGGCACTGCGGGGTCTGAGCGCCCTGCGGGCCGAGCGGAGCCTGCTGGACGTGACGGTGGTGGCCGGCGGGCGAGAGTTCGGGGCTCACCGCGCCGTTCTGGCTGCTGCCTCGGGATACTTCCGCGCCATGTTCGGCGGGGCACTGCGCGAGTCGCGGGCTGAGCGTGTTCGGCTGCACGGCGTCGAGCCTGAGTGCCTGGGACGGCTGCTCGACTTCGCCTACACGGGCCGCGTGGGGCGGCTGGGCCCCGACATCGCCGAGCGCCTGCTGCGCGCCGCCGACCTGCTACAGTTCCCCGCTGTCAAGGAAGCCTGCGGTGCCTGGCTGGCGCGGCAGCTGGAGCCCGCCAACGCCCTGGACATGCAGGACTTCGCGGAGGCCTTCGCCTGCCCGGAGCTGGCGGCTGCTGCCCACCGCTTCGTGCTGCGGCATGTGGGTGAGCTGGGCGCCCAGCTGGAGCGGCTGCCGCTGCCACGCCTCCTCTCCTATTTGCGGGACGACGGGCTCTGCATCCCTAAGGAGGAGGCTGCCTTTCAGCTGGCACTGCGCTGGGTGCGTGCTGACCCTGCCACCCGTGCCCCGCTGCTGCCACAGCTCCTGGCCCACGTCCGCCTCCCCTTTGTGCGCCGCTTCTACCTGCTGGCCCACGTGGAGAGCGAGCCGCTGGTGGCCCGCTGCCCTCCCTGCCTGCGCCTCCTGCGTGAGGCCCGCGACTTCCAGGCTGCCCGCCTCGACCGCCATGACCGGGGGCCCTGTGCCCGAATGCGCCCCCGGCCCTCCACTGGCCTCGCCGAGATCCTTGTCCTCGTTGGTGGCTGCGACCGTGACTGCGATGAGCTTGTCACCGTTGACTGCTACAACCCACGCACTGGCCACTGGCGTTACCTGGCCGAGTTCCCTGATCACCTGGGAGGGGGCTACAGTGTTGCTGCACTGGGCAACGACATCTATGTCACTGGTAAGGCATACAGGGAATGAGGGGAAGCACCATGGCAGAGGGTTCTGTTGAAAATATGTAGGTTGTAGGAGCAACTTGGCTTTTCCTGGGTAGCAGAGAGTTTGGGACTTGGCTTGGGCGCCTACAGCCTGCCAACAAGCATGGAGACTCCTGGAGTTGGTGCTGGATTTAGCAGCTGGTCTCAATCCAGGAGCTATTTTGTCATGACTAATGCTGTTGAGCGTGCTGGCAGAAGTCACAGATCTTGTAGTCAGAAGTTTTCAACCGTCACTGAGGACAGGGGTGATGTAAGAAGGTTTTGAGTTTCTCTCTTTGAAGAAGGTGTTCAGGTTCAGAGCCCCCTGAATCACAAGCTAGGTGCATGCTTGAGGCAGAAGCATGTTCGAAAGCCCCAGGTTCCTTCGCCAGCCCCTGTGAGTCACAGTACCTTCCCCTGCACAAATCCTGCCTCCTTGCTAGGGCTACAATTACTTCTGTCAAGGTGACACCGATATGTAAATTTGGCTGTTAAGCTGCATGCAGATGCCTCCTTTGAACTACATCTCTGTGACAGCTGTAACAAGCTGAGACCCAGGACACCAAGTACTGTGGAACAGCGTGCCCTCGGTGTGCAGGACACATTGGCAGAGCTTTGAAGAGCAAGTCTTAATGCAGGTGAACAGAAAACTGTGTTCTCTAGTCACAAGCCAAAGACAAGGCCCTGCTTTAAGGACAGAGTTGTAAAAATGGCAGGCTACCAAATGGATGCAGCATGTTTTTACAGAAGCTCTTACATCCCATGGGAGCTTCCTGGAGTGATCTCAGGCAGGTCACTTCTGCTGGGAGCTGTGTGCAGGCTGCTGCTGGGTATCTTGGTTGTTCTGATCAGTGTGATGCAGGCAATGCTGAGAGGTTCCCAAGCTGCCAGCAGCACCACTGCCTTGGCAGCTTCTGGGCAGTGACAGAGGGGAGGGGCTGCAAAATGGGAGAGAAGTGGGAGTTAGAGGATGGAGGTAGTGAAACATGGAAGACTCATTTTGAGTCACAGCTAGATGGTAGAAATCCTCCTTGGCTTGCTGGGAATGAAACAGTGCAACACTTCTTTTCAAATACTTGCGGCTTATATGCCAACCCTAGCCCTCTCCTCCATCGCCCTCCCCTTTATGGAGCCAGGCTCTTGACACGTGTCATGCTGTGCCACAGGGGGCTCGGACGGGTCCAGGCTGTATGACTGCGTCTGGAGGTACAATTCCAGCGTGAATGAGTGGACGGAGGTGTCACCCATGCTGAAAGCCAGGGAATACCACAGCTCCACAGTCCTGGACGGGCTGCTCTACGTGGTTGCCTCCGACAGCACAGAGCGCTACGATCACACACTGGACAGCTGGGAGGCCCTGCAGCCCATGCTGTATCCCATGGACAACTGCTCCACCACCTCGTGCCGTGGGAAACTCTTTGCCATCGGCTCCCTGGCTGGCAAAGAGTCCATGGTCATGCAGTGCTATGACCCCGACAGTGACCTCTGGTCCCTTGTCAACTGCGGCCACCTGCCCCCCTGGTCCTTTGCCCCGAAGACTGTCACACTCAACGGTCTCATGTACTTCATACGGTGAGTAGTGGGAGCAATCACTTCCCTCCTTCCCCTGTCCCCATGAAGAGAGCCCACACCTTCCCTGGGAAGATGGATTTTGCAGGTGGTGGAGGGAGGACACTGGGTTGGGACAGCACAGCAGTGCTTCCCCTGATGGTGCAGGGACATCTTTCCTTGTGTTGGTGGGCCTCAAAGAGCTGCCCATAAACTTGTGTGAAAATATCTGAGTGTAACTCAGGGCTGGGGAACAGGCAGGTGTAAATCCATCTGAAGTCAGCAGCACCGCTTGGAAATTGGCTTCTTGGTTTCTTCGGCTCCTGGTTCAGCCCCCCTTGTTGCTATAAATAAGCACATAAGCTCCAAGAAAATGTTAAACTCTAGTGCAGGAGAGGACGTCTTCCGTCTCAGCAGAGATAAGAGGGCTGAAGATGAAGTGATTGGTCACTATTTTTAAGCACCTTTCCAAATTGGGACTTAATTACCCATCTGAAGCTGTCCTGGTGGCGCAAATACTTCAGTTATCCGCTTAATTAAAAATAAACGGGAAGGCATGCTAGGGCTGGAGCATTTCGTCTCCCTGTGTTGACTCTGAGCAAACAGAGACTTCTGTTATGGCCCCCAGGCACTTCTCTTTTTTTAATCTCCTCTTGGCTTTGCATAAAGTAGCAGCTTTGGCCCAAGACTTTTCATTTGATCCTTTTGGGTCCAGCCAAGTGTCTTGCTGGCAGCTGTTCTGGTCAGCTGGTTTCAGTCCATCCTGCCAGGGTGTTGCAGCTGCTCAGCTCCTTGTCACAACATGATTCTATAGAATTTCCTTTTTCTTACCCATTTTAAAATGCTGAAGATTGACACTTCAAGATTTTCAGGTCACTTTGCATCTGCAAGAATCAGTGAGATGACTGGGGTTAGGTGTTCTTCCCTCATTTCATGTGCTGCGCGTGGGCTGCTGTTCTGTATAGAGCTGTGGGATAATCTTTGGAGGGCAGAGGAGTAGGTTGCAAGTAAAAGTAGCAAACTGGTTTAATAGCTCAGGCTAAAGGCTCTGAGTGATGATCCCTCATGCTGGGACTAGTTTTATTCCTGTAAATAAAGCACAGCAGTGAAGTTCTGGTGCACTCTGCAGTCTCCCCGGAGTGAGGAGAGGAGGCCCCAGTCTGGCTGCTGGCCCTGCCTGGATCTGCCTTGCAGCATCTTGATCCCATCTGTACCAGGACTGTCTTGGAAGGACTGATGGCTCCTCTCCAGCTGCCCTGACCCTGTCCTCCACACATTCTTATATCAGCAGCGCATGTCTCTGAGTCGCAAACGTCCCTCACCTGTCACTGTCACCCTCCAAGCAGGATGGGTAGGAGAAGCCCTGGGGGATTATGCTGCCTCCCCAGCTCTTTTCTCTCCCTGCCCATCTAAATTTGGCTTTGATGAAGAACTCAAGTGGCATTTCTAGAATGCAGAAGAGTAATTTTGTGTTCTCTTCCCCAGAGATGACTCGGCTGAAGTGGATGTTTACAATCCATCAAAAAACGAATGGGATAAAATCCCTGCCATGCTTCAGGTAGGACATATTCGCATTTCCAGTATGTCTTAAGTGTTACAAATGAGTTTCATTTATGTTTGGAAAACCAGGAACTTTTTAGAATCAGAACCCCTTGCGTTGGAGCTGGTTTAAGTGTGTTGGAGTCACTGGGAAGACAGTCATAGATGTGGTGGCATGTCTGGGTGTGCAGCCTAGCATGTGAGATGTGTGAGCAGCAATGGTTCAGAGCCCAGCCTGCCACTGGCAGGCATGAAGCTCCGTCCAAGGAACAGCTCCCAGATCCCACCAACCCCCTTGATCAGCTGCTGGATCAGGCAAACACCCCCTGATCACAGTGCGTATTTATTGTTACGTTACAGGTTCATGTTGGGGGGAGTGTGGCTGTACTCGGCGGGAAGCTCTATGTCTCAGGGGGCTACGATAACACATTTGAACTCTCGGACGTCCTGGAAGCCTATGACCCCGAGACACGAACGTGGAGCATCGTGGGTCAGCTCCCTGAGCCCATCTTCTGGCACGGCAGCGTCAGCATATTTCGGCAGTTCATGCCAGAAACCACACAGGAGGATGACAGCATCACGCTGGACAACACCATCAGCTTGAGCCGGCAGAACCAAAACCTCCACCACCAGAACCTCAACGAGCTGCCTTAGCACAGGAAGCATATTGACAGAGTCCCTCATCTGGAACCTGGGCTGCTTTGGGAGAAGGCTGAGGCAAACCAGTGCTTGGAAACAAAACCATACTGATCACAGAGGGAGCAAGAACTCTGGCTGTTGGATGTGATGCTGTGGGCCTGCAGGCAGTGAGGCTTCCACTGCTTCCCTCGGTCCTTGAGGGCTGGAGACAGCACCATGCTGCCCACAGGGACCCAAGAGCTGATCCCTGGGGAAAGCGCTCGTGGTGAACTGCACCACAGCACCGCTGCTTATGGCTTGTGACCGGACACCTTTCACTGGGAGCTCCTTCACCCTGTAACACTTCGTTTGCCACCAAACTCCTTCCTTCAGTTTCTGTCTTGGGAGGGGTCTGTCTGGTAGAGCAGTGGTCTGGACACCCCCCGTATTCTGTGCCTCAGAGAGAGACAAGCTTCCTGCACACGTGTTGGCATTGAAAGGTAGTTACTTTAGGATTTTTTTTCTTCTTTTTATTTGGGATTTGCAGTTTTATTTTGACCTGTGTAAGATTTGCCTTTATACTTGCCCAAGTGCCCTGGCCAGGTGAGCTCTGTTTATCTACCTTGGCTGAAGAGCAGCTGTGTGCAGTTTACTTGTGGAATGTTTCTGGAAGAAGCAAATGTCTGAACCTCCAGCATGGCTCCCTGAGAGCAAGTGCTGCACTTCACTTGAAGTGTGGCAGAAGCTTAGATGTGGCTGGATGCATTTGCTTTTTTGGTCTTTTAATTTTAGTGAATAGAGGAAAAATTTACATTTAAACTGAATTCAGAGATGGAAATCCCCGGTACTCAATCTCTCTTCTCCAGGCTTGCCCCTGGATGGAGGAGCATCCGAGCCCCATTTCCACAACATCAGTGTCTTCAGAGCTTTACAGAAACGTGTTTTGCCCCAATACTCTCTGACACTGCTGCACCCCTGCACCCCTCAGCCACGGGGAAGCCGGGCTGTTCTGCAGCCTGGAACACTGACAAGTGCCTTGCGACTGCCGCGTGCTAGCAGGGAACGCGCAGGGCCCGGCACGGCTGCCCCTTGGTGTCAAACCCGTGGACAGGGTAGGGGGGTGCAGGAGCCCACAGTTCAGGGCAGCTGCTGCTTTTTTGGGAGCAATGGCCAATTCCCCACGGCGCCACAGCCCGAGGCATTTCTGCTGAGCTATAAATAACATACCCCGGCACACGCAGCCATGCTCGCTGGTGGACCCCCAGTCCAACCTGCTGAGCAGCTACAGATCTGTATTTATTTTTTGTAGAATTCATTGTATTGAATCCTCAAGTACAGTTGAACTCCATCCTTTGAAACAAAGGCATTTTACATTTGCAGATAATGTATTTTTATTCTCATAGTTTGTTTTTAAATTTACTTGCAGCAGTCAAGTTAAATAAAACCTGTTACACAATTCTGTTTTCTGTGAGGGCTAGAGACCTGGAGTGAGGTTTTACTGGGAATTTCTCATTCCAGATATGCTTAAACTGGAGCCTCTCTGCCACCTTGAAGAGTAGAGGGGGAAGGGGGAGATAGCATGGCTGCAACTCTGGGGTATGGGGGTACACACAGAGATCTCCCCACACCCTGGCACCACTCAGGCCATGGTTCTTGCTCTCAAAGCAACCCTGGATTGGGTTATTTGGGACAGAGTACGTCCCCATGCATGAGCACAGGAGCGCAGGCACTTTGTGGCTGCTGGAGTGTGTTTCAACTGAACTCACAGCCCAGTCCTCCCAGTGCTGAGCAGACACTGGTCATGCCCCACCTTAAATGGAGGAAAAAAAGAGCAACTGACAAAAGCTTAACAAAACAGGAGAAATAAGGCACCAGTTAAATGAAGGAGTTAAGGAATGGGCAGAGCCGCTCTCTGTGGGTGAAGGTGAGTTTTAATCACAGGCAGGGTGAGAGGGCTGGAGGAAGGGGAGGGCAGCACCAGCTCCTCGTGTCAGAAAGTGTGTCACAGTACGACACAGGGAGGTTAGTCCCTTCTCACTGCACACTGTGCATGGATGCTGCCTGGAGTGACTGTTGTGACACATTTCTTCATTTGACACTCAATCACAACATCATGGCGACTTCCTTTCCCTGCAGCCTGGGATGGGAGATTGGCAGAAAAGGAGGAGAGGGGGCTCAAAAGAACAAGTGTGGCAGAAAGTGGCTCAGCTTAATGCTTTACTGTGTTTCAGTGGAAGGGGATGGTTGGCCACACTATGTCTCACAGTCTTCAGGAATTGTTGTAGTTATAATCAGCGATTGCTCAATCACATCTGCAGGGGAGAAGTTCTCATTTGAGCAGAGTTTCTGGGCAGGGATCTCCTCAGGCAGTGGCCCATGGGCCAGCGACTCCACAATCACCTCAGCTGAGCCCGCCTCCAGCTCTGGCGGCGGCTGCAGCACCACCATCACATCCTTCTCATCCTCGATGATCAGGTTCCGCAGCTTCCGCTGTCGAGGATTATAGTTCTCCACTCGGTCATGGATCTCCATGTGGCGCCTCAAGTGAGCCTGCAAAGGAAGGGGAATGTGGAGAGACCCAGGGAGGGCTGGCTCCCCAGTGCAGCACAGGGGCCCCAGAGCCAGGGAAGGCCTCACCTGCCGTGTGAATTTGTAGCCACACTCGATGCACTCAAACTTCCTCACTCCCTTGTGCCGGCGAACGTGGACACGCAGCTGTTCTACCGCTGGGAAGGGAAACGAGAGCCTGTTGGCAGCAGCTCCATATCACAAAGGCTCACAGCAATGCCAACCCACCTATGGGAAGGAGGCAGCTCCTGCAGAGCCCCATGAGAGCTGGAGCCCCCACGATACCTTTGAATGTCTTCCCACAGATGTGGCAGAAGTGGGGCCGCCCCTCCTGGTGCCGGCTGGCGACGTGCCTCAGCAGCGGCCCCTTCTCCGTGAAGCGCTGCTCGCAAAACTCGCAGCTGAAGGGCCGCTCCCCGGTGTGCGTCCGGTTGTGCTTGTCCAAACTTGCTGCCGTTAACAGCGGGAGACAGGGAGAGTGGCCGGTCAGAAGCATGGCCTGTGCACCCCATCCTAGGGGCTGTCAGGCTGGGCCAGGCTGGCCAGGAAGGCAAGAGCAGCACAAGCAGTAGCTGCCTGCTCCAGCTAAGGGTCATGAGCAACACCAGCTCGATCCCCTCCAGTGCCATGAGAGCAGTGCTGGTGACAGGAACATGCTTTTCTTGCTATTAGCCTGCACTCACAAGAGCATGGCTCTGCTCCTGGGAAAGTTGCTTTCTGGAGGTCCTGGATGCTGGAGCACAGCACTTGGCATGACCTGCCACAGCCAGGGGTACCTTGTGTGCGGAAGGTCTTGCCGCAGAGGTGGCACTGGAAGGGCTTCTCGCCAGTGTGCGTGCGCAGGTGCATGTTGAGGTTGGCTTTCTGCGTGAAGGCGTGGTGGCAGAACTCACACACATAGGGCCGCTCGTTCCTGTGGGCAGGGAAATGTCACCATCATCTCTGCCTCCGCCAGCTGAACCCTTGGGCCTCAGCCCAGCACCTCTGGGAAGGGAGTGACTTTCAGCCAACCCCCAGGTCTGTGGGGCAGGGACTGCAGCCAGGAGAGCTAGGGTGACAGAGGACATGGGTCACATTGTACCTGTGCTTGGCCTTGATGTGCATCTGGAGGCCATTGCGGCTCGAGGCCCTGTGCCCACACTCCTCACACACAAACAGCTTCTCTCCGCGGTGCTTGAAGGCCTCGTGCAGGTGCAGCTCTGTCCGGGACAGAAAGCACTTGGAGCAGGTTGAGCACTGCAAGGCCACAGGAGAGGAGGGTGTTAGGGTTGGGGTACACCCACCCCAGACCCACTCACACCTGGCCTTTCCCCAGCTGCTCCAGGGACTTCCCTGTTGAAACCAAGGCAGCACCCCTATCTCAGAGACACCCAGTGGGATGGGACAGCCCAACAGAGATGAAGTGCTGGTCAGTGCTTGGATCTGTAGGCTGCTCCTGTATGCAAAAGAGCCCATTTCCAGTTGTTCTGTGCCCCACCCCCTCCCTGATAGAGCCAAACATAATGTTTCGCCATTCCTTAGGCCAGGTCCACACTCAGGATCCAAAACCCCCAGTCCCTACCGCGTGGGGCTTGGGTGCACCGTGCAGCTTTATCATGTGGCTCTGCAGGTCCTTCTTCTGCATAAACTGCTGTGAGCAGGAGGAGCACTGCAAGACAGGAGAATGGCATCAGCTTCCAGCTGCCCCCAAAGAGTGGTTTCAGAGCAAGGAGAGGACCAGTGGAGGAGTAAAATACGTATTCCTGGTACAGCCGCAGGAAGCCTTTGGCTGTGGTGCCTCCCTGGATCACATTTTGATTCAGAGATGGGGAACAACCCTCAGTGGGCTATCATGGACCAGAGAAGGGAACTGGTGCACTCAGCTGTTGATGGGCTGGGCAACCCAAGAAGGGAAAGGCTGGCTCCTGCTCCGTGCCAGTGTCCAGCAGCATAGGGATGTTGGATGCAGGCCCTGCTGACCTTGTATGGCATCTCCCCGGTGTGTGACACCATGTGCAGCCGCAGCTCCATCCGCCGCTTGAACACCTCCGGGCAGGCTGAGCATGTGAATACCTGTGAGAGACGGGGTGGCATTGGCTTCCACAGGACCCAGAGCCTGACGTGGAGCCCACAGCTCAGCCCCCTGCCCAGTACATGGCACAAACACCCAGCTACAGCATTCAGCCCACACCCACAGGAGCCAAATCTTGTACAGTGCAGAGTCCTGGTGTGCTGGAACACAAGTGAGGGCTGTGTTGTGTATCAGGCACGAGTCACAGATACAGGAGCCCTGGCTGGGGAGGTCCCAGCTATGGAACACATGCCACACGGTGCTCACAGGGGTCTGTTTGGAACTGAGCATAGGCTGGGACTAGGAAAAGACTCCAATTCCCCTCCTGCCACACGGCAGCCACACTCCAGCCCAGCAGGGTAGCTCCTGGGCGTACCTGTTCTGATCGGTTCATGCAGTTCCTAGCTTCATGTTCCAGGAGATTCTCTTTTCTAAAGTAACATTTGCCACACTTGGAACACTCAAATGGCTTCTCTCCAGTGTGTTTCCTTGGGGGATACAAATAGAGAATCCCATCACTGCCTGTCAACAGCATCTGCACAGACAGGCCCAGGAGGTCACAGGGAAGGGTGAGGTGGGTACTTCCCCCCACCTCTGCAGTGCTACTATTCACAGGTGCCCTAAAGCTGCTTTTATGCCACTTTTGTGTCCCCTCAACAGCACAGCTGTCAGTGCCTGCTGTGCTCCACAGAACACTATTTCTGCAGGGCCAAGACAAGTGAAGCAAAGCTTGAGCTCCCACTGCAGGGCCATGCCCTGCTCTCGGTGCTCCACCCGGGAGCTCTTCATAAAGCCCAGCAATGTGTCCCCCACAACCCCAGAAATTCCCCCCCCCCAGCCCGGNGAGCTCCCACTGCAGGGCCATGCCCTGCTCTCGGTGCTCCACCCGGGAGCTCTTCATAAAGCCCAGCAATGTGTCCCCCACAACCCCAGAAATTCCCCCCCCCAGCCCGGGGCAGTCTTAAAGCCCAGGAGGATTTGCCATCGCCCACCTGCGGCTAGCACAGCCCCCGAGGAGCCCCTCACATGGCCTTCCTGAGCCACAGCTCAGGACGGTCGCTGCAGCTCTAGGACGCCTTTCATTGACATATAACCCTTATAACCCTCCCCCAGGCCAGAACACCCCCAGGAGCAGAGGAGACCCTCCTTTACCACCCCGGGGGATGCCGAGGTGTTGGGACCAGCTAGCAGAAACGGGGCCGTCCTTTCCCCCCACCCCGGGGAAGGGGCCGAGCCGTGGAGGCGGCGCGTCCCCCCGCGCGCAAGGGGAAGGAGAAGCCGGAGCGTTTACCTGTTGTGAACTTTAAGGTAATATTTGCTGAGGAAGGTTTTATGACATGTGGGGCACTCGACTGGCACCCCTGTACCTTTTCTGCTCCCCGGCGCCTTTCCCGGAGCGGGGGGGCTCTTTTTGCTCCGCAGCACCTTTTTCTCGGGAAGGGGCTCGGCGTCGCCGAGATC
>VYXF01012584.1:447740-473253 GCA_013397295.1 Polioptila caerulea
GCCGCCGTGAGTGCGGGACGGGACGGGGGCGCAGGCGGGCGCCATTTCACGGGCGGTGCGGGGAGCGGCCATTTTGTGCGTGGGGCGCTGCGGAGCGGGCGGGTGCCATTTCACGGGCAGGCGCGGGGCTGAGAGTGATGGCGGCACTTGCCTCTTGCAGAGGCGCGGGTGAAGGTGATGGCACACTTCTCGCCCGACTGCGCCGTGGTGCTGCTGGAGCACCTGGACACGCCGGTGACGCGATTCCTGCTGAGCCACCCACCGCTGTCGCGGTTTTTCGAGCCCCAGGTGAGGCGGCATGGTGCCCCTTGCGCCGTCCCCGCACCGCCCATGCAGAGCCAGTGGCGGCCGCCCCTGTCAGCACTCAGGCCGTGGGCCGTGCTGAGAGCTCACCCTCTCGCCTAGAAAAAGGAAGAGTCTAGCTTCACGCCAGAGGACGCGGTCCTGGCGTCCGTGGGCATCGTGAAGTGCAGCTCCGACTGCGGGCTGCTGGTTTCGGAGAGTATGTGCCTGGCGCTGGAGGAGCTGATGCAAGCCTGCTGTGGTGAGTGCAGGCCTTTGGCAAGTTGGGGCTTTAGTAGCCTTAGAAAAAGAGTATTCATGAGGATTTTCATGAATTAAAGTTGAGAGAGTGCTCTTACTAGTGCATGCTGATTAAGAGTTGTGTTTTTCTCTGTAAAGAATGTGCATCTAGAGCCTGGGCATTGCCTAAGTTGGATCAGTGATGCCAGCATCAGTCCACTTCACGCTGCTTTTCTTTCTAGTGGAAGATGAAGGTGTTCCTGTGATGCTCGTGTGTGGCCCAAAAAACACTGGGAAATCAACATTCAACAGATACCTAATAAACCTGTTACTGAACCGGTGAGTCTTTCCATATTTTGCAAGCTTTTATGTTCTGCATGAGATTTAGGAGAAGGAGAAAAGAAGAAACAAATGTTTGACAGGTCTCAGAAGAGCCATCAGAACTGGAAGGTGCATAGTTTTTAAACACAAACAAAAATTCAGGAAAACAGGCATTCTTGTCTTGAGTGATTTCAGAAAAGTTGCCTCCTGAACGTTTCTATTGAAATACTGTTAAATTGCTGGCTTGGAAGGTGTGAGCACATTGGGCACCAAGCAGCTTGGGTTCAGTAGGGGAGTTACAATGCTTAAAAATGCACCATGAGTGTGGTTGAGGGAAGGGGAGATTTTATTCATTAATTTTAATTTTGCAGCCTGGGACAAAATCAGACTGCATTTCTGTTATGTTCAGATCATGCTGTGGTTCTTTTGGTGGATGCTAGCACACAATCTCTCTCCCTGCAGCCTTCCTGTGGTCGAGTATATGGAGTGTGACATCGGCCAGACAGAATTCACACCGCCTGGGTGTGTGTCCCTAAGCAGCGTCACGGAGCCCATTCTGGGTATGTGTTCCGCTGCTTCTGTGATTACCAGAGACCTGTTCCATTTCTGAAATGAACAGGATGTTCTAGGCAGAGACTCTGCTTCAGGGGAAGCTGCTGCCACAGCTGTCTGAGTTTCCTGGAGAGAATAAACCAAAGGGTTGTTTCCGTTTTCTTGTAGGGACATTTAAGCTCACTGAGTAACGTGGAGCTGTTCTTCTGCTAGTTTTGTCTGCTTTAAAGAGAGATGATCTAGAATAGTACATGATAAGGTGTGTCAAAGGGGATATTCTCCCTTTCAGATGTGAAAGGTCTCCTTGGGAAAATCTTTATCCATAGATAAAACTAACTTGAGAAATCCAAAGTGGATCTGCACAGATTGAGGCTGTTGTGATGAGTAGAGAAAACAGAGTCTAGGAGACTTCTAGTGTTTCTAGTCTTGCAGATTTGGGTCACTGTCTAAAAGGATGTGGCCAGGCTGGTTTGCTGTTTAACCAGTTTGTCATAGACTGTTCAAGTGTGTAAGAGGTGATTTCAAACGAAAAACCACGCCCAATTAACCAGAAACAAACAAAACTCCTAGCCTGCAGGTGACAGGCCAGTTTCCCCTACTTGCAGGCTGTGCAAGGAGGACAGTTGGCATGTGGGAGAAGCATGGGTTATTTCAGGAGAGGAGGCATGTGAGTGCTCAGGGATGGGAGTGTTTTGGTTTGACTTGGGGAAGGCACTGGATGTTCGGTGCTCTCTTTGGCAGGTCCCCCCTTCACTCACCAGCAGATGCCCCGTAAGATGGTGTATTATGGCCAGACCAGCTGTGAGCAGGACACAGAGAGGTACCTTGATGTTGTGAAATACGTGTTCAGCTGCTACAAGAAGGAAGTGCCTCTAGTCATCAACACCATGGGCTGGGTGAAAGGTAAATGGGGTCAATCTGCTCTGGAGAGGTGTGGGAGGGAGGTAACGGTGGCACAGCACCATGTGGAACAAGAACTCACAGCGCGTCTGCCCTGAGCTAACACTGGTGTCCCACCTGTCGCAGTAGTAGCAGCAGTCATGTATTTCCTGTGCTCCTGAAGGTGAAGGGCTGCTGCTCCTCATTGATATCATCCGGCTGTTGTCACCCAGCCACATTGTTCAGATGGACGTGTGTGACTGCAAGGCCATGCCCCCGCTGACGCCTGCGCATGTCCACTTCAGCGCCGGGCTGCACACCAAAGGCAAGCAGCAATCCAAGTGCAAGCAGCTGGGAGCGGGCGGCATGGAGAGCTGGAAGTACCCTGAAGGGGAGGACATGTCAGCTCCACAGCACAAGCTGCTCTATGTCCATCCAGAATTTCCTCGGGCAGGGGCGGCTGGTGAAGTGTAAGTTGGACATTGAGTATTCTGTGAGGTCCTTGGGCTGAACAGAACCACAGGTCATCCTTGACATGAGTTGGTTCTTTCAGGCGAGTGCACAGCAGCATCCTGCGTGACATGTCCATCCTGGGATACCTGGGGCACCTGCAGAGCCCAGACATTGGGGCAGTGCTCCCACTACACAGCCTGGTGCCGTATCAGGTAAAGGAGCTTTTTAGGATGGCTCGTGGGGGAGTGTGCAGAGAGCCCAGCTTGAAGTTATGGGCAATTGTGTTCCTAGTGCATAGGTTTCACAGAAGAGGGATAAACACTCTAATTTGCAGAGTGACTGTATTCAGGGTGTCTGGAAGCCAGGTTTCTGTTGAGGTGTCAGCGTGGCATGTGTGTTCTGTGTGCAGTGTTGGTGCAGAAGCTGCTTTGTGTGCCTTGCCACAGTGCCTGTGTGTCGGTGTGATGTGGGAGTGTGCAGGGTCTGTACTCGGCAGTGTCTTATCTCTGAACTCAAACTCAATCCATGTGGAGCTGATAAGCACTTTTCTTTCTCACCTCAGGTACCTTTCAATGCTGTTGCACTCAGGGTTATTCACACAGATGTTGCTCCCAGCAACATCATGTACGCAGTGAACGCCAGCTGGGTCGGGCTCTGCTGCATTCCAGAGGAAGTCCGGTGCCAGACCGATGGGCCAGTCCTGCTGACACAGACCCCAGTCTGCGACTGCCTGGGCTTCGGTGAGCGCTCCTGGAAGCATGTTTTGGCAGACAGGTTACAGATTGATGGAATTACCTACTTTTCTAAAACTGTCTGGAGAAGTGGGATGAGTGTTGTGTATTCTCTGCTGTTAAAGACTACTGCAAAGTCCTTGGACTTTGGTTAACAGGTGGTAGGAACTGTGGGGAACATCCTTGCACGGTGCCACTCAGAGCTTCTCAGAACTCCACAGTGACTCACTTTCTGGTTCATGTTCTCAAAAGCAGATTCCATGTGGCTTTTGCAAAAGTCCAGCAGTTTTCTCAGTTTCCTTGTGTGACTTAATTTTATGTTCCAGTTTGGACTTTGGTGCTCAGTCGTGTGTAGGGACATGCCTAGTGACTGAGCTTTGTGTGGCTTTTTTTAGGAATTGTCCGAGGGGTTGATATGGAGAAGAAGCTTTACCATATCCTGACACCAGTGCCTCCAGAGAATCTGAGACTAGTGAATTGTCTGCTTCTTGGGAACATCGCCATCCCTAACTGTGTTCTTGTGGGCCAGGTAGGAGCTCACGGGAAGGGTGGGAGTTGGCTGAGCTGTAGCTGGCTGGCAGGTTTTCCATTTTCTTATTCCTGAGGCTGGTGCGTGCTGGGAGATGCCTGGGCATCAGCAGATGGTTATCTCTCTGTGAAATTGTCCTTAAGCACAGAAACCTCAGGAGAACAGAATGTTTCTGCTCATGTTTCAGATGCCAAAGTGGGGTTTGGTGATTGCTGAGTCCTTCCCACCATCAGCTCTGTCTGCCTGGGGAGGGATGTGCTTCCCCCTCTGCTGAAGCTACAAGTTCTTGAAGTTGTTTCTGATTTAATTTTTCCATTTTCCAGCAAGGAATTGAGGGAGAGATCCCCTACGTCACATCCGATTACAACTACAGTATCGTGGGCTCAGGGAAACTGAGGAAGAAGAAGCAGCAGTTGAAGAGGAGGCCCTTTGAGTGTGACTACACTTGAAGCCTCAGGATGCTCAGCCAGAGTTTGTTCATGTGAGACCTCAGGTGGTTGCAGGCGCCCTGGGTGCTGCAGAGGCCCTGGACAGGTAGATGCTGCGGTGGGGCTGGTTTTGATAATGTTTTGTATGTTCAGTTTGTATTTTTGGTGTTTTGTAATAAATATCTATGGTGAACAATGGGCTGGTTTGGATCTTTTCCATGCCCAGGCTGACGCAGCCAGGGGCAGCTGCCATTGCACGCAGGCTGGTCAGGACCTCTTCCCATTGTCTGGCCCTCAGGGAGCTCTGGGTGTCAGTGATCCACAGTGCCCTGTGCAAAACTTCACTGTCCCCTGGGTTTGGGGAAGAGCCCGTGCTGGGGTTCTGGCTCTGTGGCTGACCCATGGCTCTGGGTGTCCTGCTGGTCAAGGAGAGGGCAACAAAGGAGCACCATAGGGAGTCCCTGTCCCCCTGAGTGACAAAGATGGAGCCACTCGGTGCTGCAGTGTCACAGTCCACGCTCTCTGTGTGCTGGGACTGCTTCCTACTGCCGTGTGCTGTCCCAGCTATGTATCTGGTGCTGCAGGGTGAGCTCAGTGCCCTGAGCACGGTCTGGGAGCAGCTTGGGCTGGCTTTGGTGTGTCCCCAGCTCTAAGGAACTGTGCTATGGACAGAGGCTGTAATGGGACGGGACTGGGGAGGAACTTGTCCCCCAGGTGCTGCATGGAGCACAGGTGTGTGGGCTTACCCGACCCCACCTGCTCTGCCCCACTGGGACACAAGAGGAACTTTCCTTTTCTTCCCAGACCTTTGTCAATTAGCAATTTGCTCGCAAGGGAAGCCAGTGGTGGTGGGAGTCACACAGGGGTGAGTGCCTTGGGTCAAGTTGAGGACATTTTTGGAAAAAACTGTTCTTTATGGGTACTACCAGCATGCTGGGCTCTTACTTGATCTGTGACTGCAAAAGTAACCTGAGTTCTAACAGCAGCTTCTGCAAAATGAGGCGTGGCTCTGCCTCAGGCCAGGCTGGGGAACAGTCCAGCCCTGGAGCCCCCTGAGCCCAGTGCCCATTCAAATCCCTGGGGACAGGTCTGTGGAGGAAGGAAGGATGTGGTGCAACCACCTGGGGCCAGAGCTTTTTGGCTGATGGCTGCTGTGGGTGTGAGTAATCTGCAAAACTGCTTTTATCTGGTTTGGGAAAAGATTTCCTAGAACTCCAGGAATGAGCAGCTGTAAACAAACAAGCTGGTGAGAGGTGAGGAGGGGACAGAGCTGGAGAAGAGCTGACATGGGCTGTGCAGTGTTGCAGCCTTGTAAAGAGTTAAACTTAATCCATGCCTAATTATCCCCATATGGCTGGGTCTGGCAGCAAAGGAAGAAGCTGGCCAACACTGTGGCCTGAACAGTGGCTAAAGTAAATAAAGGAGCTGTGGTGCAGCCAGGGGGAGCACCACAAGCGGGGTGAGATGGGAGTTCAGGTCATGAGGGAGTGGGTGGAAAAAGATTCAGGAAAGGTGAAATAGGCAAAGGACATGGTAGAAATACCCAACACAAAAGCACCGTGGCCAAGTATCTCCCTTGGTGTTGTCCCCACCCCCCAGCATCCACCCCACCTGGCAGGATCCCATGGTGGCTCTGTCCCTCAGAGCCAGAGGACAAGTGAGTAATTCCTGTGTGGCAAGAGCTGCAAGTGTCCGGTTTGGCACATTTTGGGGAAGGGTGGGGGGAGGTACAAGGTGCCAGTGCCTGCTGGGGCCCAGAGGTGGATGTTGCAGCCTCAGGAAAGGGGAACCTCACTGGCTTCTGGTGCTCCCTGAGGGGAAGAGGGACAATGGGGAGGCTGAGGGCTTTGGAGCATAAAACTCAGTGAAGCATCCCACCAAGAAGAGCACTGTTCTGTAATCAATGGGAAATCTATGACAGCACTTTAAATATTAAGGATGCACTAAATCAATCAGGATTAATTTTGCAATACGTTGGCATCTGTTACCTTTGCAGCAGCAATTTATGATGGAATTTCTGGCAAAGGCTGCCTAGAAGCAACAAAACTCTGAGAAGCACCTGGTGCCTCTGGGAGGAGATGCTGTGGTGAGTTTGGAGGCTGGGATGGTCTTGGCCTGTCAGTTTTGTGTGGGGCAGGATGAAGGTGCCATCTTTTGTTGTCTTTGTGGGGTTTAAGCCCTATCTGGTGTTTTCTTGGATTAGCAGGAGAAAAAAAATCCCTCTGAAGATCCCTGGTGTTCCCTATGCAGGCTGGGGGCCCCGTGTGCCCACGGGTGCAGAGATACAACCAGAGCTCGGGGTGGCGCATTCCTGCCCCCTCAAAAGCCAGGCGGACGGCAGAGCCGCCAAACAGCCCCCTTCTTAATGCTGATTCTTTCCATCACAAGCACGTCTTGTCTCCATCGCCGAATGTCTTCCATAGACGGTGGAAAGTGAAATTTGTGCAATGTCTGTAGGAGGCTGAAGAAAGGCCCTTTGTGCGCCCCCCGCGCGGGCGCTGGGCAGCCTCCAGCAGCACCCTCGGCCGCCCCGCGGCTCCCGCCGGCGGCGTCAATGCACCGCTTGTCCGGAGACCGGGACCCACTCTTAAAGCCGGAGCTGGTCTCCCCCGGTTAGTCCCACCGGTGGCCCCGTCGGGGCGGGCACGGCTCCGGGGGGCCCTCCGGCCGCAACCCCAGGATGTTTCTGTACTGGAGGAAGCGGGGTGCCTACGAGCTGGAGGCTTTGCCGCCCGGCCTGGCGGGGCTGGAGTACGGGGCAGTGGAGCGCTTCTCCTGGAGCTCTAGCCTGGACGTCAGCGAGGAGCTCGGGGGTAGGTGGCTGGGGGTCTTTGGGCAATCTGCAGGCTGTGGCTGAGCGTGGCTGCCCAAAGCCTCTGGCCCTGGTAACGAGGGTGAGGGGTTGGAAGAAGTTCCTGGGTGCCGCCGGGATGCCGTGGAAATGCTGCAGGCGCTGGGGAGTGCTCAGCAAACGGCCCCGTGCCGCTCCCCCCGGCCCAGGCAGGCGTTTGAAGCAGCCAGCTGCCGCTGCCGTGCGCTCTGCCGCAAGGACGATCCGGTTTCAAAACTCGTTTGCCGTCACCGGGAGCACCGGGTGTAATAGCACAGCCGGCAGCAGGAGAAGCAGGAGGTGACCGGGTGGGGAGAGGAGCTGATGGGGACAAGATCTCTCCTGCACCCCTCAAAGTGTCTGGTGGGGACCGGGACACGCTCCTGTCTCAGCCAAAAAGCGGGACTCCCTGCGAGGAGCTCACAGCTTCCGTGTCCCAGGCCCTGGTGCATGTGTGACCTGCGGACAGGGTCGGCTTTTGGGAACGGCCACGCGGCTCTGGCCGTGCCGGTCGCTTTGGCGTGGGGCTGATCCTTGGCACCTCCGGCCGCTTCGGCCAGCCTCTAGTTTTTGGTGAGTTTGGAAAACTTTCCCTTGGGTGCATGAAAGAATTTCTTATTTGTTTCCGTTATTATTCCCGATAGGTCAAGTGAAACGGCAACGGCGGGGGGCGGGGGCCGGCCCAGCCCAGCGGGCGCTGCGGGGCGGCCGCGGGGACAGAGGCCTCATTGTGCTCCTGCCGCGGGGGCAGCGCCCGGCCCCGGCTCCCAGCACAGCTCCCAGCCCTACTCCCCGAGGGCGGCGAGCTGAGCCCTGCCCGGCTGCTCCTGCACCGTCATCCAGCAGCGTCCATGGTGCCATAGCAGCCCCGGGATCGCCTCCCAGATGGGAGCTTGAGCAACCAGCACCATTCCGAGCTGCTTCCCCCTCTCCGGGCAGAAGCAGCAGTTTTTTTCAGTGCTGCCTCAAAAGACAGACTGTTTTAACCCGCAGACTGTTTTTAACCCCGACCCTGGCCGCGGTCTCGCTCGGGCCGGCGTGGATGCTGTTTTTGTTGGCAGGAAGGATGCGGGAGAGGGGAGCGGGGAAGTCCCTGTGCCTCTGGGCTGGTATAATAGCCGTGCCACCTGGTAGAGCCGTGCCATTGTGGTAGAGCCATGCCATCTGGCCTCTCCACGTCCCCGGCAGTGGCTCCCTGCCCAGCAGGCATCTTCCCAACGGTGCATCCCTGCCTGCAGAGGGGCTGTCCTGCCAGAGGGTGTCTGTACTGCTCGTTTGCCGCCGCGAGCAGCCCGGAGTCTGTTATTTTTAAACGATTAGGTTCGACACATAACAAAAGCCTTCAAAATAGGATTTGTCCCTAAGGCCGATTTAACTGTCAAAGCTTAAAGTGGCTTCTAAGCCCCGTTGGGGGCTGACAGCGGCAGATTTAGCGTTGCTTTGCAGCCCCAGGCCGTGCCAGCCCCAGGGGAGCTGGGGCAGCTCCGTGTCCTCCTCCTGTACCCTGGGGTGCTGAGCGGGAGGTGCCGGATTCTGTCACTGTGCGTTCTCCCGGCGGGGATGCATCACTGGCTCTTGGACACGGGGCTTCATTCCCCTGGATGAGCTGTGGGGTGGGCAGGAGCGGGCTGAGCCTGAGTGCTTTGCTGAATTCTGAAAGCCGGGATTCTGGGTGTGGGGACCTCAGCGTGGAGTCGGAGGGGGCTTAGCACGGCACCCAGCCACTGACCCTACTCTCTCCACAGCCGAGCCGTGCCTAGAAGAGGCGACAGTGCTGCAGTGCCAGAATCCCGACTGCGCCGGAGACAGGGCGGCCAAGGTGGGTCCTGCGGGGTCGGGGCAGAGCCGGGCAGCTGCTGCCTTGGGTCTTAGGGGTGAGAAGGGGCAGCGGACAGCTCTGCCCAACCTACCGCTCCCTGAAGGGCTCCTGCCCAGGTCGGCAGTGCCGGGTGTGCATTCCCTGCTGACATTTAACGGCACAACGGCGGTTTACGCGTTTCCCCAAGATGCCGTGATTTGGGCTAATCCACTACAGCCCGTCTGTCTCCTCGCTCGCTAACGTGAAGCCAGGGCGGATTCAGGTTCCCTTCTGTCCCGCCAGCTGCACGGAGCCGGGCCGGACCCACGCCCTGATTCCCAGCAAGTCCCCGGGGCTGGTGTGCGGAGCCGCGGGCGGTGTCTCCAGCGCAGCAGGCAGGACGGCCCGGGCGCAGCGGGGGTGTGCCGCGGTGCTCTGTTTGCACGCCGGGCTGGCAGGGCCGGTGCTGCTGGGGCACACGTGGCACTGGGCTGTAGCTGCCCAGGAGTGCAGCTGGGACTGCCGGGAGCGACAGAGGCCACCCCACCGCTGTCACCAGACCCCTGATGGTGCCTGGCAGGTAGCGGGGGAGGGCGAGGTGCTGGTCAGGCTGAGGCTCATCCTGCCGTGTCACGGAGCAGGATCGTTATCCCCCTTGCTTTGTGAGGCACCTGCTGAGGGGCGGCGGAGCTGCCGTGTGTTGGGAGCTCCGTGGGGCTCGGATCAGGAGCTGATCCCTGGGGTGGGCAGAGGTTGGCCCATCCCACCTGGCCCCTCCTGTGCGGATGAGTCCAGGGATGAGCTGCTGGCACAGGGTGGATGAGGAGCCCCGCATCCCTCTGGGGCGGCTGCCAAGGGTCCCAGGGGATCTCACTACGAGTGCCAGCCGCGGGCACTGCCTAGAGCCCGCGGCCATACTCCCACATGCAAGTGTCACGATGGCCACGACGACAGCAACGCTGCGGGATACATGGTGGGAGAGGAGGAGGGCTGAGGTGTACAGGGTGTCCTGGGGCCGAGGCTGTCTCGAGGCCTGGGATAGGACACTCGTGGATAGCAGGGGGTGCTGCAGAGGGGTCAGCGGCCCCTCGGAGAGAGCGCGGGTGGTGGGAGCGCGTCAGCTCTGACCTCAGCAGCGCCGGGAGGAAGGAGGGCAGGAAGTGGGGGCGGCTGGAGCTGCACAGGCGCTTCCTCCCCGCAGCAGCGTGGTGTACTGCAGGCAAGCCCGGGCAGGGCTGTCTCCTCCCTGCACCCTCGCACCCCAACGCGTGCAGAGTGGCGGTGGGATTCCCACCTGGGGGCGGGGATGTGTTAGCGGTGCAGCAGGCCATGCTGGCATTGGCCGGCGGCACCGCAGTCCCCAGGAGCGGGGCCAGTAGGAGCCCCAGTGAGACGGGCACTGGCCAGGGAACACAGGCTGCGCACTGTGCTGGGGGCCTTGCTGGGGGTTTAAAAATAACCCGCTGTGAATGCCTGGAGGGGCTGGGGCCGCGGCCGTGGCCACACACAATCGGAGGAAACCCGCCGGCTTCGAGCATTGTTTGGCTGCAGACACTCGCTTCCTCCGTCCTGCCACGGGGACACGGCTCTCGTCAGCACAAAGGGACTGTGAGGTGCCAGGGTGGCCTCCTGGGCCGCTGGTGAGGTGCTGGTGCCATGGTGCAGGTGACTGTCCTGCAGCTCCTTGTCCAAGCCTCGGCATGTGCCGGTATCCTAAGGTCTCTGCTCATTGCGGTGGAGCAGGGAGGGGCTCTGTGGTGCAGAAGCCCCCATGTTGTCACTATGCCCTTATAGCACCCACTGCCACATGGCCACATCCTGGTCATGCTACTTTGCCTGTGCCCACTCTGGCTTCAGCATTCCCTGTGAACAATGTGCCAGCTGCAGTTGGGGGTGGGAGAGGGGACCCTGCTGCTCATGGTGCTGGCCATCCCTCCTGTCAACATGCCATAGCTGGCCCTGCCTGATGGACTCACGTCCCCGCAGGAATGCCACCACACGGAGTGCCGGCAGCTGAGCCGTGGTGGCCCTCTCAGCCTGTGTGAGCTCTGTGACGGCCGCCTCCATGGCGCCATGCACTTCGATGGCCACATCCGCTTTGACCTGCCCCCGCAAGGTGAGCCAAACAGAGCTGTGGCACCGCTGCTCCCGCGGCTCTGCGGCACAGGCATGGGAGTGATGGAATGCACTCGAGGCTGGTGCAACTCAGGGATGGGAGTGGGATGCAGTGGGAGCCGTCACCGGGCTGGAGGAGCTGTCACAGCCCAGCTCGATGCCCGTTTTCAGGCTCCATCCTGGCCCGCAACATGTCGACACGTTCGTGCCCCCCGCGCACCAGCCCTGCCTCGGATGTGGAGGAGGAGGAGGAGGGTCCGTCAGAGACCAGAGGGTGAGCCCCTAGCCCTGTACAGCCCGTGTGCAGCCCCAGCCTGTGGAATTCCTGTCACCCTGCCTTCCCTGTGCCCACAGGGAGCGCAGGAGCTCAGCGCTGAAGCTACCCAAGAAGAAGGCTTGGCGCAGGCACACGGACGTAAGGCACTGGCTCCTCTCCCAGGGGCACTCAGCAGGGCAGCAGGATGGCCCTGGTGGGAAGGAGGGAGGGACCTCTGGGCAAGTAGCTGCCACCTGTCCCCAGGACCCCAGCAAAGAGTGCTTTACCTTGAAGTTCGACCTCAGCATCGACATCGAGGCAGAGATTGTGCCAGCTGTGAAGAAGAAGTCGCTGGGGTGAGTCTACTGGGGACGGACAAAGGGACAATGTAAGGACAGATGCAGAGACAAATGTGGGGCTTATGTCCTGCAGGGAAGTGCTGCTGCCAGTCTTTGAGAGGAAGGCGATCGAGCTGGACAAAGTGGACATCTACCTGGACCAGTCCCACACGCCTCTGTCCCTGCAGTTTGAGGCATATCGCTTTGGGGGACACTACCTGCGAGTGAAAGGTGCTGTGGGGGCCTGGAGGGAGGCTTGGCTGCTCCAAAGTTCCCAGAGGAAAGTGACAACCTGATGCTCCCACAGCCAAGCCTGGGGATGAGCTGAAGGTGGAGCAGGCAGTGCGAGATGCCAGGTCAGCCAGCCTGCCCATCCTGCACCCTGCCAGCAGTGCTGCATTCCTTGGGCCATTGCTGGAGCCACTGCCAGGACGCCGGGAGGGCACTGAGAGCCTGGTGAGTGCCAGTACTAGCTCTGGAAAGGGAGGAATTGGGGCTGGGATGATAGCCTGTGTGATCCCCCATAGCCATTCTTTCTCATAAAGATGGGTTACGGGGCAGCAGTGTGGTGTCTTCTCCATGGCCTTGTGTGGACACCATGGCCTTGTGTGGTGTGGGCTGAAGATACCCCTAGAAAATCCCCAAGACCCAGTTTTTCTCCAGGCTGTGCCTTGCTGGCTGTGCTGTGCTGGCTACACTATGGTAGTGTAGCAACTCAAGCAGCAGCACCAGCCCTTTGTCTGTGTCAGGTACAGGCTGGCACCAAAGCAAAGGCAAACAGGAACCCTGGGGGCCCCAGTGATGACTGCTGCTTGGTGCCACCCCAGCCCTGGGACTTGCCCTGGCCCCAGGACTCGCCCTAGCTGCCGGCCCTCCTCTCACTGTGGCGCCTGGCAGCTGCTGAGCACAGCAGCTCTGTCCTGCCCCGTGGACCCTGGCCCCAGATAAGGTGTGGGACCGGGTTGAGTGTCACTCCCACGGGAGCAGGGTGCCAGGCCTGCAGGGAGCAGCTCTTCAGGGTCCAGCCAGGGGTGCTTGGTCCTGTGCCAGCAGGCCCTGAGGGCAGAAAACTGGCTGCGTGGCCGGGGCTAGTGGCCACCCGTGTCCAGCACTATGATGCCTGGCTGCGGGACCGGCAAGGCTCTAGCAGGGCCAGGGGACAAGTGGACAACCAGCCACCTCTGTGGGGGTTTCGATCCCGATCGCCTTCTTGGGGGCAGGTGGGCCCCAAGTGGTACCGCGGCGATGGGGCTGGTGGCAGCCGGGGCACCTGGAGAAGTGGCAGCACAGTGAGTAATGGGGATGGTGCCCGCAGCAGCTCTTCCCGCCTGGGTCTGCAGACGTGGCAGGGTGCGGGGCCGTGCTGGCGGCGGTGGCAACAGCATGCCGCTTCCCAGGGCTTGGTGGCAGGCAGGGAGTCCCGACCCTGTTGCGTTTTGTACCACGGTGAGGAGACGGCAGCGGCCACATCCCGGCACGGCCCAGGGACACGCAGGGAGCAGCCGGTACGGCGGTTCCCCGGGGCGGCCGGAGCCGCTTGGCCGTGACCCAGCTCTCGCGACCAGCCGGGGGGCTTTGATCTCCGCCGGTGAATTGTTCGGCTCTGGTAGCTTATCTGCCGAGGAGGGAAATAAGGTTTTCGGCGCTGGCCCCACCTCCTTTTGTTTCGGAGGAGCTCGGCCAGAGCCTGCCCGGCCCCAGCTGTGTGGTTCGAGCCGGGAGTGCGGCTGGACGGGTGGCTCGGCCGGGTGCAGCGACCCTCGGGATGCTCTGAGCCCCCGCTCTGCTGGGCTCGCTTGTCCATGGCCGGCCGGGCTTGGCCAGGCAGCACCCGGGGTCCTGCACCCCCGGGGCCCTGCACCCCCGGGATGCAGGTAGGCAGGTCAGTGTGGGCAGGGGAGCATGGCTGGGGGACCCCACTGCCCGGGGCTGCCATCTGGGTGTCCGTCTGTCC
The DNA here is from genome assembly GCA_013397295.1 of Polioptila caerulea. NCBI lineage: Eukaryota > Metazoa > Chordata > Aves > Passeriformes > Certhiidae > Polioptila > Polioptila caerulea. The sequence goes on from VYXF01012584.1 coordinate 461,447, forward strand.
CGTGGTGCTCAAGGTCAGCCAGCCTGCTGTCCTCATCCCGGTGCCATGGCCACAGAGCTGGGCACTGATCCTGGGGACACTGGCTGTCCCCACTGCAGGCTCCGGGACGGCGAAGGAAGAACATAACAGAGTTCCTGGGGGACAACAGCATCCCCAGCCCTGAGCCAGCCCTGCATGGCAGCAGCTCTCTGCCCACCAATGGCACTGACACCTGGAAGAACCGCGCTGCCAGCCGCTTCAGTGGCTTCTTCGGCTCCGGGACTAGCACGGGCTCCTTTGGGCGAGTATGTGGGGTGCAGGCATGGAGAGGGGGTGTGGGAACTGTCTGTGGCTATGCTGGGGAGCTGGGATGGGTTCCCCTTGGGTTTGAGACCCTGGTTCCACAGGCAGGGTGAGGCGGTCCATGGCACATGCCCCTGGCTCCCGCCCAGCCACTCTGTCCCCTACTTTTGGCCAGGAGACTGAGAAGCTGGAGCAGCTGGTGAACAGGCTGCATGCCTATAGCACCTTCGGGCTGCCCAAGCTGCCGCCCCAGCTCCGCTTTGACCGTGACTCCTGGGAGGAGGACGGGGATGAGGCTGGGCTGACGCTGGAGGACAGCTGGCAGCAGATCATCCAGGGCACAGAGGTAGGGACAGGGCCTGGGGAGCCTCAGGGGCTCTGCCCAGGCCCCGACACAGCACTGACATTCAGCCTGGCAGGTCCTGTCACGCCGGCAGTGCCACCAGCAGGAAGCCATCTGGGAGCTGCTGCACACAGAGGCCACCTACATCCGGAACCTCAAAGTCATCACTGATGTGAGTGTTGGCAGCTACTGCACCGTGCTGGGGGCTGTGGCTGCGGCTCACTGGCTCCCCATTCTCTCCCCACAGCTCTTCCTCTCCTGCCTGGTGAACCTGCAGGAGTCAGGGCTGCTCTGCGAGGTGAGTGGAGGGGGCTGCAGGGGACAGGGTGTTCAGGGATAGGTCCTCAGTCTTGCCATGCTGCAGGGTGGAGGTGCCGTTCCCCAGCGCTGCCCACCTCACCCCCACAGGTGGATGCTGAGCGGCTCTTCAGCAACATTGGGGAGATCATCCGGCTGCACTGCAAGCTGTGGCGCAGTGTCATGGCCTCAGTGCTGGCCAAAGCACGACAGACTGGGGCACTGCTTGACCCCATTGACTTCCTTGATGGCTTCAAAATGGTGAGTGGGGGTGCCATGCCACAGTGGGGAGCCATGCCATGCCATGTGCTACATGGTGACCCCCTTATGTCCCCCAGTTCGGGTCCCTCTTCAAGCCCTACGTGCGGTATTGCATGGAGGAGGAGGGCTGCATGGAGTACATGCGGGCACTGCTGCGGGACAGCGAGCTCTTCCGCACCTATGTGACGGTAAGGGGGCCGGGGCTGGGGCTGGGGCTGGGGCCGGGCCGGTGCTGGAGCTAATGCCTGTGTGCCACAGTGGGCCGAGAAGCAGGAGCAGTGCAGCCGTCTGAAGCTGAGCGACATGCTGGTGAAACCTCACCAGCGCCTCACCAAGTACCCGCTGCTCCTCAAGTCCATCCTGAAGAAGACAGATGACCCGTGTGCCCGTGATGCCATCACCACCATGGTAAGGGATCAGGGGTGGGGGGCAGCAGGTTGGGGGCCCCTGGCCCCTCAAACCCACTGCCACTCCTGGCACAGATCAGCTCTGTGGAGCGCTTCATCAACGACGTCAACTCGCGGATGCGCCAGCGGCAGGAGCGGCAGCGCCTGGACGCCATCCTCAGCCGGATCGATGCCTACGAGGTGGTGGAGGGCAGCACAGACGAGGTGGACAAGGTAGGCTGGACATGGTGGAGCTGCCATGCCATGCCATGCCATGCCATGCCATGCCATGCCACCCTCTGCCACACTGCTCTGCCACCCTGCTGTGCCACCTTATGTTACTTCATGCCAAGCCACCCCATGTTATGTCATACCATGCCACCTACGCCATGTTACCCCATGTTGACACTGGGGGCTTCTGGCAGCTGCTTAAGGAGTTCCTGCGACTGGACCTGACGGCCCCCATCCCCGGCACTTCCCCGGAGGACACCCGGCAGCTCCTCCTTGAGGGCAGCCTGAGGATGCGGGAAGGTAAAGACAGCAAGGTGAGGACAGCAGGGGACAGGGAGGTCTCGACTCTGGCCCCTGCCTACCTGCCCTCACTCACTGCACCGACTGGCGCCCATGGCCTTATTCTCACTCCCAGATGGATGTCTACTGCTTCCTCTTCACTGACCTCTTCCTCATCACCAAGCCCTTCAAGAAGGCTGAGCGCACCAAAGTGATCCGGCAGCCCTTGCTGGTGGACAGAGTCGTTTGCCGGGAGCTCAGAGACCCAGGTGAGAGCACTGGGCATAAGGGGGACTACAGGGAGGTCCCTAGCCACTGCTGACAGCCCCTGCCCACAGGCTCCTTCCTCCTCATCTACCTGAACGAGCTGGGGAGTGCTGTGGCTGCCTACACCTTCCAAGCCAGTGGACAGTTGTGCCGCAGCTGGGTCGAGGCAGTGCGCAATGCCCAGGTAAGGGCACATGGGTGGGTGAGGGACCTGTGGGTGCCCTGTGCACACCCCATTCCTCACTGATGTCTCTCTCTTCCCAGAACCTGCTGCAGCGGCTGCGGCAGCACCAGCGCATGAAGGAGCAGGAGCAGGAGGATGAGGAAGATGATGAGGATGACGGTGAGAGTGGCACCTCAGCTGCCAGTTCACCTACCATTCTGCACCACAGCAGTGCCAGCCTGGACTCACAGCAGTGGTAGGGAGCAGGAGGGGGGACCTGCACACCCCCAGCCTGGCACAGGCCCCTCCTCACCTTCTTGCCTCCACAGCCCGTCCGATGGCTCCACTGAGACGCTTGCCATGGTGGCAGCAGACGGTGGCGACGAGCTCTCCTCCCCAGACTGGGATGCAGGACACTTCAGCTCAACCTCAGATGGCTCCTCCATCAGCACTGGCACTTCCATTGGCACTGGCACCTCTGCCGAGACCCCCATCTCTGCCGAGACCCCCACCCAGGAGCTACCTGCAGGTGCCCTGCCTGTTCCCCTGGCCCACGACATGGCCTCCCCAGGCAGCGGCTGCCGCTCGTCCTCCATCGACAGCGCCTATGGCACGCTCTCACCCTCCTCCCTGCGGGACTTTGGCCAGCAGCCAGAGGGGACAGCTGAGGAGGGGCAGGAGCCCTCCCTGGCCCCTCCGGCTCCACGGCCCGCCTCGCCCCGGCTGCGCCGCCGGACACCTGTGCAGCTCCTGCCTTGTCCGGCCAGGGTGCTTAAGTCCAAGTCAGAGGCCAGCTTGTCCCAACTCCTGTCTCCCACTTCCCCAGGCCCCCTAAGCCAAAGCCGCAGCCTCTCTGACCTCTGTGCTGGTTCTCCCCGGACTAGCCAAGACCCCGCACCTCTGGCTGCCCCCGGTAGCAGTGGCAGCTCCACATCAGAGCTCTCAGAGCCAGAGGAGCCAGTGGAGAGCCCAGCATCCCTCCCAGGGGAGGTCAGGCGCGACCTCCAACCTCCTGCCCGCCGGACCCTCTCAGACCCACAGTCAGCACAGCACCGCAAGCTGACACTGGCACAGCTGTACCGGATCCGGACCACGCTGCTGCTCAACTCCACGCTGACGGCCTCGTAAGCACATGCTACCTGCTCCTGGGGGATGCCCCAGCCCTTCCAGGGGCTTCACAGGGACCAAGTTGCAATGCTGAAGGCATCTCTCCCCACTCTGTGTCTTTCAGGGAGGTCTGAGAACCACTGATGTGGAAAAGGACAGATGCACGGATGTACCAAGGAGCTTCTCCTGCTTCTAACCGTAGCATAATGTCAGGGTCGGGTAGAGCAGGCACTGGGATGCCAGACTAGTGGGGGCATGGATGAGAATGCAGACCAGTCCCCTTGTCGAGGATGTGTCCTGGGCATGGCAGTGCAGGACTGGACATGGCACGTGGCTTGTGCTGAACCCCTTGTCCACAGACATGAAAGTTGTTGGGCAGGGGGCCCTGGGGCTGTGGGGGGCTGTGGGAGACTGTGGGTCAGCTCCTGCAGGTGAGGAAGGGATGATGATGTCGACAGTGGTGAGCGGGGAAGGTGCTGAGAGGGACGTGGTGCTCGTGGCACAGTGCTGTGGACAGTGCAGGGAGGAGGCTGGGGCTGGTGGCAGGAGAGAGTGGTGCAGGGCTGAAGCAGGTTTGTCCTGTGGAGTAGCAGTGGATGGCAGCATCTGGGACAGGAGTGTGGGAGCCACGGTGGGACATGCGCGGTAGCCAGAGCCCCGGCTGCCCCCCATGCTAAACTGCACTCCACGTCCCAGCTGAATAATAAAACCAGCTGGTGCACGCTCATGTCTGCCTCGCCTTTCCTTTGCCTTCAGCAGCACCCAAGGCTGGGGATCACCTGGGTGGATGCAGCCTGGCTGAGGGAGCCCCACCAGGACAGACAAAGAGGGGGCTGGGGCCAGTTCCAGCCTCCCGTTCTGGAGCTCGGGGTGGGGATGGAGCCTCTGGGGTGGGGATCAGCGCTGCTCCCCACATACCCTGCGTCCCTTCTCCACCCCCGCTACCATGGGTCTGCGCCAACGAGCAAGAGAGGGAGGTAGCCGGGTCCGCGGGTAGGCAGTGCAGGCCCCTCCCGCGCCTAGCACTCCTGTCATGTGGTTTCGTACCCCTTGGACTCATTTCCAAAAAAGCATTTCCTCCTGCTGCGGTTGGGCGTAAAAGCCTGTGTGGGGAGGGCTGGGGCTCACTCACCACGCGTCGCGTGCTGCTGACGGCAGCCATGGGGTGCCGGGGCACCCTGCCCGGGCACTGAGCTGCCCCGACACCCCACTGCACCTGCTGCCCCGCTCCCCTCACCGCCCCGGCATGACCCAGCCGCATCGGCCACAAGGATGAAGTGTTGCTGCCCTGGGGTGGTTTGGGTGAGTGCGGTGGCGTGGGGGTCCCATGGAGCTGTGGCATCAATTGTGGGGTGTCCCACGGCTGTGGCCGTAATGGGTCTAGAGGGGGGAGGGAGGAAGATGGATTAACTCCAGTGCCGAGCACCCCAAAACCGCTTACCCCTCTGGCTAACAGCTGGGGCAGGGCTCTGCTGCACCAAAACATTCACCGTGTGGCGTGACCACGGGGGCCACAGGCCGTCAAGATCTCGGCCACAGACAGGATGCGGCCGTGGGAAGCGTGGAATCAGTCATGGGGCTACGGGCAGGGCAGTGCAACGGGGAGTGGCTGTGCCGACAGCCTGCGGGCGGCTGCCTTCGGGGCTAGCTGGGCACAAGGGCGGCGTCCCCGGCACAAGGGCGCCGGGAGCGGCGGCTGCGTTACGGGCGGGAGAAGCACTCGCAGGACACAGGCGGCGGTGGCTCCCCCCACCGCGCGGCCAGCCCTGGGCCAGCGTGCCCCGTGCCCACGACTCCCCTGTGCACCGGGCACCTGCACCCCGCGCTGGGCAGGGGCAGCCGCCCGTCTGCAGGCGGGGAGCGCGGGCAGGGCCCCGCTGCGGGACGGTCGTGCCTCAGCGGTGACTCAGATGTGCCACTGGCAGCCGGGACTGCGGCAGCCGCCCGGATCTGCCGGCAGCGCTCTGCGAGCGGGGCGGCCCAGCGCGGTTTCCAGTTTGCCGGTGGCGGCGGGTTTAGTAGAAAATGATTCAACTGCCGTAATCGGGGCCATCACGGCTGGGAAATCCAGCCCCCAGCGAGGAATCCCCTGGCTCCCTGCCCACACTGGCAGTGCCACGGTCCTCTCAGTCCCCGGCCCGGCCTGTGGAAGGGGTGTCAGCGTGGGCACTGCTCGATGCACCCACCGGGGCTGCCAGGGGAGTGGGGCTGCCCTGCGGACAGCACCTGGCGCCCCGCGGGGGAGCAGTGACCTACTTTGGGATGAGCGTAACGAGGTGCGATAGCATCGGGGAGAGCGTGAGCCAGGCACGGCTTCCTTTCGGGGAGGAAATCACCTCCTCTGTGATGGAGATAAACCCCAGGAAAGTCAAAGTTAGCAGTGTTAACCCCTATGTGCCTGGCTACCGACACCTCCCTGTCCTGGCGATCTCCGGCACCACCAGCAGTCCGTGTGCCTGACTCATTCGTCCCCATCCCTGGGGATATGGCAGGGATCCTGTTGGCACAGGCAGTAGAGCATCTCGGTGCTACTCCCCACCTCGCCTGGAAGCACCATTTGCAGAACACACGGGGGCACCTGACAGCCTCCTAGGCATAGGCTGTGGCACAGTGGCTCCCACAGTGCCAGCAGGAAGTCGCTTGCTCGTGTACTGCGGGGAAAGCAGAGCACAGGGGCTGCCGCGGGGCATTCCCGGCCCTGGGGCAGCACACCCACGCAGCTTTGGGGCAGAGGGCCGCAGCTCCAGCCATTCTGCCCTGTGCAGGCTCGGGTTTCTACACAGTTCCAGGTACAGCTCTGGCTCCGGTAGCCCAGCATGAGCTGATGTGAGGGCCATCCTCACGGGTGCACGGCTCCTGGAGCAACCTGGCTGCCTGCAGCCCTGCTCTCTCCCTGCTTGCAGTTGACCTTGACAGCGCTGTGGCTGGCAGCCAGTGAATCGCAGCCCCCAGGGTGGCCAGACCGCGCTGTGCCGCGAAGGCAGCGAGTACTGGTGCAGCCACTCCTCCGCCTGCGGAGACATGCCGGCAGACTCCCGTGCCCCGACGGCATGAACTGGATCGAGACTACTCACCAGTGCTGCCGTCAGTGTCCCGCAGGTGAGCACTGCCCAGTCCATGTGGCATGGCACAGCACACCGTGGCACAGCAGGTCCGTGGTGGCCGTGCTCCCTGTCACCCCACTGTCCCTACAGGGACATTCCTGTCAGAGCCTTGCACAAGCCCTGAGAATCGCGGCGTGTGCCGCGCCTGTCCTGCTGGCACCTTCCGCTCCCAGCCCAACACCCTCAGAGAGTGCCAGGCTTGCTACGAGTGTGACCGGCAAGGTGAGCGGGCACCACACCACACCGTGCTGTGCTATGCAGCGCGGTGCCTTGCTGCTCACTGCCTGCTTTCTGCAGCTTTCCAGAGTGTGCTGAGCAACTGCTCAGCCACCAGCAACGTCGCCTGTGGCTGTGAACCTGGCCACTTCCGTGTCTGCCTTGACGACCACTGCAGAGAATTCTCTTGCCGTAAATGCCAGCCCTGCACCGGACGCCTCATCCAGCGACCCTGTGAGTGCTGTCAGCTGCCCCAGGGCACAACCCGCCAGCTGTGCCGCCTCTGGCTGTGCCACCCTGCCTCATGCCCATGCTCTCCCCAGGCTCGGAAGAGCAGGACACACTTTGCGACAGCAGCTGCAAGCCTGACTTCTACAGAGAGGGTAACGAGTGCCGGCCATGCCACACGTAAGCATTGACCCTCCAGCCAGGAACACATGTGGGGCCCATGGCATGGCACAGCATGGCACCTATGTGTCCCATCTCCTTGCAGGAGCACCCTGGACACGTGTGGCAAAGAATGCCAGCAAGTGTGTGGCAGCAACAACAACCAAGGTATGGGGACAATGGGGCCAGGGTTGATGATGTGCAGTCACTGTGCTGACCAGCTGAAGGGAATGCTCCTGCTCCTCCTTTCAGGCTCAGGTCTGGAGTACATCCTGCTGGGATTCACCGGGCCTCTCTTCCTGGGTGCTCTTGCCATCTACCACAAGAGGAAGAGGCTCTGGCATGATGCCCTGGCAGACGGTCCCCTCCCCACGGCACAGGCCACTGCCTCAATGGCTGGGGCTGCAGCCACACCTTGGTGCCAGTTCAATGCGCGGAGGTGGGACAACCTGTGCTGGACCCAGCCATGCTCCCCACAGGTGACAGAGCGTGCCACTGGCACAGCAAAGCAGAGCCTCAAACACCAGGCCTTGCTGTGTGAGCAGCCCAGTGACGAAGGGGAGCCCTCTGCGTCCCTGGAGCCCCGTGGTGCTCTGCTGCAGGGCAGTCAGCTCTATGCTGTCATTGATGTGGTGCCAGTACGGCGTTGGAAGGAGTTCATGAGGATGCTGGAGCTGCGGGAGGCAGAGATTGAGCTGGTAGAGCTGGAGGTGGCCCACATCCGTGACCAGCAGTATGAGATGCTGAAGCGCTGGTGCCAGCAGACCAGTGCCACACTGGACCACGTCTTTGCTGCCCTGGAGCGCATGGAGCTGGCTGGCTGTGCTGAGGCACTGCGCCAGAGTCTGCCCATGGGACCCTGATCCCCAGCATCAGCACCCTGGCACAAGGAGGTCCCAACACTTCCACATCTCACCGGGCACCTCATCCCAGACATACCCCTAAGTATTGTTACTTATGCCGTGTAGACATTTTATGTCAGTTTTATGTCCCCTTCCCATGTGCCTGTCCCCTCTATTTATGTCCCCCTGCTCCCAGGGCCGGGGACAACTCCATGCCCCAGCACATCGGCTGCCCAGCCACTCGCGGGACGAGCAGGCACCGAGCCCACCGCGAACCCATGGGATAGTTCTCAAGGCTGCCCGCTGCCGGGCGCTCCTTCCCCCTCCCCAATAAAGTGGTGTGTTCTCCATCCGCCAGCCCTGGCCCTTCTTTGCAAGGCTGTGTCGGCCGGGCACCGGGGCACTGCTGGCCTCAGGACCACCACTGGTGATGGAGGTGACAGGCAACGTGGGTGCTGGCAGAGATGCAGGCAGCGTGGGTGTTGGAGGAGATGTTGGTGAGGGGGGCACCGTTATCGGCGAGCTGCGGGTGGAGGGGTGGTGTGAGCAGCCCCAGGAAGGCGCGGGGCACTGCTGGCGGGGTTTATCGTTTTAATCGCTGGAAAGGCAGGCGGTCTGGGCAGAGGTGAGCCGGAAACTGGCCTTGAGCGACTCTGGAGGGGCAGGAGTGAGGGCGAGTGCGCTGCAACGGTGAGTGGTGCCAGCGGGGCGTGCAGCGAGCCCAGCCGCAGCGGCCGAGCTGGGCAGTGCACAAGGAGCCGCGTGTTCCACGCCGCGGTAGCTCGCTTTGCAACGGGTTGTACAGGGTGGCAGTGGGCTGGCGGCAGTGGGATGTGGGGTTGAGGGGGGCTACGGGTGCCTGGGGAGGTGGGNTGGGTGGGGGGGCTTCTCTGGGTTGGGCTATGTGGTCATCCACGGCAAGAGGAGGGTGCTGAAGCATATCGCGGTCCACGGGGGGACCTGCCAGCCTCCTCCTGCTGCGAAGAGCCAGGATGCGGGGTGGCGTGGCTAGTGCTTGGCTATATCCCCTTTCTTGAGGATGATCTGTCGCTGCCAGGGCGCCAGCTTTGTCTCATCGTACCCGAGAGTCCTTAGCTTTTCCGACTGCTCCTTCTCCTTCTCCTCCTCCTCCTGCTTCAGCTTCTCCTGCTCTTTCCTGCTTAGCGGCAGAGGGCACAGCACAGGGCGCCGCGGTCACCAGAGCCGCGGGAGCCGCCGTGCCCGCCCACCCAGGGAAGGGGCTTGTGGCACTCACCGTTTCTGCTCCCTGCGAAGGCAAAGGGAAGAGTGGGGTTAGCAGAGCCGCGGGAGTGACCGGCTGGTGCGGCATCCCCCGACCCTGGCTCACCTCTCTTCCTCCAGCTTCTTGCGCAGGATGTCCCTCCTCCAGGCCGGCATGCTGGCTAGGCGCGCCTCCTCTTCTTTCTCCTGCAACAGACAGCCGTGTTACCGGCACAGCCGGGAGCCCACCCTCACTGCCAGCACCATGGGGCTGCAGCATCATCCTGGTGCGCGGCATCACATCCTTCTGGCAGCCGCCCTCCTTGGCACGGTACTGGTGGGGTTCACCAGCTCATGGCTCGCCGACGTGCCCCTCACTGCCCGCCTTCCGCCGGCGCCCGGAGGAGGAAGGAGCGCGTGGCGTGGCCAGCCCTTGCAGCACACCACAGCTTTATTGCTTGACACGCGGGGGCCCACGCTGCCCCGGCACCGCAAACGCCACACCAGAGAGGAGCGCAGCCCCGCCGCTGCACCTCCCACATAACACACAGCCACGGCAAGCGGCACACACTGCAACCTCGGCCCGGGGCCGCACAGAACAACACCCATCTCTCTGCCAAGCTGAGCTGCATGAGCCACAGAGGCAGGCGAGCACACCCGGGCACTAGCCCACAGCTGTCCCCTGAGCTTGCTACCGCCCCACGCCACACCACTGGCACAGCCTGCAGCAACCCTCTGGACTCAGGTGTCGAACATCTCTGCCTCCTTCTCCTTCCAGAAGGAGAAGCTGCGGTCAATGAAGCGGCAGACGTCCTCTTCGCTGAACTCTCCCAGCTCCGGCAGTAGTACTGCTGCCCCCTGCCCTTCTGGGGCCATGGTGGGGGGCTCTGGCAGGCTCTCTACCACTGCCACAGGGTTATCCCCAAAAAACTCCGGCACGAGGTCCTCAAAGCCATCAAGCCAGTGGCGGTGGCCAGCTTCAACCTGCTCCAGCACGGTGCGGTGGAAACGGCGGACATGGTGCCAGCTGTGGCTTCCCAGGCGGTCAAACATCTCGTAGCAGAGGAGGTGGCGGAAGCGCCGCTCCTCAGGGCTGAGGGGCATCTCCAGAAGCTGGAAGTAGCCCAGCATGAAGAGGTCAAGTGGGAGGCTGTCGTGGGGCATGGGCGAGCCGCCAACATGGGGTAGGAAGTGTTGGGGCCAGTACAGCACCGTGGTGCGGCTCAGCCGCCGGATTTGACGCCCTGGGACTCGGCGGGCGACACTCCTCCAGCGGGCCAGTAACCGTCCTGCTGCCGGTCGCCGCCTCCCCGGCCGCTGTGGCCGCTCCTCCCTAGGCACTGCCGCGAGTGCCCGCTTCTTCCAGTGCTCCAGGAAGAGGAAGACGGCGCGCTCCTTGCACCCCTGGGTGCGTTCATGTGGGCTGCTTGGCTCTGGCAGCACTGGCCTGCTCCGCCGCAGTGCCCCATCCCCGTATTCTTCCTCCAGGATGGGCCGGCGGGTGCTGCCAAGGGGCTGCACTCGCTTGCGCTTAGTGACCCTGGGGGGAGGTGCAGGTGGCCCCCCTGGCCCCTCGTAGTTGGCCTTGAGGCTGCGGACAGAGACACCGCAGCCCAGGATCTCGCTCCGCGCGTCGTGCTGGGCACCGGGGCTGCCCACTGCCCCCCCCACCCCAGGGCCCTCCCGGCCCCTCAGGGTGGCTGGTGGTGCGGCCGCGCTCCTTGGCAGTGTGGGGGACTGGCTGCCGCGGGCAGGCACATCCTCACGGGCGAGGGCGAAGCGCCGGGGTGCCGCAGGGGCGGAGAGTGGAACGAGTGGCAGCAGCTCCTCCTCCAATCCCCCTGGAAGCGGCTGCCCCGGCTGCACCTCGTGCATCACCCGCAGGCTCCCCAGCTGCCTCTCCAGGTGCTGCATGTCCTCCTCCTGCATCGGCTGCCTGGAGGGTCCTGGTATGCCCCCGCGGGCAGGTGGCCCGTGCCGGCACAGGGGCGGCGAGCGGCTCCCAGGCTGCGGCAGGAAAGAGGGCAAAGGGGCTCTTGAGGCCATGCCGCACGCACCTCCTGCCACTGCCGCTACGTATGGCATCCCCGGGTATGATGCCCCTGCATGCAGGTAGGGTGGTCCCCAGCCCAATTGGGAGCCAGAGGCAATGCCACGCACGCCATCTCGCCAGGTCCTGAGCTGCTTGGGCCATGCCCATGCTGTGCTCGCCGCCGCAGCTCGTGGGACCCCCCCTACCTTGCGCCGCTGCTCCTCTTCCTCCTGCATGCGGAGCTGCAGCTTGCGAACCATCACCTGCCGCTTCCACTCGGGGATGGGACGACCTTGCTCGTCCTGGTTCGGCACCAGCGCCTCCACCTCCACTGCTGCCCCAGCGCCTGCTGCCGGCACCGGTGAGCTTCCGTTCACAACTGGCTCTGG